>OZ010671.1:6463886-6506386 GCA_963932185.1 Troglohyphantes excavatus
GTCACGTGTTTGTAGCGATTTGGTCTGATATGTTTGCCTCACGATTATGACGTCATATTCTCTCTACTACTGGCCATTCATGCTCGAAGAATACTTTACACTTTATCGGATACGCTTTGCCACTCAGTTTCAGTAAAAGTTAAAAGATAAGGTTATGTTATGTTAATCTGCTTTTCTAATAAATTTAATTTACAGCACAAATATGAAGAAATAAAAAGAGATTTCGGAATGTTTCTCCCTTCAAACGACAATTTCTTTAAAATATTTAACCCTTTGCACTCCAAGAAAATTTTTCGGTTTGTGTTCTTTCTATGGAACAGTTATTCCTCTCTTTACGTTCTTTTCCACAGATTTTTTTTATACACATAAAGGGGAAAAAAATCCTAATCTGTTTTGTATTTGCAAGAGAACAAGTTGAAAAAAAGATTGATGTTCTAAACACAATATCATGCTGTTCTCGTTTATTTTAAAGAACAGGGAAACAAAAGAACGGGTCGTTATGTTGGCGTCTGAGAGGCGACATCGGAGTGCAAAGGGTGAAATGAATTATTGATGGATTTGAAATAAATGAAAGTTCTTCTCCAGAACGGAATTATCAAGTGAAACGTTCGAATTATCAGAACCGAAATCATGGTAAGTAACCGAATGTTATTGAAAGAAAAAGCAAATATTTATTTTCACAGTTCTAACAAAGATTATTAATATTTATTTGCAAATATATTTCATTTCTTCTTACAGACATCTTTCTATAGACATTTAGTATACTTTCAGTTGTTTAGTTAAGGTTATTAAATTGTTTCATTTATAATTTACTTTCTAATCAATTTCGTGTTTCAATAGAACCAGGGAAAAGTGGACGGATGAAAAATGAAAACCTGAACATACTCATTTTTCTTTGAGTACCATTGCATCGTAAATGAGCGATGACGTACTCAAATTTAAGTAACCGTACTTTCACAAAAATGAGAAATGTGATTTTAATATTGCTAATAACAGCTTCTGTTCAAGCCATCTTAACAAAGCAACCTGGCAAACTTAAAATAGTTGTTCAGAAGATGGTTTTCCACATGATTTGATGCCGATTGTTTAAATGGAAACTGAATTATTACAACTCAATCATTTAAATTCCCATTCCTTTAGTACACCTGTTAAACATTTCTACTGTTTAAAACTTCTTTAAGTCGCCCTGGTAATACAACGGAGAAGGCCCTGCGATCCCTAAGGACCTGGGTTCGATTCCCAGTAATTCTTAGTTGTAATTGTCGATATTTATTGAAAGTGATTTTATGAAGGCAGTCTATGTAGGGTAACATCTGCTCTTTTTATTCATTTTTACCCATTGTACTGATATTTGAATACGCACTTTTTAACCGACTGAACAGCGCGCCAACCAAAACACCAAAATGAAACAGCCAGAAATTTTAAATTAAAACCGCCAAATCGCGTGCCAAGTCGAGAGGTTATAGATTTGACTGTTATGTATTTTCTTTTATGTATGTTCCGCAGGGTTTCGGTTCCAAGTCATATATTTACACAATTTGTTTTTTATTGGATAGGAGATGTTTCACTTGGGAGCAATTTGAAAAAAATATCCGGTTATTCGGCATTTAACTATCCGGAAGTCTCAATTAACCGGACCGTATGAAAAATAATATTGTCCGATTTTGAAAATTCTTTTTTTGTTCGATAAATAAAAATCCACTTAGCCAAAATCTGCAAAAAAAAATAATCGGTTATCCGGTAAATTAAAAACTAAAAAGGGAAAAATAAAATAATCTTTCTAGAAAAAAAGGAAAACAGACTTTAAAAAAATGCGCTGAAACGTAAAAAATGATTTTTAATTTTACGAATGCATTGAAAAAATTGAATTATTTAATGTCAATTTGATACTTTTTACAACTTTTTGAAGTTGGTGCCAACTCACAAAAATCATACCTAAATTTTGACGCAGATCTCTAAAAGTTGTAATAAGTATAAAATTGACATTAAATAATTCATTTTTTTCAATGCATTCGTAAAATTAAAAATTATTTTTTACTTTTTAGCGCATTTTTCTTAAAGTTGTTTTTTTTAAAAATTATTTTATTGAAATTAAAACTTACGTATTCGGATCTATTATAAGCAACGAATAAACTCAAAAATGAGTACATTTTACTTATTTTTGAGAATCTATTTTTAACAGTGTAGCGTAGTTCAAAATTGAGCAAAAATTGCACAAGAAACTTCAAATTATTATTAATGAACTTGAAATTAAAAATTGTAATAATGTCTTCGAATTTAACACTTAAGTGATTCTTAAAAATCCATTCATTTAATAACTTTATTTGGCTGTGATACCATTGTTGATTAACAATCATTTTCTTGTGTTTCCCAACAATATGAAAACATCCATTATTGCAACAAAATGCTTTTCATTGTTCTGCTGATAACAATGAGAACCTAATTTAGAATTAAACGACTGTTTAACGTACATTTTGTTCATACTGACGCCATTTGAAGAGACTTATGCATGCAAAGTTTAAAGTTGCCAGGAGTTCGAAACTTGCGAAAGTTGAAATTGTTTTATAGTTTTTCTTAGTAAAATAATAATTATTTTTTATTTATTTATGTCACCCTTCAAACGACAATTTTCTTAAAATACTGAAATCAATTAATGATGTAATTGAAATAAATGGAAGCTGTCCTCCAGAGTGGAATTATCAAGTGAAACATTCGAATTATCAGAACCGAAATAATTGCACGTATCCGAATGTTATTGGAAGAAAACGCAAATATTTATTTTCACAGTTCCAACAAAGATTATTAGTATTTCTTCGCAAATACTTTTTATTTCTTCCTTCAATCATCTTTCTATAGACAATTAGTATACTTTCAGTTGCTTAATTTAGGTTTTTAAATTGTGTAATTTATAATTTAATATCTAATCAATTTCTATTGCAATAAAACTAGAGAAAAGCGAAAGGATGGCTGTGTTCCAGCAGCTAATGCATTTTCCACAGTCAGTTCGGCAATAGCCCAATTGCGGTCGAAGGGAGCCGGGTTTACCATATTCTCAAAGAAGAAAACAATTGTTTATCGCCCAGACAAAAGGTTACCATGGTCCGCAATTGGAACTTTCCGGTCAGTTCTCCGTCTATTAAAGGAAAGATGAGTTGCATTGTTCGTTCTTCCCCCGGGTCCCCTCGGGTTCGCGGGGGTGGGTGGGTGCGTGGGTTGCAGCGAATTCCGGGCTGGCCGTCGGCGGACGAGTCGGCGGTCCCCTCGGGTTCGCGGGGGTGGGCGGGTGGGTGGGTGCGTGGGTTGCAGCGAATTCCGGGCTGGCCGTCGGCGGACGAGTCGGCGGTCCCCTCGGGTTCGCGGTGGTGGTTGGGTGGGTGGGTTGCAGCGAATTCCGGTCTGGCCGTCGGCGGACGAGTCGGCGGTCCCCTCGGGTTCGCGGGGGTGGGCGGGTAGGGTGGGTGCGTGGGTTGCAGCGAATTCCGGGCTGGCCGTCGGCGGACGAGTCGGCGGTCCCCTCGGGTTCGCGGGGGTGGTTGGGTGGGTGGGTTGCAGCGAATTCCGGGCTGGCCGTCGGCGGACGAGTCGGCGGTCCCCTCGGGTTCGCGGGGGTGGGCGGGTGGGTGGGTTGCAGCGAATTCCGAGCTGGCCGTCGGCGGACGAGTCGGCGGTCCCCTCGGGTTCGCGGGGGTGGTTGGGTGGGTGGGTTGCAGCGAATTCCGAGCTGGCCGTCGGCGGTCCCCTCGGGTTCGCGGGGGTGGGCGGGTGCGTGGGTTGCAGCGAATTCCGGTCTGGCCGTCGGCGGACGAGTCGGCGGTCCCCTCGGGTTCGCGGGGGTGGGCGGGTGGGTGGGTTGCAGCGAATTCCGAGCTGGCCGTCGGCGGACGAGTCGGCGGTCCCCTCGGGTTCGCGGGGGTGGGTGGGTGCGTGGGTTGCAGCGAATTCCGGGCTGGCCGTCGGCGGACGAGTCGGCGGTCCCCTCGGGTTCGCGGGGGTGGGCGGGTGGGTGGGTGCGTGGGTTGCAGCGAATTCCGGGCTGGCCGTCGGCGGACGAGTCGGCGGTCCCCTCGGGTTCGCGGGGGTGGTTGGGTGGGTGGGTTGCAGCGAATTCCGGGCTGGCCGTCGGCGGACGAGTCGGCGGTCCCCTCGGGTTCGCGGGGGTGGTTGGGTGGGTTGCAGCGAATTCCGAGCTGGCCGTCGGCGGACGAGTCGGCGGTCCCCTCGGGTTCGCGGGGGTGGTTGGGTGGGTGGGTTGCAGCGAATTCCGGGCTGGCCGTCGGCGGACGAGTCGGCGGTCCCCTCGGGTTCGCGGGGGTGGGCGGGTGGGTGGGTGCGTGGGTTGCAGCGAATTCCGGGCTGGCCGTCGGCGGACGAGTCGGCGGTCCCCTCGGGTTCGCGGGGGTGGGCGGGTGGGTGGGTTGCAGCGAATTCCGAGCTGGCCGTCGGCGGTCCCCTCGGGTTCGCGGGGGTGGGCGGGTGCGTGGGTTGCAGCGAATTCCGGTCTGGCCGTCGGCGGACGAGTCGGCGGTCCCCTCGGGTTCGCGGGGGTGGGCGGGTGGGTGGGTTGCAGCGAATTCCGAGCTGGCCGTCGGCGGACGAGTCGGCGGTCCCCTCGGGTTCGCGGGGGTGGGTGGGTGCGTGGGTTGCAGCGAATTCCGGGCTGGCCGTCGGCGGACGAGTCGGCGGTCCCCTCGGGTTCGCGGGGGTGGGCGGGTGGGTGGGTGCGTGGGTTGCAGCGAATTCCGGGCTGGCCGTCGGCGGACGAGTCGGCGGTCCCCTCGGGTTCGCGGGGGTGGTTGGGTGGGTGGGTTGCAGCGAATTCCGGGCTGGCCGTCGGCGGACGAGTCGGCGGTCCCCTCGGGTTCGCGGGGGTGGTTGGGTGGGTTGCAGCGAATTCCGAGCTGGCCGTCGGCGGACGAGTCGGCGGTCCCCTCGGGTTCGCGGGGGTGGTTGGGTGGGTGGGTTGCAGCGAATTCCGGGCTGGCCGTCGGCGGACGAGTCGGCGGTCCCCTCGGGTTCGCGGGGGTGGGCGGGTGGGTGGGTGCGTGGGTTGCAGCGAATTCCGGGCTGGCCGTCGGCGGACGAGTCGGCGGTCCCCTCGGGTTCGCGGGGGTGGGCGGGTGGGTGGGTGCGTGGGTTGCAGCGAATTCCGGGCTGGCCGTCGGCGGACGAGTCGGCGGTCCCCTCGGGTTCGCTTGGGTGGTTGGGTGGGTGGGTTGCAGCGAATTCCGGGCTGGCCGTCGGCGGACGAGTCGGCGGTCCCCTCGGGTTCGCGGGGGTGGGCGGGTGGGTGGGTTGCAGCGAATTCCGGGCTGGCCGTCGGCGGACGAGTCGGCGGTCCCCTCGGGTTCGCGGGGGTGGGCGGGTGGGTGGGTGCGTGGGTTGCAGCGAATTCCGGGCTGGCCGTCGGCGGACGAGTCGGCGGTCCCCTCGGGTTCGCGGGGGTGGTTGGGTGGGTTGCAGCGAATTCCGGGCTGGCCGTCGGCGGACGAGTCGGCGGTCCCCTCGGGTTCGCTTGGGTGGTTGGGTTGCAGCGAATTCCGGGCTGGCCGTCGGCGGACGAGTCGGCGGTCCCCTCGGGTTCGCGGGGGTGGGCGGGTGGGTGGGTTGCAGCGAATTCCGGGCTGGCCGTCGGCGGACGAGTCGGCGGTCCCCTCGGGTTCGCGGGGGTGGGCGGGTGGTTGGGTGCGTGGGTTGCAGCGAATTCCGGGCTGGCCGTCGGCGGACGAGTCGGCGGTCCCCTCGGGTTCGCGGGGGTGGTTGGGTGGGTTGCAGCGAATTCCGGGCTGGCCGTCGGCGGACGAGTCGGCGGTCCCCTCGGGTTCGCGGGGGTGGGCGGGTGGGTGGGTGCGTGGGTTGCAGCGAATTCCGGGCTGGCCGTCGGCGGACGAGTCGGCGGTCCCCTCGGGTTCGCGGGGGTGGGCGGGTGGGTGGGTTGCAGCGAATTCCGGGCTGGCCGTCGGCGGACGAGTCGGCGGTCCCCTCGGGTTCGCGGGGGTGGGCGGGTGGGTGGGTGCGTGGGTTGCAGCGAATTCCGGGCTGGCCGTCGGCGGACGAGTCGGCGGTCCCCTCGGGTTCGCTTGGGTGGGTGGGTTGCAGCGAATTCCGGGCTGGCCGTCGGCGGACGAGTCGGCGGTCCCCTCGGGTTCGCGGGGGTGGGCGGGTGGGTGGGTTGCAGCGAATTCCGGGCTGGCCGTCGGCGGACGAGTCGGCGGTCCCCTCGGGTTCGCGGGGGTGGGCGGGTGGGTGGGTGCGTTGCAGCGAATTCCGGGCTGGCCGTCGGCGGACGAGTCGGCGGTCCCCTCGGGCTCGCGGGGGTGGGCGGGTGGGTGGGTTGCAGCGAATTCCGGGCTGGCCGTCGGCGGACGAGTCGGCGGTCCCCTCGGGTTCGCGGGGGTGGGCGGGTGCGTGGGTTGCAGCGAATTCCGGGCTGGCCGTCGGCGGACGAGTCGGCGGTCCCCTCGGGTTCGCGGGGGTGGTTGGGTGGGTTGCAGCGAATTCCGGGCTGGCCGTCGGCGGACGAGTCGGCGGTCCCCTCGGGTTCGCGGGGGTGGGCGGGTGGGTGGGTGCGTGGGTTGCAGCGAATTCCGGGCTGGCCGTCGGCGGACGAGTCGGCGGTCCCCTCGGGTTCGCGGGGGTGGGCGGGTGGGTGGGTGCGTGGGTTGCAGCGAATTCCGGGCTGGCCGTCGGCGGACGAGTCGGCGGTCCCCTCGAGTTCGCGGGGGTGGGCGGGTGGGTGGGTGCGTGGGTTGCAGCGAATTCCGGGCTGGCCGTCGGCGGACGAGTCGGCGGTCCCCTCGGGTTCGCGGGGGTGGGCGGGTGGGTGGGTGCGTGGGTTGCAGCGAATTCCGGGCTGGCCGTCGGCGGACGAGTCGGCGGTCCCCTCGGGTTCGCGGGGGTGGGCGGGTGGGTGCGTGGGTTGCAGCGAATTCCGGGCTGGCCGTCGGCGGACGAGTCGGCGGTCCCCTCGGGTTCGCGGGGGTGGGCGGGTGGGTGGGTGCGTGGGTTGCAGCGAATTCCGGGCTGGCCGTCGGCGGACGAGTCGGCGGTCCCCTCGGGTTCGCGGGGGTGGGCGGGTGGGTGGTTGCGTGGGTTGCAGCGAATTCCGGGCTGGCCGTCGGCGGACGAGTCGGCGGTCCCCTCGGGTTCGCGGGGGTGGGCGGGTGGATGGGTGCGTGGGTTGCAGCGAATTCCGGGCTGGCCGTCGGCGGACGAGTCGGCGGTCCCCTCGGGTTCGCGGGGATGGTTGGGTGGGTGGGTTGCAGCGAATTCCGGGCGGGCCGTCGGCGGACGCGTCGGCCGGTCCCCTCGGGTTCGCGGGGGTGGGTGGGAGGGTTGCAGCGAATTCCGGGTTTTCTCAAGTTCTTTTGGGGGATATTAGTCCTTTTTTTCAACCCACCTTTTGGAGAATGTCAGACCAGTCACCATTTAAAGTTTTTAAAAAATACTATTTGTTTTTCCATGTCATTAGATTAATCAGATAATTCAAGGAATAATTAATTACACGCGTTGTAATATATTGCTATAAAATAGCAGTGCGTAATTAATGTGTGAATAGTTTATGTTTCATAATCGGCTATTTTTAGTATTTTTTTTTATTTGAATACGAATAGTTTATTTGGAAATTTATGTAGTGATAATCCGTATGTAACTAAAGCTATAATGGAACTTGTATTTGTGCCTAATCGAGTGCTTTTATTTTGAATTTGAAACGAAATACCGCCTGTTACACGCGATGCAAACATAGCGAAAGACAACGAAAATTCTCAATATTTTGCATTCATTTTTTACCTTGTGGTTCTGATAGCCTGTGTCGTTGCACTGCACATCTCCTATTAACGTGCAGTTAACGTGCAATTGTGGCTGCTTTCTCCTGTGAATAGCGAAGAAGAAAGGAAGGGGGGAAATATGCAATAATCTTAATTATTTGAAATGCTTCTATCTTCATTAATAATTGTCCAAGTTAAGTGAAAATGAACCCATCGATTAAAAAGATTTTTTATCTATCGGGTGGTATAATTTTTATTTTTTAGAGCGTATTATTTATTTCAAATCGTTCAAGTCGGAAATTTCGAATCGTAAAGTTGGGAAATTTCTTCTTTCTTCTTACATGGCGATATGGTGTCAGTGGGAAATCTTTTTTTGGCATCGATCCTTCGTTTGGCGAGATTTTATATCTAATAATTCAATTACTGTTTTAGTTAATTAACCATATATAACTTAATTATATTAAACTAAAAGTCTCATGTGACCTTAGCGATGTCATAAAGCTATCCTATAAGCTATTAATCAGAGAATCGGTTAAATATTGTAGTGTCTAGTGCGTTTGACAAATTTGGGTTCATAATTTGAAAAAGTAACAAATCGACTAACTTTACGCAAATTAAAAAACTCCGTATCTCCGTTAATTTTCAATTAAAAAAAATATTCTTGTATTAAATTAAAGGTTTCACAGATGCGGTTCCAACAACACTGGTTTTATTTTTTTTACGAAATGTAGTTTGGATTCTGGAAGATGTTTTGCGGACGCGTTTTAGCATTATAAGTTTAGCGGAGTATAGATGCTCTACCGGTCGGGCGTTCGTTTCTTGTTGGCTGCTTTGGCGAGATGGCGTTATTTCTTCTCTTTTTTGGCTTAGCGTTGCGAACCCGACCGGGTCGCTTGATCGTATTGAAGATCTCCATGACAATAGAACTAAATGGATGTCTTGAAAACTAGTGCTTTCACAAGCAAAGCTGTTTTTTGAAAAAGCAAATATCCCAATGATTAGTCAACGAAAAAATTATAAAACTTCTTGACGACAATGCAGAATTAATTATGTTGCGGGAGCCGTTGTTGTTTGGTTAGGCCTCGCAATAGTAGACTCCATTGATCAGAAGGTTTAATTAAGTGCGTAATGGACAAATTGATGATAGCCATAGCAGTTAGAAAACAAATGATATTTAATTATGCAAGTGTAACAATTAAGGAATTACATTTAAAGGTGGTTAAATGGATGATATTGCATTCACATGATGAGCACACAGAAGATAATGCTATTCCTATGGCTGTTTGGCTGGGGATGTCTCTGTTCAGTCAGTGTTGTCGAAAACGGCCGCTCCCTGCGTGGGGCCTCTTTCGTTGACGATCTCTGATTGGTTTGAGATCTAAACACTGGTTGAAGTGTTGCATGAATATCGCGATTTCTTGGAACCGAAATAAAGGTCTTTGAACTCCAGTGCGCTGCAATGTAATAAACTTCGATTTTCAAAAACCCTCAATAAGTACTCATTAAAATAAAATAGCAGGAACTAGTTTATTCATTCCATACGACATTATGAAGAAACTTAATATTGTTTCACTAGAAACACGCTTAAATATGAGTCCAGGACAACAGGCAGCATACACAAAAGCATTAATTACAAAACTAGGATGATAGACAATTGCAGCATCTTACGCAACAGCAGACAGAATAAGAATGCAGATTGCAATGGAGATTTCGGCTGCTTGCAAGCTACAGTGATGCTTTCCTAAATATACAACTCTGCGTTGGGATACAAAACTTTAACAGCATTGTCCAATAAGTAAACAACAGAAAAAACGTCTCACCATTGTCGTTGGAAACGTTCACCAGCAAGAGTATCTTGGTGTACTAGCATATCATCGAGGAACTCATCGTAAATATGGCTCAGTCATGCCGACTTAACACAAACAGTTGTGAACATAACATTAGACACAACTTCTTCCAACACAGTCCATGTTACTGCTGCTTATGTTAATGTGCAAAAGCTATTGGGAGTTGCGCTTCTTTGGTTGACTTGCCACCATCATATTAGATAAGTTATTTTGTCTCATGTTTTTGATATTTTAAAAATCAATACTTCCAAGTAATCACATATAACCTTGTTTAACCAATTTGATCATCTTGATCAAGATCATAATGATTTGGAACCATATGACTCAAAGTCAGTGAATGTACAGGCGAGAAAAGCATTGGTAAAGGTACAATCCAGACAACAAAATATATCACCGATTCTGGAAAATACAGAGATGTATATATGGAAACCAAAAAGCTTTGCCTAATATATTGCCTATTGATTTTCCCAATATTACAAATTAAACCGACCAGACAGGATCTTTGCACAAAGCATATTGGATGGTCAAACTTTTATACACGATTAAAATGTGTCTCATTGAGCTGTAGATATAGCAACTTCCTACTGGCACAATATCTTCAAAATAACAATTGCCAAACTGCGGGACTTTGCCAAATTTGTCCCTCACATCTACAGCATCTGGTGGATAACCTGTAATTCTGTCATAAATGCTCCTTGGAATGACCTACAAATGCTTCGTTCTCTTATAGCGCGTACAAGGTTGTCCATTCCATCATATCTGACAGTCGAATCAGTGCCTTTGAAAACCGCTACTGATATTTTACAGAAAAGATGGTGCTATTTGCCCTTTAGAGCAACAAAATTCCACCATAAGAACGAAAAGCTACCACTAAGGCAAAGCTAGCTACAAAACCAAATTCCACCGGCACTGCTTTTAAATTACAAGATAGATATTGCATGGATTTTGGAAAACTCAAATTTCTCAAAAATCTCACTGTAAATACAATTTTCTGATTTAGTTGCAGCGAATTCTTATTTTTTATTTTATCTGCTTAAACTAAACTCGCATTTTTTTAATAGAAGCTGTTTTAGAATGGTCAAATTCTGTATAATATACCACATCATTCACAAAGTTATACAAGCATTTATTTGAATGTTGTCAATGACTGTGCAGAGCGAGGGGTGAAGCTAAGTACTGACTTCACAGAATCGGCAAAACAAGAAGGTTCTGCAGGTCGCCCAACAAGATCGACGAAAATAGAGAAATCTGCGAAAATGGCCGAAATTGCCTGAATCTTAAATTGAGTGTACTTCTGAAGAGTAAATTGAAATTAGAAAATTAGTAGTATAAAATTATATTCTTTTATTTTATCACAAAACAATCTTAATTGCATTCATTATTTTATTAGAATATACATTTTTTTTTTTTACTTATGATGTTTTGTTTTTCAGAATTTCCATTTTTATTGTACATTCTGGGACCGGGGGACCACATAGATATTATTCAATTTTGACCAAACTTTATATATGTCATTTTTTTAGAATTTCGAACAAAAATAACATAGGGACAGACAAGTTCCATGAAATGTTTAAAAACATGGGGCTTTTGATGCGCTCTTGTCTGGGTCTGTAAACCAAATATTTTGCTCTTATATAAATTTTAATTATATACAATAAACATTTGATTAAAAAAATAAAAATTTAGATGGTACCGCGTCCCTTTAATTCAACCAACCAACTAAATTGAAGAATCGTCTGCTTGTGTAGCCATTCTTCTCAAAGAAGTGGAGTGAAACCAGCGAATTTCCTCAACCCTCATTGATTTCCATCAGAAACACTGCGAAGGGGCAAAAAGCACTGAAAGGAAGTGGGAGAAAAAAACGAAAAGAAAGCAAACGACCCATTAAAAGAGACCAACACACACACTCCGCTGCACTCGAGAGCACGCGTTTAGGGTTAAGCAGAAAAGGAAAAAATGGCAGGGAATTCTATTTAGTTACTTTTTTTTATTTTTCAGATAATACAACAGTAATAAAGTTACTTGAAGTAAGCAGTGCGGGATAACAAGGCTATTCTCAGGCTAGGTTTAAGGTATTTTTGAAGATTCCAATTTGTTGGAATTTTATCTTGTAGGCAATTTGGCTACCTAGGCCACATTTTTCGCTACTGCAATTTTCCAATTTTTTTTCTAACTAAAAAACTTATATTATTTCATTAAAATTACAAAATCCAAAATGTGGAGAGGGCCTCCACTTGCCCAGTGGATAAAGGCGGTAATTGCTGGTAATCAGAGGATTGCTAGTTCGATCCCGTGCGGTCAACTTGACAAAGAAAAGTAAAAAGTAGTGATCTTGCGATCGGAAGGTTGCCAACTTCGCTACAAAATACTAGAAAAGTCGTCCAGAACTTCCAGTGGATAAAGGCGTCAGCTGGGAATCAGAGGGTTCCTGGTCCGATCCTGTGCGACGGACTTGACTAATAAAAGTAAATAAGTAATGATCTTGTGATCGGAGAGTTGCCAGCTTCACTACAAAATACTCTACACTAATACTACATAATACTCTTCACTAATAATGTCGTCCAGAACATCCACAAAATTTTCGGCGTGTATACGGGACTGGTTCACGATAAATCTGATCGGGGTCCGAAGTCCTGACACCTATTGAAGGCGTGGGTGCCAGTTCAGGTGTTGTCCTCGTCATCTGACCATGATTCAAAAATACAAGGCATCGTTCCAGGGTCTTATCTTCGAGATAATCCCCGAACCGTCGTCAATAGCCCACTGTGCAGCTCTAGTGTGACGTTAATTAATCAAACGAAACCTTCTAAAAGTAAAAATCAAAAGTACCACGATTTGAAGTTCAACAAGCGATTGCCATACAAATACAGATTCAATCAGACACGTGCTTTTAAGAAAACGGTCAATTTGGCTAATACGTATACGATGGCCAAATCCAAGGATAGTGGAGACTATATATAAAAGGTGTGCTGGTACTCCCGCTTTCTGATGGAGGGCGGGGAGAAGAATTCTTTTGACGTCATAGTGACGCCTCCGACTTCTGTGGGCGTGTCTAATGCGCTCGTTTGTATAGTCGCTTTAAGAGCAATTGTTGCTATTGACAAGGAGTACTTAATTTAACAAGAATTCTTGTTTTTAACTAATCATGAATTTATTTAAAAGAAAACAGTTAAAATTTGCTTCAAAAAACAATTTGAATCGAGTTTGCAGAGTTGTTTCGTTAATAAAATATTTCGAATCGATTTGAACCAATGGTTCTTGACGTGCTGCCATCTATTTGTTTTTTTGTAAACTATTTAAAAGTGATAATCGTTATTATATTTAGAATTTGCTAAATTTTAAGAGTTTAAATTATATTTTAAGGATTGTATTTAGTATGTAAAAATTGCAAAAGAGTTTCTTAATAAATTAAGCGTATTAAAATAATATTAGCATGTCCATGAATTTTGAAAGAGTAAAATGGGAGTCGAACCATCATGTCAATGCATTTGTATTGGACATATTAAATGAGTTACAATTTCAATCAAGTAAAATACGGGGACATAACAAAACAAGGACGGATTAGTAGTGAAGCTACCTGAACACAATTATCTACAGATATTTACATTATTTTGCTAATTAAAAATTAAATCACCAGTTGTTACCCAACCGGGGATCGAACCTAAGTAGCAATGCTTGAAACACACAGCCAATGGGAATGATCAAAAACCCATAGTAAGGTGGAGCTAAAATGACGTCAAAAGAATACTTTCCTTGCCCCTTTCAAAAAGCGAAACACGAGCACACCTTATATATATATATATATATATATATATATATATATATATATATATATATATATATATATATATATATATATATATATATATATATATATATATATATATATATATATATATATATAGTTAGTCTTCACTATCCTTGGGCCAAATCAACATTTTCAATCATGAATAATCCACGTGAATAAAATCGGCAATCTGATTTGTTAGGCTCTGTCACGTGTGCTTCGGAATCGGGATTTATCTCCGGCTAATGCTCTCTTTAGTAAAAAGAAATTTCTTATGGATGTTAAATTACAACTAATATCTTTTGTGCAATAGAAACTAATTTAATTAAATTTCTGTCTCCCTTTTGCACTATTTGAAACATAATAATGTGGCTCAAATATCAGTAATGTAATATATCAGCATTAATTAAAAGTAAATATAAATTCAATACAAAATATGATGGTTGCTTTCATTAGTATCGACGACGAATGAAACTTACAAAAAAAAAGTTTAGTACCTAACCTTATAACACAACATTAGCAAAAAGTTATACTAATAATTGCCCCTCCCTAGAATAAATCCTGGATCTGCCCTTGAAGGACTTCAGAACGCGATCCAATCAGAATTCAAGCTCCTTTTCAAACTGCATTATACATTTAAGAGGATATGCGAAACAAGAACATCAAACATATCCAAAATTCTTTTTAAAAAAAATTGAATTTAACGATGCAAAACATATATTTTTACTTTAAGAACAACTAATAATTTTTTATAAATCAATATTAAGCTTTGATACAAAATTACCTAAACTTTGAACTCATTTTTCTAGGCCTTAGTACATGCGCAAAAGAAGCCCTCGGCGGAATGCATCTTGGGATACTGCCAACAGTTTCGCTATGCGCAGAACTTGAAAACAGGTCGGTGCGCACAAAAGAACTCATCGGCACAATGCATCTTGGGATACAGATTGCTGCGCAGAACCGGTCGGCAATGCTTCTTATTCTGCGCAAATTTTAAAGCTTCTCTTCTTCCCTCTCTCAACCATCATCATTACTTTTATTATGTTTGAATAACTTTAAATTGATATAAGATCAGCTATATTTGAAGACACTGCACCAAATTTGTTATAGTGGCATTTTTTAATATACTACTTTAATTTGTGTTTAGGGATTAGTAATAAATAGGTTATATTAATTGTATTTTTTTTAAATAGTTTGACAAGTGTAAGTAGCAATTGTAATTTTTTTCCAAATTATAATATTTTTAAAAGAATTCTTTTGCAAATAACAAAAATCTGTAATGTCGGTCTGTCAAATACATTATTATGCTTATAAAAGCGAAAATTTATGTATAGTTTTCCAGAAAATATTTTCTTGACATATCGAAATTAAGAAAGGTTACTTTTTTGTAATTTTTTTTATTATTTTTTTTAAATAGTTTATTAAGTCAAAATATTGATTTTTTTCAGTTATTTTTAAAAACAATTTTGCCAATATCAAAAATATGTAAAGAGTTTGTAAAACACATTTTTTTTTCTGTTTATAAAAATACAAAATAATAGCATTTCCAAAAATTATTTTTCTGAATAAAAAACAAATAAAAAAATCACTTTTGTAAAATTCATTTAAAAACAACAACATTTTGTAACGTTTGACAATGTGATTATGTGCAATGCAAAGGTATGTGAAAAACATTATAATGAAATCTAAAATTAAGAAAATGTTATTGATGTTAATGTTAAGAAAAATGGCTATTCAGAAAAAATATTCTCTATTACTCTACAAATTTACAAGGAAACAGTTTTAGTCATTTAGTCATTTTCAAACTACATAACACATAAAAAATCATAGCAATGTCATGATCAATAAGTATAAATATTCTAGAACATAAACTCTCAGTATTCATAATATTCAGAAAAAAAAGTTTAATGTTGTTTAAAAAATCCAAACTAAAATTAGGCCTATACGAATTACGGGCCCTGTCTCAAAATAGCAATATTTCATTAATGGGGAAAAATTTGAAAAGCAAAATATTTTTTTTAAAGGAAAATGATTAAAAATACTTTCTTACTTGCAGTTCTTTGGTAACACTATAAAGATTTCTCAAAACTGTTTCACTTCAACAAAATGAAAAACATATTTTTATTCTCTTATGAAATATATTGTGATAAGAATTATCAGATTATTTGCTAGCAACGATTCCTTTCGAACAGAATTACATCTTACATTTTTGTTTTATTAGAACATACGTCACGCCGAAAGTTGAGGTAGGGATTTGACTATTGCCTTGGGTTAGTACTCTTACTCCAAGGAGAGTGGAGACAATAGTAATAGAAAGGTGAGCCGTCAACAGCACTTTCTGACAGAGGGCGGTGCTCTGAACATTTTTGACGTCATACTAACTTAGCCCCGCATTATTCTGTGGGTTTTCTGACCATTCCCATTAGCTGCCTGTTTCGATAGAAATATTTATTAATTTTTTCGGGTTAATTAAGGTAGCTAATCTGAGGACTAATGATAATCATAGAAAAGTCTTGGACGACGGAAAAACTCATGGCCAACCATTAAACCAACTTAAATTTTTTTTAATAAGTGTAAAATTGATATTTAATAATTAAATTTTCTCAATTTGTTCGTAAAATTAAAAATTACTTTTTACTTTTTAGCGTATTTTTCTTACAGTCGGTTTTCCTTTTTTTTAAAAAGATTTTTTTAATTTTCCCCTTTTTATATTTTAATTTAGCAGAGGGCTATTCACCAAGAAAAATTCAAGTTGTCGTTCAAATTTTTCACGTCCTGTACCCAGTTTAATAAATGCCAGATAAACAAAACTATATTGTCTTAACAATGTATATTGTAAAACAAATACCTATCGATGCCAATAAATGCTCGGTAAACGAAATGTTATTGGTGTACAACCTTTATCAAACGATGAAAACATTTCGAAATTGGAGAAATTGTTTAAAAAAAAAGTCCGGTTAATCGATATTTCCGGATATATAACAGCCTGATAACCGAGTTTTTAGAAAAATGTTTTAAAAAGTGGAATTTTCTCTATTTAACAAAAAACGGATGTTCGAAATCGGACAATATTTTTTTTTCAAACGGTCCAGTTAATTGAGAATTCCGAAATGTTAAATTCCACAAAACCGGACATTTTTTTTTTTAAAGTGCCCAAATGAAACATCCCTTATCCAACAAAAATATTGTAAAAATATCTGAATTAGAACAGAAACCTTGCGCGAACATACATAATTTTTTTTAACATAACGGTCGAATTGATAACCATTCTCCTTTTGGCGCACATCTAAAACTGGTTGGCGCTGTTAAATCGGTTAAAAGTTCTCAAATATGTAGGTCTAGAATTTACATGCAACCTGCGGAATTCACATATACCTTTCTTCGACAATACTTCTTAAAGTCGAAAATCAAAAATACTAGAAAAGTCGTCCAGATAATCCGCAAAAATTAACGGCGTGTATACGGGACTGGTGCACGATAAATCTGATCGGGGTCCAAAGTCCCGACGTCTGGGTGCCAGTTCAGGTATTTCCTCGTCATCTGACCATGGTTCTAAAATAACGAGGTGCATGTATGAATGTGTGTGTGAATGTGTATGTGTTCCCGGGTCTTTTCTTCGAGATAGACCACGAACCGTCGCCAATAGCCCATTGTGCAGCTATAGTGCGACGTTAATTAACCAAACCAAACCTAAAGTCGAATATTTTCATTTAATTTGTGTTTTTACTTATTTATATTCTTATTTTGCTTAACTTTATAATGTAACTAAAACGACACAAAATGAAACACTTACACAAAAACATTAATTATACTAAACGTTAATTTAAAAACTCAATTTTAATTAAATAAACAATCAAAACAAGAATTTTGTTTAAAGAACGTTTTCAACCGTATACTAAATAGAATTATTGTATTACTTCTAAAATACTTCTCCACGAAGTTCAAGTTCTGAGAAAACAATTTAGCCATTACGATTGCAGTTACAAAACATTCCACGTTGCAATCTAAACGCGCCAAATGGCATTAGTTCTGTAATTGGCGACAACTACGAACCAATAACTGAGAGAATAGAGTCCGGTAACTCTCTTAATTGGTTCCAGTACAAATTTAAATGGAAATCGGATATTTCCGAAATGATCTGATTGCATGTTGTTGGGAACACAAGAAAGTAGCGTAAAATAAAATAATATTTTTCAAAAGTTTCTGGCGGTTTAATTTTGGAGTTTTGGTGGGCGCGCTGGGCAGTCGGTTAAAAACAGGAAAATCGACTTTAAGAAAATGCGCTAAAACGTAAAAAAAATATTTATAATTTTATGAACAAGTCGAAAAATTTAATTATTGAATATCAATTTTATACTTATTACAACATTTTTTAAATCGGCGCCAAAATTTAGGTATATTTTTGCAAATTGGCACCAACTGTAATAAGTATAAAATTGATGTTAAATAATTCAATTTTTTCAATTTGTTCGAAAACTTAAAAATTGGATTTTACTTTTTAGAGCATTTTTCTTAAAGTCGTTTTTTCTTTTTTTAATAAAAGGTTATTTTGTTTTTCCCTGTTTAGTTTTTATTAGTTATTCAACATGCAAAACATTCAAATATTGAATATTATACATGTTTAACTAGTAGTTTTGAAATAAACACGCACAAATGTATTTTTTTTAATAGAAATAGCAAAAAAACGAGTTTTGCGTGGACCTTTTTATGAAAATACAAGATAATTAAAAATTGGGTTGCATGGATTTTCTTCTACAGAAACCTCAGGTGAATTGCAATCGTTTGAATTTCAATAATATAAAATAATCTTTAAAAAATAAGCGGATACATCTTTAAGGGGGAAAAAACCGTCAAAAACCAAAAAATAATTTTTAATTTTACGAACAAGATGATAAACTTTAATAATTAATATATATTTTGTACTTATTACAACTGTTAACTAACCTTCTATAAATTGTACAATTTAGAAAATTCACGCAGTATATTTTTTTTATTATTATTATTCCTATTCGAAGCTCAAAGACTTGAAACCGAAATTAAATGTGAAAGAATTCAGATATAAATAAATAACCGTAAAAACGTCAATTCATTCTGGATTCGAAATCGAAAACTGACATCGAATCAAATGGAAGCAAACGATTTAGTGAACATAAAATCCAATTCGAACTGCTCCTTTGGATCATTGAAGTAGAATTTACGTCTTGAATGCTACACAATAAAATAGGAAATTCGGCAGACTCCGCTCTTTTACTAAAAAATATATAATCGAATATTGTTTCCTATCATTTCCGTTTAAGAAGAATTCCAAGCAAATAGAAGAAATGTTCTTTTCTATTTATCCGAAATGTCAAAAACTCTTCGACCACATTCCTGAAGTCAGAGTCGTACAAGAATGTAGATTTGGATGGAAAATGTTGACCGTTTGCCCTCTAGAAACATGTTCGATATTTACGTTTTTCTATGGAACAATTATATCCCGTTCCTGTTCTTTTTAACAAAGTATTCTTTAGCATGTGCTTTTTACGTTAAACGCACATAACTAAGAGCACACACTCGCCACAATCCGACCATTTGAACTGAAGTTACAGCGGTCAAACAGGCCAGCATATGTAGGAAATTTGAATATAATTGCCAAACATATCTCAACGGCATATTTTCTTCTACACGATGGTCATTTATCATTTTAGGTTGATTCCCACTGAAGTAATAGGGATTTAAAATATTTTTAACACTTTTTTTATCGTGCAAGTTTCAACCAATTGTCGTTGTACAGCTGAACTCCACACTGCTAAAAATAGGTACTCAAAAATAAATAAAATGTACTCATTTTTTATTACATTCGATGCTTATCATTGCACCGAATACATATGTTTCATATTTGAAAAAGACATGTACTCAAAAATTAGTACAATGAGTAAAAATTAATAAAAAGACCGTATGCTAACCTACATAGGCTGCCTTCACAAGTCACTTTCAACAAATATCAACAATTACAACCAAGACTTATCGGGAATCCACCCCATATCCTAAGGAACCGCAGTCCAGGGCTTTATCCGTTATCCATACCAGAGCGACGTGAAGAAGTTATGACGTTAGAAGGAATGTTACAAAGGTATGCCAAAAGAATGGAAAGTAAGAAAATTGGGTTGTCATAACTCAGTTTCCATTGAAGCAATCGACATCCAATAATGTGGAAAACCATCTTCTGAACAACTATTTTAAATTTATCAGGACGCTTTGTTCAGATGGCTTAAACAGAAGCTGAGATGAGCAATATTAAAACACACTGCTTATTTTTGAGACGGTTACTTAAATTTGAGTACGGCATCGCTCATTTACAATGCAATTGTACTCAAAGAAAAACGAGTATGTTCAGGTACTCATTTCTAAGCACCTTTTTCTACAGTGCAATTATACGGATCAAACAAAAGCGGATCGTCAATTATCCAGGTCGCTTTGAGAAAAGAAAATAAATCAGCAAAATCCACATTTTAAAAATTCCTTACGATCTTACTTTTAATAGTAATTAAAATACACACACATTACATTCTAAAACAAAATTATTTTTTCTACTAAGAAATCAAGGATAGTGGAGACTATATATAAAAGGTGTGCTCGTTCCCGCGCTTTCTGATGGAGGGAGGGGAAAAGTATATTTTTGACGTCATAATGACGCCTTCCTCCGCCTTCTGTGGGCGTGTCTAATGCTTTCGTTTGTACAGTCGTTTTAGGAGTCTACTTAATTTAACAAGAATTATTGTTTTTAACTAATCATGAATTTGTTTAAAAGAAAACCGTTAAAATTTGCTTCAAAAAACAATTTGAATTGATTTGCAGAGTCGTTTAGTTATTAAAATATTCCGAAAACCATTTGAACCAATGGTTTGTGACGTGCTGCAATCTATTTGTTTTTTTGTGAACTATTTAAAAGTGATTTTCGCTAATTTTATTTAGAATTTGCTAAATTTTAAGAGTTTAAATTATATTTTAAGGGTTGTATTTAGTATGTAAAAATTGCAAAAGAGTTGCTTAATAAATTAAGCGTATTAAAATAATATTAGCTGCCACGAGAGCATGTCCATGAATTTTGAAAGAGTAAAATGGGAGACGGAACCGCCATGTCAATGCATTTGTATTGGATATATTAAATGAGTTACAAATTTCAATCAAGTAAAATACGGGGACATAACAAAACAAGGACGGATCAGCAGTGAAGCTACCTGAACACAATTATTTACAGATATTTACATTATTTTGCTAATTAAAAATTAAATCACCAGTTGTTACCCAACCGGGGATCGAACCTAAGTAGCAATGCTTGAAACACACAGCCAATGAGAATGATCAAAAACCCATAGTAAGGCGGAGCAAAAATGACGTCAAAAAGATACTTTCCCTCAAAAGATTGCCCCTTTCAAAAAGCGAAAAACGAGCACACCTTATATATATAAATATATATAGTCTTCACTATCCTTGCTGAGAAATAATTTTTTTTAGTGAATTATCCAATTATCCAATCATTTAATATTAGGGTATACGATTACCTAATATTAATTAAATGTTTCTTGAGCTTTTTTATATTCAATTAAGTGCGGAAATATTGAAAATTAATTATATAATTAATTAAATTTATATATAACTAATTATATATAAATTAATTAGAGTTAGCAAAGTTATTGTTTTAAAGAAAGTTCCCACTTTTCCTTGAAAGAATTAAAATGATGGTTTGTTTAGAACTGAACTTAGTTCAAAGATTTCATTCATCGCCGAGTTGGCGCAAAATAAACACACACAAAAAAGCTGCAATATTTTCCATTTGGGATCTTGTCCCAATTGAGTCGGATAATTCGAGTTCTACTGTACTCGGTTCGATTTAAAAAGCGTAGTACAAAAATAAACATTCAATTAAAAGTCATCGCAGTCATCATGGCAGTCATCGCAAAAATAATAAACGAAACTTCACTCAAAATTTGTCGATCAATAAACGAACTTGAAGTTTCCCAAACGAGCAGCAGAGAAGAAAGAGGTTGAGCTGGCACACCTCATTTTTAACCGACTGCCCAGCGCGCCCACCAAAACTCTAAAATAAAACCGCCAGAAACTTTAAATTAAAACCGCCAACGTGCGCCAAGTCGAGAGGTTATCAATTCGTATGTTATGTATTTTTTGTTATGTATGTTTGCGCGGGATTTCGGTTCTACTTCAGATATTTGCACACTTTTTTTTTTCTTGGATAGGGGATGTTTCACTTGGAAGCAATTTGAAAAAAAATATTCAGTTATCCGGCATTTAACTATCCGAAATTATCAATTAACCGGACCGTTTGAAAAAAAAAATATTGTCCGATTTCGAAAATTATTTTTTTGCTGGATGGAGAAAAATCCACTTAGGCAAATTCTGCAAAAAAAAAAAAAAATCGTATTAAGTCGGATAATTGGAGTACTACTGCACTCAGTTCGATTTTAAAAACGTAGTTACGAACACAGATCAAAATGCACATTCAATTAAAAGAATGACAGTCAGTATGGGTTTCAGAAATAATAAACAAACATCACTCTATATTTGTTCATCAATAAATGAACATAAAGCTTCCCAAAAGAGCAAAAGAGAAGAGGTTGCGCTGGCACACCTGCTTATTTTAAAACTGTTTAATATTGATGCCAATTTACAAAAACGTATCTAAATATTGGCGCCAATTTTAACAAGTTGTAAGAAGTAAGAAATTAATATTAAATATTTAATTTTCACTTGTTCGTAAATTTAAAAACTTTTTTTTTTACTTTTTAAGCGCTTTTTTTCTAATGATCACACTGTTAAACATAGGTAATCAAAAATAAGTAAAATATACTCCTTTTTGAGTACCTTCGATGCTTATCATAATTCCTAATACATAATCATAGCTCCGAATACATCAGTTTCATTTTTGAAAAAGACATGTACTCAAAAATGAGTAAAAGTGAACAAAAAGAGGAGTTGCTTGCCTACATTGACTGTCTTCATAAAACATTTCAATAAATATAAACAATTACAATTAAAACTTACCGGGAATCGAACCCAGATCCTCAGGCAGAGCAGTGCTTTATCCTTTTTACTACCAGAGCAATGCGAAAAAGTTATAAACAGAATAAATGTTAAAAAGGTGTGCCAAAAGAATTTGAAGTAAGATAATTAAGTTGTAATAATACAGTTTCTTGTTAAGCAATCGACATCAAATAATGTAGAAAACCATTTTCTGAACAAATATTTTAAGTTTATCAGTTCGTTTTGTTAAGATGGCTTCAACAGAAACTGAAATCAGCAATATTAAATCACACTGCTCAATATTTAGAAAGTACGATTGCTTAAATTTGAGTACGCCATCGCTCATTTACAATACAATTATACTCAAAGAAAAGTGAGTATGTTCAGATACTCATTTTTATGTACCTTTTTTTTTACAGTGCACACTCTTTGTAAGAATTTTCCTATTGGTCATAAAAACGTCATAAAATGACCAGGGAATATTAACTAAAATGAACGTTTCACTTTTATAGATGCAATTGAGTACTGAAATCTTGCAAATTAATTACATAATTAATTAAATTTATATGTAACTAATTACATTTAAGGGTCATTTTCAAAATCCACTGACAAACAGGAAATTAAGAGTAAAAAAATAAATTTAATTTTTTGAACAGTATTTTTTTAAAAAAAACCTTAAACTAAATGTTATTAACTATATTTTAACGCTTTTCATGCATTTCTTCTTTTAAAATATATGTTATTAATTTTTAATATAAAAAATACAAATAAAAATTCATATTTGTTACCAAAGACAGTAACAGACTTGACATTTCATAAAAGAGGAATTATTTACTTGGAATATCTAAACCAAAACATAAACAACACATTTATTTTGGATAAATAATCTTGTTATCTAAATAAATCAGTTGTGAAATTAAAAAAATATAAATGATTTATATAAAAAATTAAGGTAACAGACATGACATTTAATAAAAAATACTTTCTACAAAAGGTCTTCTTCATCTGTTAACAACAAGAAATTCAAGATGGCGTAATTATCTATCTAATCATGCTGCATTGATAAACAACTTTTAAAATTCAGAAAATGTAAATTTTGATTTAAAAATATGTTTTAAAATGTTTGGTAAGAGACATGACACAAATTACTGAACAAAATAATTAAATAAATTAAAAGCTTAATTTATCTTTATAAAAACCTTCTTTAATGCAAAATACAGAATATTTAAAAAAATTTAAAATGTTACACACAGAAAAAAATCTTGCATTGGAATAATTCTATTACAGGATTTAAATTATACTTTCTGTTTCGGACAGATATTTTTTTTATTCCCCCACCATATTTGTTTAAATACATAATTTTTATTTAAATATTATAATCCAATTTTATATTTCTTTAATAACAACTGTCTGACAACATCGGTACAAAAAAAAAAAAAATTGAAAAGATAAATACAATCTCTGGGAAAATATTTTGTATTAGGACGTTAAATAACACTGGAATTTGAAAATGACCCATAAATTAATTAGAATTAGCGGAATCAATATTTTTTAAAATAAAATTCTCACTTTTCTTTGCGGGAATTAAAATGATTGTTTCCTTTGCACTGAACTTGTTATAAAGATATCATTCATAGCCAAGTTGGCGAAAAATAAAAACATACACAAAAGTTACATTATTTTTTACAACCATGAGCCAACGTGATTTTAAATTGTTAAAAAACTTTCAATGTGACTTATTTTATTCACTATCTTTTGAAATTTTTTAATTAAAATTATATACATATAATTCGGTTAAAATAGTGCGTAAATAAAATTCCTTTTAATATAATTACTGGTGGCTAAGGCAACGGAATAAACTAAATAACATTAATGAATAGTTGTACAACAATGACATTTCGTTTAACCAGCATTTATTGGCATTGATAGGGATTGTTTTACAATATACATTGTTGAACGCAAGTTGCTACTTGAATTTCTTGGTGAAGCCCCCTGCTAAATTAAAAACTAAAAATGGAAAAATAAAATAATCTTTCTAGAAAAAAGGAAAACCGACTTTAAAGAAAATTCGCTAAAAAGTAAAAAATAATTTTAAATTTTATGAATGAGTTGAAAAAATTGAATTATTGAATATCAATTTTATACATAGTACAATTTTTTGAAGTTAGTGCCAATTTACAAAAAAATCATACCAAAATTTTGGCGCAGATTTAAAAAAGTTGTGATAAGTATAAAATTGATATTCAAAAAATCAATTTTTTCAACTCATTCATAAAATTTAAATTTTTTTTTTTTTTAGAGTATTTTCCTTAAAGACGGTTTTCCTTTTTTCTAGAAAGATTAATTTATTTTTTCCTTTTTATACATGATACAATTGTACCCAAGAATACATTTGTTTTTAACAAGATGCAATCTCAAATATAACTTTATTCGAAATACGACATAGAAGTTTATTTTTAGTCATTTAAAATATGATCATTATTGTTAATGTAATTTAAATTAAAAACATACTTTCTTAAATTTTAATAAATATATCTATTAAACAAATACGATATTTAACATCAGAGTTAAATTTAACATCTAAATTGCATTCAGAATTCAAATTGTATTTGGTATTTTTAAAAGGTAGTGTTCCGCATCTTGGCGAATTTACGATTCAGTGGTCCGTGGGCATCTTAAGTTTAGAAACGCCACTGCACTAGAGTCACCCATGTGCATCTTAGTACTGGCAAGAACAGCCCATCCGAGTCACGTGCTTTGTCTAATTTACTGTGAAACAAATTTTGATACAATGAGCAGACTTTGCCATATTCGGAAATTTAAATCGCTAATTATGGCGCTTCGTTTTGGAAATCGGAAATAACCTTACGGTGTGTCGACCGGAGGTCCTTACACCTTCATCGAATTATAGTCTAATAAATAGAATAACGTTAGCGGGGTTTAAGTTTAACTAAGAAGTTACTAATTAATTGATGGGGGTTGGGGACATAGAGTAATGATACAAATAGAGGAATAAAAATGCTGATTTCCGTGTGTCCATCATTGAAACCACGTGATATGTGGAAATGCCAATTCATACATGCGCCAATATTACTTGGCCGGCCTTGGCGACTTTAAGAACTAAACGAGATCGAAGTATTGTAATATGGTTTTGTGTTTAATTTCGTATTTAAATATATTTTTTTTTGAACGAGTGGCACAATTTAAGGGAGTTTAACAGATATAAAAAGGAGATTTTTCTTACTTTGTAGTTTTGAAATAATTGCATTACGTTTTTATGTAAAAAATTTACCATAATCGAAGTTCTTTCAATTGTTATTTTGTATACTTCAATAATAAAATATGAACAATAAAACCTGAGAAATATAAAGAGTTTCGCTTCTTCGAGTATTGAACACAAATAAAATATTTTCGTTTCGTTTATGAAGAGGAAATATTTAGCGAATATTGTTTAAAAATAAGTAAATACGTACATATATGTTAAAAAGTTGAATACGGACAGAACTCCTTAGCACCAAAAGAGAAGAAAGTGCGCCAAATTTGAAACTCCTGCAGATGTCGCTGAACGCCAAATGTGGCAGCGCTATAACCACGTGATGTGAGTTTTTCTTTTCAATGTTGACACCGCGGCCTTACGAGAGTCTGGTATTGAAGGCGCTCTCTATTTAAAATTACAACTCTCTGGTTGGGGGCCCTAAGGCTAAACGCGAGTTCGTTTTAGTAAATCTGAAAAATAACATCAGTAGATATGTGTGAGTTAGAATAAATTGAGACACAGAATACTAGGGGCCATTTATTTATTACGTCACATAAATACGTCACATAAGGTGATAAGGTATGGGTTACTCTGGAAATACATAGTTATTACGATATCATTAAAAAATAACAGTTTTGGGTAATTTTTGCTATTTATGTATTTTTTTATTTTAAAGAGAGGGGGCGAGGAAGAATGAAAGTGTCTGATACATATTAGTCCAAAACAGAAATTTATGTTTAAACTGTGTGTTCTGTAAAACCACTTTCTATTTTAAACTAATTTTTTTTTACATAGTACAACATGACACAATTGTAAGCACATTGGTTCATTTTTATTTGATGCTTATAAAAGTATGGTTAAAATATTTGAAAAAAGCACGTGAAATATGCACACTGTGGTGCATAAATGGTGCAACAAAGGTGCTTAAAATGAGTATATGAACCTACTCGTTTTTTTTAGTACATTGCATCGTAAATGCGCGATGACGAACTCAAATTTAAGTAATCGTACTTTCGCAAAAATGAGAGGTGTGATTTAATATTACTGACCTCAGCTTCTGTTCGAGTCGAGACATCTTAAGAAATCGACCTGACAAACTTAAAATAATTGTTCAGAAGATGGTTTTCTACATTGTTTGATGCGATTGCTTCAATGGAAACTGAGTTAGTACAACTCAATTATCTTACTTCCCATTCTTCGGACACACCTTTTTAACATTACTTCTATTTATAACTTCTTCATGTCGCTCTGGTAGCTTAACGCATAAGGCTCTGGACAGCGGTGAATGCAGATGTGGGTTCGATTCTCGACAAGTCTTGGTTGTAATTATCGATATTTATTGAAAGTGATTTATGAAGGCAGCCTACGTAGGTCAGAATTTGCTCTTTTATTCATTTTTACCCATTGTACTCATTTTTAAGTACATTACTTTTTCGAAATTGAAACTTATGTAATCGGTGATAAGCATCGAATATATTCAATAATGAGTACATTTTGCTTATTTTTAAATACATATTTTTAACAGTATATAAAGAGCGTTTAGAGTTTGCAACACCCGTTGGCTGTAACGTTACGTACAACGACATGCAACTCATTATTTGGTAACCCATTAAACTAGTACCCCCTACATCACTTGGCCAAATGATAGATCAAACTAATGAAAAGTAGTGTTAGTCTATTTTCAAAAGTTTTTGTACTTAAACCGATTGGGAGACAATCCGCCCATGCGGAGACTTCGGTTCATTTAGTGATTCTATTATCATTATCGTTAAATACCATCTGATTTTCAATTTGATCATTTCCATTAGCAATATTTCATTACTCCACTATGCGTGTTAAAGTATCACCGCGCCCTGTTCCGTTTATTCTCAGCCCTGGCGGTAGTTTGAGGTGACCTAAAAATTCATTTGAATGAGTGTTATAGTACTTCACGTTTTCATTGCGAATATCAGATGAAGATCTATTCGATAATGGATCACACTCACGAATTTGGCACCTGAAATACCACCTACATTGAATGTGCTTTTCAGTATTTCATCCAAAAATAATTCGAAAAGGGCAAATAGTAAGATTTCATTTTATAAATATAGAGAATTAGAAATGCAAAATACACTGCAAAAAAAGTAATTAAAAATGAGTACCTGAACCTACTCGTAATTCTTTAAGTACAATTGCATCGTAAATGAGCGATGGCGCACTCAAATTTAAGCAATCGTACTTTCTAAATATTGAGCAGTGTGATTTAATATTGCTGAATTCAGTTTCTGTTGAAGCCATCTTAACAAAACGAACTGATAAACTTAAAATATTTGTTCAGAAAATGGTTTTCTACATTATTTGATGTCAATTGCTTAACTGGAAACTGAATTATTACAACTTAATTATCTTACTTCCCATTCTTTTGGCACACCTTTTTAACATTTATTCTGTTTATAACTTTTTCACATTGCTCTGGTAGTACAAAGGATAAAGCACTGCGCTGCCTGAGGATCTGGGTTCGATTCCCGGTAAGTTTTGATTGTAATTGTTTATATTTATTGAAAGTTTTTATGAAGACAGTCTATGTAGGCAAGCAACTGCTTTTTGTGTTAAATTTTACTCATTTTTGAGTACATGTCTATTTCAAAAATGGAACTTATGTATTCGAAGCTTTGATTATGTATTCGGAGCTATGATAAGCATCGAAGGTACTCAAAAATGAGTATATTTTACTTATTTTTGATTACCTATTTTAACAGTGTGATCATTAGAAAAAAAGCGCTTAAAAAGTAAAAAAAAGGTTTTTGAATTTACGAACAAGTGAAAATTAAATATTTAATATTAATTTCTTACTTCTTACAACTTGTTAAAATTGGCGCCAATATTTAGATACGTTTTTGTAAATTGGCACCAATATTAAATAGTTTTAAAATAAGCAGGGGAGCCAGCACGACCTCTTCTCTTTTGCTCTTTTGGGAAGCTTTAGGTTCATTTATTGATGAACAAATATGGAGTGATGTTTGTGTATTATTTCTGAAACCCATATTGACTGTCATTCTTTTAATTGAATGTGCATTTTGAACTGTGTTCGTAACTACGTTTTTAAAATCGAACCGAGTATAGTTGAGCTACAATTATCCGGCTCAATCCGATTTTTTTTGTTTTTTTTTTGCAGAATTTGCATAAGTGGATTTTTCTCCATCCAACAAAAAAAGAATTTTCGAAATCGGACAATATTTTTTTCTCAAACGGTCCGGTTAATTGAGAATTCCGGATAGTTAAATGCTGGATAACTGAATATTTTTTTGAGAAAAATGAGCAGTGTGATTTAATATTGCTCATCTCAGCCTCTGTTCAAGCCACCTTAACAAAGCAAACTGACAAACTTAAAAAAGTTGTCCAGAAGATGGTTTTCCACATCGTTTGATGTCGATTACTTAAATGGAAACCGAGGTATTACAACTCAATTATCTTACTTCCCATTCTTTTGGCTTACCTTTTTAACATTTAATCTGTTTATACCTTTTTCACGTCCCCCAGGTCGGACAGGCACTGGACGGCGGTGTCCTGGGATATGGGTTCGATTTCCTGTAAGCTATGGTTATAATTGTTGATATTTATTGAAAATTATTTATGAAGGCAGCCTGTATAGGTAAGCAACTGCTCTTTTTCCTCCTTGTACTCATTTTGAAGGACATGTCTTTTTCAAAAATAAGACTTATGTATTCAGAGCCATGATAAGCATCAAATGTAATAAAAATGAGTACATTTTACTTATTTTTAAGTACACGTTTTTAACAGTGCATCGCAAACGAAATCTCCTGTTATATGGCGCTTCTCGTAAAGTTACAGTAGAAATCGCAAACGAACAAACGAGCGTTGTACCCACACAACATTTTTTTACTCTAGCTGTCGACGTTTAAAAGTTAATGGGATAAGAAAAGACACCCTTTATACCAATGTCATCAGTAATGAATTGAATTTAATGATATCAAAAGGTTTAAATACAATATGTAGTAATCTCTCGCAGAGCTCATACCATTGGTGGAAATAACGTACGTAATTGATAAGGTAAGCTGTGGCTTCAAAATATAGAAAAAACAATAATTTTTGGATTTTTTTAAAAACTTATAATTGATTTATTTTGCTCGACACAAATTAGCCTTATTAAATTAAATGAAAGGAATCTTCACTCCGAATTCTATCTAAATATCTTTTAGCATTTATTCCGATAAAAATTATTTGGGAACATTGCTAATCAATATTATTTTCAGAATTAAATCAGGGTTTTTATTCTTTTTAAATGCTAACGTTGCTATAAGGGAAATGAGGTCTAATTAAAACAATCGACCAGAGCATCTGAGATTCTGACCGCAGAACTTAATTAGCGTTTTTTGTCTCTTTTGTCTTTTGATAATCTCTAAATAGCTTTCTTCGATAAACAACGCCTGGGGGTAATTTTTTGAAAGAAGAAATCTCCTCTTGCTTTGACGCATTCTACACGAACGAGTAAACCGCCTGTGAGCTTCTCAGTGATTCGACAATTCATATCACGTGGTATGAATTATCCAATCAATGAAAAGCTCAAGCGCGTTTTACTCGTTCGTGTACAATTCTCCAAACGTAATAAACGCGCATGGCATTTTTCAGAAGAATCTGTGATTGGTACATATCAAATCACGTGGATTGAATGTCCAATCACAGAGGCTTCTGCAAAATGCCACGCGCGTTTATTACGTTCGGTTAGAATGGGCCTTAAGATTCCTTCTAGGCGAATGTAATAAACGCACGCAGCTTTTGCAGATGTGTCGGAGATTCGAAGTATTCAAACTACGATGTTTGGATTCTCAAATCACAGGGCCATCTGAAAAAGCTCGCGCGCGTTTATCTCGTTCGCGTAGAATGGACCTTACGAGAGATTTAATGTCTTTGGTTTTTGACGTCAATACATCTTTAAAATCGATCCGAGTACAGCGCGGTCATCAAGTCATTTCATCATTGTGTAAAGCCTCTTGTATCAGCGAATATATTCGAACTCGCAGCCCTCTGGTTGCTAGCCGACGACAGTACCTTGGGATACACAGCCATGGCTCGGATTTGTAAAATTCCATTTGGATTTTTATTCACTGTTAAAAATAGGTATTCAAAATTAAGTAATATGTACACATTTTTGAAAACATTCAATGCTGATCATGGTTCAGAATACATAAGTTTCAATTTTGAAAAACTCATGTACTTGAAAATGAGTACAATGGTAAAAATTAATAAAAAGAGCAGTAGCGTGCATACATATGGTGCCTTCATAAATCATTTTCAATAAATATAGACAATTACAACTCTGAATTACCAGAAATCGAGCCCCGATCTTCAGCACCACTGTCCACATTCTTATCCATTAAGTTATCAAGACGATGAAAAGAAGTTATAAACAGAAGTAATGTTAAAAAGGCGTGCCAAAAAAATGGGAAGTAAGAGAATTGAATTGTAATAACTCAGTTTCGATTCAAGTAATGGACATCAAATAATGTGAAAAACCATCTTCTGAACAACTATTTTAAGTTTGCCAGGTCGTTTTGTTAAGATGGCTTGAACAGGAGCTAAGATCAGAAATATTAAATCACACTGCTCATTTTTGCAAAAGTACGATTACTTAAATTTGAGTACGTCATCGCTCATTGACGATGCAATTGTACTCAAAGAAAAACGTGTACATTCATGTACTCATTTTTAAACACCTATTTATAGTGTTGATTTGAACAATTTTAGAAATACTTACAAATCATTCCATCAACAACAAGATACTACGTTATTAAAAGCAGCAACTTGGCGTAAATTATGAAATCTTTATCTAATAACACCTATTCTTTAAATTATTTTTGTATACTAAGCCTAATTAGAATTTTTTTAAAAAGTTCAAAGTTTTCATAATAACACAACACTTAAAACAAAAGGAACAAGTTTAAAACAATTACGGAACATAATTTAAAGTGTAACGCGCGTTATCTAATCCGATAATTTACGCCCATTTGATAAACCGTGCATAATTTTAGTAGAAAACGGACGCCGTAATGACTCGCCAAATGAGGAGGAAATTATTCACACAGCGGAATTTCCTGGATAGAAGTATTTAATGGGAACCCGGGTCCTACGCTGGTGAAAAGAGGTTTTCTACTGTTGGGCTCATCTATACGCAAAGTTGTTTCTAATGAATTCGCGAATTGCAGTGGTTACGTTATTCTTTCGGAAATGCTGTGGGTTTATTTTAGAATGGAGCGTTAATCACTGAACTCTAACTGTAACTTCTGGAAAGCTCAGAACTTGTTTCCTCTATGGGCGTGTTGAAGCCAATGTGGAAGCAGCCATACTATACCCCAAACTTTTTTTTTAGTGATTTAGTGGTGTTTTTTAATACTATGAGGTTGTAAAAATATTAAATATATATAAATAATATTTTTTTTTGCTTGTAAAATTAATTTGTATATGGTCAAACAATTGATTTTTGTTCTTGCTTTTTAACAAGTTTAAGTTTTGACTTAAATGACTTTCTATTTAAATAGCAGATTACATTAAAAATGGGTTTTAAAAGAAACTAGGGGAAAAAAACTCAGCCAAAAACAATACATGTCGGCTTATTTTAACTTGAAAAATATACGAAATATTGCGGTAGCGATATTCGATGAAAGTAGGGTACAGGTATTACCCCTACAATTGGCTTCAAGGGAACAAAATGTATTGCCCAATCCAGAAGTTACAGTTAGAGATCAGTGGCCAGGCACGTCGCACCGGGGAATGTTGGGGAAGTCAGAGAGTAATGACTCTTAGTCACCAAAATAATGATCTGTTCTTTTGGCTTGCAAAATTTTACTTCTGGTCGGGTTGGCGATTTCCCATCCAGTTAGCAAACTTGCGAAATATTTGGGATGTATTTTTAAATGAAAATAAGAAGTTTCACTTTATAAAAAAATCCCCCTGAACCCTTCATATTATTTGAAAAAAATCGCAAAATGAAATAGTTTCACGAACTCAAAAATTATCGCCTACATTGGTGAAAAAACCGGATATCCAATAACGCACTTAACCGTCAGTGGGTTAACTTTCAAAGGCAACAGTGTATAACAAAAAAAATTGTCAAACTGTCCCCACTTAAAAACAAAATTACCCTTAGCAACAATGTAATATTCTCGTCACCCCTCAACGGTGCAGAGAAAATTTTCTGTCACCCTGGATAGATGAAAGAAAGATCTCCACCTAATATATAAGGCACTCCATCCATAAGGCGCTCCCTTATTATCCGCTGGGTGCTTCTATCAGGCCGTGCAGCGACTCGTCCATTTTACAGCAGGAAATTGATCCCGCTGGAGGGGAGGGGGGGGGGGGGGAAGGGTTGGGGGGGGGGCAGTATCTCCATTATGAATTTCTTTCCTATGGTAGGATTTTCTTAGCTCTTTTTCTGGGAGAGTATGTGTAAAACTCCTGATAGGGAATTGTCAGCGTTTTCTCAAGGTATCGGAATTGGTAAGTTAGGAGGTCAATATGAAGTAATATGTTATTTAGACCTTTGGACGCGAATGGTGACTCTTAGTCACCAAAATAATGACCTGTTATTTTCTTACCTGTTCTTCAAATAGAACGAGAACTGCGTGGTCTTGAACTTAAACAACGATTTTCTTTCATTAGAGTGGTACGTTTCGTACTCATGGTCACCAAAATAATGACCTGTTCTTTTGTTCCTTGTTTTTCAAGTAGAAAGAGAACTGCGTGGTCTTGAACTTAAACAACGATTTTCTTTCGTTAGAGTGGTACGTTTCGTACTCATGGTCACCAAAATAATGACCTGTTCTTTTGTTCCTTGTTTTTCAAGTAGAAAGAGAACTGCGTGGTCTTGAACTTAAACAACGATTTTCTTTCGTTAGAGTGGTACGTTTCGTACTCATGGTCACCAAAATAATGATCTGTTCTTTTGTTCCTTGTTTTTCAAGTAGAAAGAGAACTGCGTGGTCTTGAACTTAAACAACGATTTTCTTTCGTTAGAGTGGTACGTTTCGTACTCATGGTCACCAAAATAATGACCTGTTCTTTTGTTCCTTGTTTTTCAAGTAGAAAGAGAACTGCGTGGTCTTGAACTTAAACAATGATTTTCTTTCGTTAGAGTGGTACGTTTCGTACTCATGGTCACCAAAATAATGACCTGTTCTTTTGTTCCTTGTTTTTCAAGTAGAAAGAGAACTGCGTGGTCTTGAACTTAAACAACGATTTTCTTTCGTTAGAGTGGTACGTTTCGTACTCATGGTCACCAAAATAATGACCTGTTCTTTGTTCCTTGTTTTTCAAGTAGAAAGAGAACTGCGTGGTCTTGAACTTAAACAACGATTTTCTTTCATGAAAGTGGTGATTCTTAATCACCAAAATAATGACCTTTTCTTTTGTTCACTGTTTTCCAAATTGAACGAGAACTGCGTGGTCACATGAACTTAAAAAAACGATTTTCTTTCGTTAGAGTAGTGACTCAGCACCAATATAATGACCTGTTATTTTCTTCCCTGTTCTTCAAATAGAACGAGAACTGCGTGGTCTTGAATAAAAAAAAAACGATTTTCTTTCGTTAGATTGGTGATTCTTAGTCACCAAAATAATTATTTTTTCTTTTGTTCACTGTTTTCCAAATAAAACAAGAACTGCTTGGTCTTGAACTTAAAAAAAAAAAAGATTTTCTTTCGTTAGAGTGGTGACCCTTAGTCACCAAAATAATGACTAGTTCTTTTTTTCACTGTTTTCCAAATAGAACGAGAACTGCATGGTCTTGAACTTAAAAAAACGATTTTCTTTCGTTAGATTGGTGATTCTTAGTCACCAAAATAATTATTTTTTCTTTTGTTCACTGTTTTCCAAATAAAACAAGAACTGCTTGGTCTTGAACTTAAAAAAAAAGATTTTCTTTCGTTAGAGTGGTGACCCTTAGTCACCAAAATAATGACTAGTTCTTTTTTTCACTGTTTTCCAAATAGAACGAAAACTGCATGGTCTTGAACTTAAAAAAACGATTTTCTTTCGTTAGATTGGTGATTCTTAGTCACCAAAATAATTATTTTTTCTTTTGTTCACTGTTTTCCAAATAAAACAAGAACTGCTTGGTCTTGAACTTAAAAAAAAAAGATTTTCTTTCGTTAGAGTGGTGACCCTTAGTCACCAAAATAATGACTAGTTCTTTTGTTCACTGTTTTCCAAATAGAACGAGAACTGCATGGTCTTGAACTGCATGGGGTCATTTGAATTTTTATTATTGAACAACGGATTTTGCTTCTTTATTATGTTTTAAAATCGAAGTCAAAGTTACAAAGTATACCACAATCTCATAATTTGAATTTTTGGATATAACTGCTTTCACTTTTGGACTAGTCCTATATAATTTTCTTATTATTTAAATACTTTTATAAATTGAATAAAAATAAAATTCATTGTTAACTCTAGAAATAAAAAGCTGCAGGGCGCTCTTAGCAGTAAAAGGGCACTCCGTTTTTAAAAGGGCACTTCTTGTTTTTAAAAGGGCACTTTAAAAAAAAAATTTGGGTTGGACGTGGCCACACATTGACACATTGGACACGTGACCAAACAAATAAAAGTCCCGGTTTATTGGTTGACATTGCGCTAGAGCTGGAAATTGGGCTATTATTGACGGTTCGGGGCCTATCTCGAAGGAAAGACCCGTACAAAATTGATGTCTCTTTATGAAGATAATATTTAAAATCTAAAATTTGACATTTAAAAATTAACGTTTTCCCTAAAAACTAAATCTGTAAGTATCCCTAATTAGACACTGTACAAAACTATTGAAAAGGTTACTTAAATCAAAAATTTGGTAATACAGTTCGGATAATCTGGCCCCGCCCCAAACCATCTACTCTTTCAAAAAAAAAAAAAACACGCAGATAAAAACAACTCAGCATTTCATAGGACCAATAGGATTTGTGGAATGCCCCTTGCTCGAAATTACCGCGGAATCATCGCGATTTCGCAACACACGTAGATAAAGCGGAGTTTATTTTTATACTGTCATAATTCACATAATACCAATTTACACACAGAACAATTTTAATCAATGCTTTTTTAAAAGACAGCTAGGGAAACAAGGACGCTTGAAAAGGTCAAGAAAGGCGGCATTTCTGCAAAAAGGGCATGAGGGCGCTATCGAGATGAAAAAAGGGCAGGCAGGGCGGACCGCCCTTCAAAAAACCCTAGAGTGACCACTGGAAAATTATATATGAGTAGCGATGTATATAATAGCAATAACATGATATATGAGTACGAGTCATGATATATGAAAATCGATGTACGAGTCATGATATATGAAAATCGATGCACGAGTCATGGTATATGAAAATCGATGTACGAGTCATGATATATGAAAATCGATGTACGAGTCATGGTATATGAAAATCGATGTACGAGTCATGATATATGAAAATCGATGTACGAGTCATGATATATGAAAATCGATGTACGAGTCATGATATATGAAAATCGATGTACGAGTCATGGTATATGAAAATCGATGTACGAGTCACGATATATGAAAATCGATGTACGAGTCATGGTATATGAAAATCGATGTACGAGTCATGATATATAAAAATCGATGTACGAGTCATGATATATAAAAATCGATGTACGAGTCATGGTATATGAAAATCGATGTACGAGTCATGATATATAAAAATCGATGTACGAGTCATGATATATGAAAATCGATGTACGAGTCATGATATATGAAAATCGATGTACGAGTCATGATATATGAAAATCGATGTACAAGTCATGGTATATGAAAATCGATGTACGAGTCACGATATATGAAAATCGATGTACGAGTCATGGTATATGAAAATCTATGTACGAGTCATGATATATGAAAATCGATATACGACCCAGCAAAAAAATGTCAGCATAAAACCTTTATCAAAAATTTTGAAATTAAAATTTTGTTTTATGCATCAAAACTGCAGTTTTTAAGGTTTTTTTGTTTCAACACCCTTTATGAAAACTTTAAAAATCATTCAAAAATCCTGCAAAAAAAATTTAAATTTTTGACCATTATAGAGGGGTTTAGCCGATATTTCGACCAAATTCCCGTTTTAAAATCAAAACACTTTTAACGCTTAATCATGAAGGGAAATTGCAGTTAAAGGTTTTCATGCAAGACAATTAAAAACTTTAAAAAAAAATGCGTTTTTTTTTGTTTCAAAATCTATATATATAAATGCGAAAAACCCACTCATCACTCATCACTAATTCTCCAACTTCCCGTATACCTATGAAGATGAAATTTGGCAAATTTGTTCCTTATACCTTAAATAGGAAAAGTAAGATATTTTTGTTCCGATCGAACGGATTTAAGGGGTTGTAAAACCCCTTTTTCGAAACTTCTCCATAGGATTAACATGGAGAACATGTAACAATGCAAAATAAAAAAATTAAACAATGGAAATTTTTAATATTATGTAACGTACGAGGAGCATTCTGATTGGCTGATGACTAAATATCGCCAAAATGTCGCCAAATAACTAAAAACTGTCGCCAAATTAATAAACTTCGCCAAATAAATTAAAATTTCACCGAATGAATAAAACATTTCGCCAAATTAATAAAATATCGCCAAATGAACTAAAATATGATCATATATGTAAAAATAATATAAAAACCGGCCCGTCGCACCGGGGGGGATTTAACTGTGAAAAAGAAAACAAAACGAAAAATGCTACGACCAAAAGTGCAAGCCATACGAAAAATATATTATCAAACTGAAGAGAAGTATACAGTATGAATAATATAAAGGTTCAAGACAGGAAGCCCATCGCTAAATAAAAGTTTGTAATTTAGCCTCCGTGCACTCAGTTAGTTTTGTGTTATCCATTATTTATTAGTTTACCTGCCGAGAGGCCAGTTATGTTACCACTCTACCTGTGAGTGAAGTTCTGTAATCTATATATATAAAAACATCGCCAAATGAACTAAAATATGAACACATATGTAAAAATACCATAAAAATGATAAAATGTATGTCAAAATGGTGAAAATATGATTGGGTAACAGGATATTCCGTACTACATCAGCTATGAAAATTAAATTTGGCGTGGAGGTACACTTTAAGCCAAAATTGCTCACTAAGAAATGATTTTCAAAAATTCGAACTGTAAATGCCAAAAGTAAAAATCCTCGCCACTTATCCACTGACTCATTACTATTTCTTTTATTTTCTGTATACCTATGAAGATGAAATTTGGCAAATTTGTTACTTATACCTTAAATAGGAAAAGTAAGCTATTTTTGTACCGATCTAACGTATTTAAGGGAGTGTTCAATGAGACAGTGGGATTTTTTGTACGGACCGTTAGTTTTGGACAATTTGGATAGTTTTAGAATTGTTAAACTCCACATACTGATAGGGTTTACCGAACAAAGTAAAACTTCTCGAATGTTAATCAACGGGAATATCATTTATTTGTCAGCATTGTTTTATCGCCAACTTCTCCATGTAATAAAGTTTTCAGTTCCAGCTAGAACTTGCTAATAAAATTTATTTAATTTGTTTGGGTTCGTTATTTTATTTATCTTCTGATGGGTGAGGAATTAAGATTATTTTTCATCCGCTTAAATATGTTTTACTTGTACCTCTTTTGCGAGTTATTTTCTTCCCGTGCATAGAACTTAAAATTCAAAACTGAACCAGTGTTCACGTTCCCAGTGAGTAAGCGTCTTCTTCTATCTACTGGCGGGCCTCGGGCGTGGCCTGGTTGGAAAAGCGGGAATTACTTCTCAATGAATTACTTTCTTGACAAACGAATTTATTTATATCATGTTAATTATCGCGTTAACTGTGAAGTGAAAAAGGAGAAACAAAAATAGCTTACTTTTCCTATTTAAGGTATAAGGAACAAATTTGCCAAATTTCATCTTCATAGGTATACGGGAAGTTGGAGAATTAGTGATGAGTGATGAGTGGGTTTTTCGCATTTATTGGCTGAGATTACAAATTGGCTGAGAATGTTTTTAACGGAACATTAGTTTTTAAAACTTCGAAATTCTTTAGAATCTTAAAATTTTGCGTACTGATATGGTTTACTATAAAAACAAGGGAAAAAATCTGAAAATCTAGATTTTGGTAAAGGAACCTTTTAAAATCATTTTCGTTTTTTTCTTCTTAATATTCCTGCCAATTTCAATAACGAAATTACAAATTTTGACGTAGGTGTCTAATAAATTTTTTTGGAGATAGTTATTATTATCAATTACAAGAGTTGTTTATCTTTAAACTTCTGAGCTGTTACTGTAGGTAAAAATATGGATGTTAATCAACTGGAGTGCAGTATGTATATCCACAGTATTTTACAGCCAACTTCTCCATATTATCAATTTTTCAAGTTCTTGCGGGACCTTGCTAATAAAATTTCGTTACATATTGGAACTTTTAATTCTTTGGTTCCATCTGATATGGGACAAATTAAGAATATTATTTATTTAGCTAATAATTATTGTATTTGTATCTATTTTGTAACTTATTTCTTTCCCGTGCGTAGAACGGGTATTTCAGCTAGTCTATATATATAAATGCGAAATCCCCACTCATTCACTCATCACTAATTCTCCAACTTACCGTATACCTATGAAGATGAAATTTGGCAAATTTGTTACTTATACCTTAAATAGGAAAAGTAAGCTATTTTTGTTCAAATCGAACGTATTTAAGGGGTTGTAAAACCCCTTTTTCGATGTTTGTAGCGACGTTAGTTTAGGTATCTACAGATCTAAAAGACCTAGAGTGCTGACATTTGGAGCATATATTCACCTTGAGCCGTAGAGAAGCCCTACGAAAGGATTTTTAAAAATTCAAACTCGAAATGCCAAAATAACGATTTTTTAGAAACCTTCCCATAGGATTAACATGGAGAACATGTAACAATGTAAAATATAAAATTGAAACAATGGAAATTTTTTAATATTATGTAATCAGGAGCATTTTGATTGGCTGATGACTAAATATCGCCAAATAAATAAAACCTACACCAAGTTAATAAAAAATTCGCCAATTAAATTAAAATTTCACCGAATGAATAAAAATTTTCGCCAAATGAATCAAATATTGCCAAATGAACTAAAATATGATCATATTTGTAAAAATAACATAAAAATGGCGAAATTAGTGTCAAAAAATTATAAAATATATGTCAAAATGGTGAAAATATGATTGGATAACGGGATATTCCGTACTACAACAACTATGAAAATTAAATTTGGCATGGAGCATGGCATTTTAAGCCAAAATTGCTCGCTAAGAAAGGATGTTCATTTTAAAAAATTCAAACTCTAACTGCCAAAAGTAAAAATCCTTGCCACTTATCCACTGACTCATCACTAAACCTTTCTTTATATGAAAGTATTATCACTAAACCTTTCTTTATATGAAGGTATGCCTTTACGAGTAGTTATGTGGCGGAATCGAAAACTGTTGTTATAGACTCTGCCCCCACGAGGTACAAGTGTCAGAGGGGGATTGGGTTTGCGTAAATCTTCTGTAGTAGTGGGTAGGGGATTGATACGATTTTTTTTTTTAAAAATTTATTTGAAGTTCAATGAAGTAAAAAATATGATTTATTTTTTATTTAAAAAAGTTAAATATTTAAAAAGTGCGGGGACAAAATCTAAAAAAAGTGCTGGGGAACCATCCCTCCTCGCATATTGATAAGGTTTACCGTACAAAAGAAAAAAATATGAAAATCTTGAATTTGGCAAATGTACCTTTTAAAATTCTTTTTCGTTTTTTTTTTCTTCTTATATTTTCACCAATTTGTGAAACTTAACGACAAATGTTGACATAGGTGTCTAATAAAACTTTTTTAGATATTTTTTATTAACATTTATAAGAGTTCTTCCCGTTTAAATCTTTGGGATGTTACTAAAGGTTAAAATATGGATGGTGATCAACGGGAGTAATGCATATATATCCACGTTATTGTGTAGACAACTTCATATTAGCAATCTTTCCAGTTCTTGCCAATAAAATTTCGTTTCAAATTAGTACTTTTAATATTGTGGTTTCCCCTCATGGGTGACAAATTAAGAATTATGTTTATTTCGCTATAAATATTGTATTTGTATCAATTTTGTAATTTATTTCCTTCCCGTGCGTAGAACGGGTATTTCAGCTAGTCTATATATATAAATGCGAAAACCCCACTCATTCACTCATCACTAATTCTCCAACTTCCCGTATACCTATGAAAAAGAAATTTGGCAAAGTTGTTCCTTATGCTTTAAATAGGAAAAGTAAGCTATTTTTGTTCCGATCGAACGTATTTAAGGGGGTGTAAAACCCCTTTTTCGATGTTAGTAGGGACGTTAGTTTGGGTATTTACAGATCCAAAAGACCTAGAGTCCTGAAATTTAGAGTACAGATTCATCTTGGGTCGTAGAGGTACACTGCGAAAGGATTTTTAAAAATTCGAACTCGAACCGCCAATATAACGATTTTTTAAAAACTTTCCATAGGATTAACATAGAGAACATGTAACAATGAAATATTTCAAGAATGAAACAATGGAAAATTTTAATAGTATGTAAACTATGAGCAGCATTCTGATTGGATGATAAGTAAATATAGCCAAAATGTCGTCAAATAAATAAGAAATGTCGCCAAATAAATAAAAATGTCGCCTTTCTTATAATAGTTATTATGACACAATTATAAGATTTGCCCATCTCTAAATTTCTGGGATATTACTAAAGGTTAAAATATGGATGTTAATCAACGGGAGTAACGTATATATATATCCATATTATTCAGCCAACTTCTCCATAATATCAATTTTTCCAGTTCTTGCGGGAACTTGATAATAAAATTTCGTTACAAATTAGAACTTTGAATACTTTATTTCGTTCCTCCTTATGGGTGACAAATTAAGAATATTATTTATTTCGCTTATAATTATTGTATTTGTATATATTGTGTAACTTATTTCCTTCCCGTGGGTAGAACGGGTATTTCAGCTAGTCCTTTATAAAACCTTCAATTTGGCAATTTTGATGCAGGTTTTATGCTAAATTTTCTTGCTGTTAAATTCAAAAAAAAAAAATTAATGTAAAACAGGAAAAAATAAATTTAACAACAATTCACTACCTACAACATAAGAGCGACGACTGGAATTAACAAAAAAAATAACTAATTAAAAAAAAGCACTTTGAAACTAAAATAAATATGACAAAAATATTAATAATTAATTTCCGACAACAAACAAGAGGACAAATTGCAACAAACAATCCTAGACACAAAAACGTAAAAAATGTTCCATTATTCATGAACATGCGCACTTAACCCTAAATTATGTATTCTCATCGTTTTTCTAATCTCCCCAGGGAAATTTCCAGAGAAAATTCATTTTCTGAGACTAGTTTATTTTTCAAAAGAGGTGAAGAAAAAAATAAGATTAAACTGAAGTAGACAAAGTCATATATTTAAATAATCCGATATCTTGTAAGTTAAGCGTTTTAAATATTAAATATTTATCTGAATGTGCTCCAGAAGCTTTTCGTCTGATTCTAGACTGTTAAAAATAGGTACTCAAAAAAAGTAAAATGTAGTCATTTTTGAGTACATTCGATGCTTATTCTAGCTCCGAATACTTCGAGCATGAATGGACTGTAGTAGAGCGAATATGACGTGATCATCGTGATGCAAACATCTCAGACCTGATAGCGCGGGACACGTGACTTCCTTTCAAAATTTATGAATGGAAAAACGTTCGCGATTGACTTTTGATTTGGAAATAATGATAAATGTGTTACTTCATGAAGTA
>OZ010671.1:6511386-6958063 GCA_963932185.1 Troglohyphantes excavatus
TCGAGCAAAGCTTCCTTGATTGGTTATTGGTACGTATTTACTTACTACATCAAGGACGCTTTGGTTCGAGGCCTTTCTCGAAGAAAAGACCCGGGAACGATGTCTCATATTTTTAACAATGGTCAGATAAGGAGAACAACACTAGAGCTGGTACCCGACGTCTTTAAGTTGGGAATTTTGAATTGTTCACTTTCAGAATTTCGGATCGTTAAGTTGGGAAATTTCTTGTCTCAACATCCCAAAAATAAATTTGTGTGACGGCACTGCCAGCAATAATTTATATAACTAAAAAAAGTATTGTTGTTAAGACACATTGTCATTTTCTACAGTGTATGAAGCCGGTATTGTTTGCGAAGCAAACTAAAGAGGATTGCGTAGCAATCCTCCGGGGGTTGGTGAAGCGTTAGCGGAGCAGGGGGCGGAGCCCCCTAGTATTATTAATAATAATAATAATAATAAACGTCCACTTTCTGAAGAAAAATAGTCCACTTTCCATGTTCATAATACCACGTACAGCGCTAGAGGAAGCTAGCATTCGTTGCACAGTACTTTAAAGTGGTTACAGATACACCGCGGAAAAAAAAACGAACCACCGATGATTATTTCGTTATTTTTTTATAGTAGAGCTAAACTTAATATACCATTTTGTAGGGAATAAAGTCTACTATACATTGATATACAAAAAATTTGCATAGGGGACTATCTTCATAATCGAATCCGCGCCAACTTTAAAATTTTCAATAGCAACACCTACTTTTAAAAGAGCAGAAATGTTCCCCGCCCTCAAAATAATCCAAGTTCTGCAGATTTTAAATTTGTGATGACCCCTTAAATGATCATTTGATGCACATTTTAATATAGCCAAAAAACTACAAAGAGGAAAATCATAAAATTTTAGATATGCATATAAAAGTTTTTCTGAATCCATCACTATGAAAATATAGCATGGTTGCTATTCATATATTTTATGAATATTTATATCCTAATTTAAATAAAATTAAAAAATACACATATAAGTAATGAAAGTTAGTGTATTTTATTTGGGTTGTTTAGAAGTAACACAGATAAAAATATCAGTTTAATAAAATTATTATTTCGAAAGATATGATTAAAAGTTTAAGAAATTCATTTAACATTACGAGTTCTAAACTTTCGATATTCATAATTAAAAAACTACTTAACCAAATGACTTGCAAATTGATATTCAACGATAAATTTTGTCGTAGATTCTAAATATTGAATCAAAATTGGGTGTTGCTATTGAAAATTTTAAAGTTGGTGCAGATTTTAGTATGAAGATAGTCCTCTATGCAAATTTTTTGTATATCAATGTGTAGTAGACTTTATTCCCTACAAAATGGTATATTAAGTTTAGCTATACTATAAAAACTAACGAAATAATCATCGGTGGTTCGTTTTTTTTTTCCGCGGCTGTACATAGAAATTATTACATTAGTATTACGTAAATGTATTATGAGTACATTAAACGGTGTGATGGTTTCAGAAGTGATTTTTATTGTAGCGGCGAAAAACAATTTCCATGTTTTTTAAGTATCGGACTTTTATTTTTAACAAATGTAAACATATTTATTAACATTAAAAACCCTTGCGTCTATAAAAAGAGAAGTTTTATAAAATAAATTTATAATTAAAGACAGTAATATTTTAAGTAGCATAATGTACATATTTTTTTAATAAAACCTACAAAAGATCAAAGAAAAACTTCAAAGTAGTATAATAATTTATGTAGATTTATATTAAAATTGTCTTCAGAAATACTTTATTTTATTGGACAATTTTAATTATTTAAATCTGACTTTTCTTTGAGGAAAACATACGTGTAAATAAAGAATTTTAAATGAAAATAAATTTTATTTTTCATAAAATTTCAACTACATAAAATTACCGATTTAAATATTTAATTTCGATTTACTTAAAAACCTGAATAAAAAAAAATATCTGTGAAATATTTTTTTTTAAATCCAGATAACATTCAAATATTTTTATTAAAGTAAACTTTAATTTTCGTCAACACCGACGATGAAATAAAATTCTACCATATTTTGGTAGTTGAAAATAAATTTAATTAATTTACAGGGATTAGATACGGAAGTGATATACGAATAAACGTATATATTTCTCAAAATCTCTTTTAAGATTTATCACCAACAAGTAGTTCCTGAAAATAACTAAATTTATACGCAAGCGAAAACGTTGAAGGAATTTCAAGTATGGAGTTTTAAGAAAAACTTAACCGTTATAAATGTTAATAATTATGAAAAATAATATATGAAAAACTATAATTTTTAAAATACGCAAAAATATCATTAATATCAATAAAAAAAAAGTTTGCGCATCAAAACAGATTACGTGTGCATTCATGCTTTCATTTTGGACTCGAATATCAAAGTCAGGCCCGTCGCACCGGGGGGTTTGGGGTTTTGACCGACTCCACCAATAATCTAGAAACCCTGAAAGTTGGGAATTTCAAGTTCTAAAAACCCCGAGTTGCGAAAATTTATGCTTGAAGAAAATTAATGTTATTAACAAATGAAAGCTAGGGAAGATTAGAAATCGTCCAACTTGTAAGATTACATTTAAATTAGACCTCAGGACGGACACTGCGTTGGAATATGAGGGCAACAAATCACTGCTTGTGAGAAAACTGTTTGTATAATATTACCTAAAATATATATATTAAAAAAGACGAAAAATGTCGATAAGTTGGAACAGGGAATTTTCAGCACTGTTGACTTAACTCTTTTCTTTCTTTAGCTTGTTCTTTATGTAACTCTTTTGAAACTGTGACGTCACTTGGGTATTAACATATTTTATTAACCCTTTGGACTCTAGTGTCACCTTTGAGTCACAAAAATAATGACGTGTTATTTTCCCCTGTTCTTCAAAATGAAAAATAACAACTTGCTTTGAGTTAAAAAAATTGTTATCTTACAAACTTGAAGCATCAAGTATGTGGGCGAACTAAATCTTTCTTCAGGATGGTATTTCTCACAAACAATTATTTTTAAAAAAATATTTAAAAAATGTCATAAACCCCAAATTATACACAGAAAAAAAAATTGCCCTTAAAATGAGTATCTGAACCTACTTATTTTTCTTTAAGTTCTGTTGCATCGTAAATGAGCGATGACGTACACAAATTTAAGTAATCGTACTTTTTCAAAAATGAGCAGTGTGATTTTATATTACTGACCTCAGCTTCTGTTCAAGCCATCTTAACAAAGCCTCCTGATGAACTTAAAATAGTTGTTCAGATGATGGTTTTCCCCATTATTTGACGTCGACTGCTTAAATGGAAACTGAGTTATTACAACTCAATTATTTTACTTCATATTCTTTTGGCACACCTGTTTAACATTTCTTCTGTTTATAACTTCTTCGAGTCTCCCTGGTAGTACATGTGACGGTGGACGCGTGCTGTCAGTGGCCCAGCGGAGTGGGGTGCCCGAACGGTCCGATCGGGTGGAAGCCGATGGTGTCCAACTGAGTGGGGTGCCCGGTCGGGCCGGTCCGTGTACCCAATAGCCGACTCTGGTGCCCTGACTGACCTTTAACTGTGACTGGAAGGAGAGTAGCATATATAATTGCCGGTCACGGCATGGCGGCGTCTCGCAGCTGCTGATTTATAAATGCTACCTCAGACCAATTTCGAGCTACGCAGCTCCGGTCTGGGGTTACGCTGCTAAATCTCAGTTTCGCAGACTCCAAACTCTGGAGAACTCAGTTATTCGACCTATTGCAAAAGCAAGATGGTTTTTTAACACGGATAACATTAGAAAGGCCCTTGGTATCCCCAGCTTCAAGCAATATAACCAAAAAATTGCAAAGAAATTCTTTGGAAAACTCAGTGGTCATGAAAACACCGAAATCGCTCGCATTCCAAACTATGATACTAGGCTCAAGGTCAACAAGAAAAGACCAAGAGCTGTTGTTACCTGAACAATCCCTATCAAATTCCTACTCACACTCCTTCCAGGTTGTTGATGGAGGCTTCGGAGTCCTTCTCCTCTTGGTTTTGAGAGCATTGAGTTTCTTTTACTTCATGTTACTTCAGGTTCTCCTGAAAAATCCTTTTATGTGCTGAGAAATATGTTTTCTTTTGTTCTTAATGTACAATCACCTTTTCTGCGGGAAGATGTTTTTCCTGGGAACTGGGAGCTTGTTACCTCATTCATCGCTGCTTCAATTCATCAGTTATCCTCGACACCAACCCCCATGCCCATCTTTTGACTCCTTGAGTGCGTCCTGACATGTCTCATTCTGAGAATGTACTGGGATTTAGACGTTTAACTTTTTGTTCACTGTTTGTGTTGTCCTGTTTTGTCCTCTTACCTTATGTCTCAAATATCATGCACAATTTAAGTAACTATAAATTTATTATGTTTACTCATTGAACTTATTTGTGAGTACATGTCTTTTTTAAAATTAAAACTTTGGTATTCGGAACTATGATAAACATCGAATATACTCAAAAATGAGTATATCTTACTTATTTTTGAGTACCTATTTTTAAAAGTGTATCTTTGATACACTGATATTATTATTTAGATTCACCGTATAACTTTTCTATTTGTATAATTATCCACCCTAATCATAAAAAACCCCGCTAAAGATTACCTCTTTTAAAAGAACAGGAACGAGTGGTAACTGTTCTATGAAAAGAACGTAAATATCACACATGTTCCTCGAGTATATGCCTTATCAAGTTCGGCAAAAACGCGGGGCCTAACATTTTTTTTATACAATAGAAGTTAAAGGAGCTGTTCTCAAATAGATCATATCTTTAAAAAAAACAGCAACACAATACAACTGTTCTCTAAAAAGAACCGAAACATCAATGCGACCCTTGTCACACAATAATGAATATGTCAACACTCATAGAGGGAGTTAAAAAAAAAACTGCTGTCCCTGCTCCCAAGTATGTCAAGTGGGTCTGTCTCAAAAGGCACGAAGTGTCTTTGTCGCTCCCAAGTGTCTTGAAGCGGCTTTTTTTCACAAAGCAGATTATATTACAGGCACTGTTAAAGCATCCGTTTTCGTTCTGGAATATTTTCTTGAGATTTGCGACGGTAATGTAACCGTTTTTGATACATAGTAAGAGACTAATTCAATTTTAATACAATACGGTTATAGAATATAGTCAGAACCATCGATCATGGATCCTTCATAGTAGAGAAAACATAATGTTATAATCTTGCTAACATCAAAGTGAGGCCAACAGTATGACCTCAGACATGTGGTTAATTACGTCATTCCATTCATAAAATTTCACTGCAACACATTTCCCAATTCATCAGCCAATCGCGAGTATTTTTTAATTCAAAATTTTGAAAAGAAGTCACGTGTCTGAGGCTATTCGGTCTGAGATGTTGGTTTCACGATTATCACGTCATATTCGCTCTACTACAGTCCATTCATGCTCGAAGGTCAGAACCAACAAACTTATTAATTCGAACAAAAAAAAATTATATTCGACTTATCTTGGTGCAAAATAGAGGTCTACACCATATTATGATGGAATCTAGGTTGAACCAAAAATCCTTTATCAAAAAAAGTGGAAGTTTCACAACTCTGTGGTTTCACCAATAATTGGTTCAAACTCTTCAACTGCATCCGAAATTTTCGGTGTCAACACATGTTTTCGGTACATCAACAAGTACCTCCAAGAAAGACAACGACAAACATGAGTCTCCGTGGCCCAGTGGATAAAGGCGTTCAGCTATGAAACAGAGGATTCCTAGTTCGAGCCCGATCGGTGACAAGTGGTCATCTTGCGATCGGAGGGTTGCCAGCTTCGCTACGAAAATACAACTACTGCAATACTAAGAAAGCTCGAATTTTGAATTTTATGCAACGTTATGAGTTTTGGTACAAAGTTTCGCCACTAAACCATCCGTGGTAGCACCGTAAAATGGCGAAACTAAGCACCAAATGTTGGTTACAGCTAAATGGGTACAAAAGTTTGGTGCAAGGTTGTAATATTTTTTAACAGTGTAGATTTCGATGAAAAAACAAAGAAATGTTCGAAACGCAGTGCGTAACAAGTGACGACCCCTCGACCACGCCTTGAATTCTTCGTTCGTCTTGTTTCAATTTGCCACACCAAAAGTATTTATTTACAATATTACGAATATCGCAAAATAATTCATATCCATTAATGAAACAGGGCAATTATAATTGCGATTTCAAAACTCTTTTTAATTAGGGAAAATTTCTGCTAGACGACGAGCCTTTACAGATCCCAGACGATATAATTCTTATATAAAATATCTTAATTAACTTCGACTCTCGGTGGCATCACGTTCATTTACTTTAATCTTCGAGAAAGATTCGAACCAAGAATGTTTATCCAACTGTTGCCATATTTGAAAGTCTAATTAAACGCAACCGCGATTACTTGGGTTTATTGGATTGCAACGAATGGAAGGGTTTTCATATTACAATGTTCCGCTTGCACAATCGGAGACGATTTAAAGAATTCTTGCGACAAAAGCGAACATAATTAGCGTTCCAATTTACATAAATAATTTTTTAAGACAATGACGGAGTCTCAAGAGCAGAGCCGTCGCCAAGAGGGGGGGGGGGGGGGGCAGTGGCGGCTCGTGCATTACAGCAAGTACAGCCGGGCTGCACTACGGTAAGTAAAAAAAATCTCCGATAACCTGTTGCCGTAATACACAAATTCAGGAGGGGGAAAAAACTCCATTCAATCAAAACTGCAGCCAAAAAGCGAAGTTCGAAATCGGCTGCATCGTTGCCATGGCAACCTTACGTAGTATAACGACATAAATGCAGTCAAAAAGGATTTTTTCAACTCTATTGGGATTTCGATGAAATGATTGGTTCGTACGTGAAACGGCGGGGCGGGGTAGGGGAAAACGAGAATTTCGATTCCAAACGGAAATAGTTTTCGATAAGTTTACACATGTGTTGTTGTTTCTTTACTTAAATTAATATTAAAATTGACCGATTCGCAAGTTTAAAAGAAAGGAGGATTGATTTAATTTTCAAAAAATATGTAAGTGTTTTCTATTTTTTTCACATGTTATCTTTCATAAAAGTTGAAAGGAAACTTTGATTTGAGTTTGAGTAATAAATTTTAAAGAATGTCCGTTCATGTATGGTTGTGGAAAGTGGGGAGGGGGGGGCAGTTACATAATTTCGGTTGCACTAATATTTTCGACCCCCAGCCGCCACTGGGGGGGGGGGGCATCAAATATATTATTACAGTAATATATGTCCCTTTTGCGGGTCTTACGTCTTGAACGCGACGAATTTTAACATGTGAGGTGTAAAAAAAGGAAATTTCCTGGAGCAATGTCGAGCCGTATTCTCATCATTCTTAACAGTTTTTTTTTTTAAATGCGTCTCAAAATAATTCATTTCTAAGCAGTTTTTAAACGACCCATTATTAGTTCTGCCATCTATGAAGAGAACTGTTAAGCCTTTTTGATAATAAATTAAAAGGGATCTTTACTACGGAAATAATATATTTGATAATTAATAAAAAAAATCCGAAAAACAAAAGATTTCAGAATTGTTGAATGCCGATTAAGTTACTACTACGATCAAGTAACTATTAAGTTACCAACGTTATTACTATTTTCATGCAAAGTGTGTCAATTGTGCTTTTGCAATAGCTACTGTACGTAGTAAAGTTACAACAGGTTTGCATTGTGGCATCTCGTTCGCGACAGCTGGATAAAGTGCTTGAGTGCATTTCTTACACATGGCGAAAAAACAAATTCCGGCTGTTCACACAGAAATGTGTGCATTGGACACTAGAGTGGAGATATCTTGCGAATAAAACATCCGTATTGAGCCGTATTGAGTAACTCGAAAAAGAAAACGTGTTAACGTAGTTTATGTTTGAAATATTTATTTCACATTAGAAACAATAGACTATTTGCGATGGTTTCCGAAGGACAGACCCGAGAACACTGCCTCCTAATGCAGTGGCGGCTCGTGGACTACAGCAAGTACAGCCGGGCTGCACCTAATTTTATTATATATTTTACTAATTTTCTTAAATGAAGATTAGAATTGAAAATGAAGACGAAATTTCGATTGTAAGTAAAAATAAAATCTCCGATAAATGGCAAGCCTGTTGCCGTAATACACAATTCAGGAGGGGGAAAAACTCCATTCAATTAAAACTGCAGCCAAAAAGCGAAGATCGAAATCGGCTGCATCGTTGCCATGACAACATTACGTAGTATGACTTTCCCTACACGCTAAAATGGAGGTTGTGACGACACAAACGCAGCCAAAAAGGATTCTTTCAAATCTGCTGTACTTGGGACTACGATGAAATTATTGGTTCGTGCGTGAATCGGCAGGGCGAGCTAGAGGGAAACCGAGAATTTCCAAAAATCTTCCCAAACGGAAGTAGTTTTCGTGATAAGTTGACACGTGTTGTTGTTGTTTCGTTACTTAAATTAATATTAAAAATATCCGTTTATATATGGTTGTGGAAAGTGGGTGGGAGGTAGTCACGTGATTTCGGCTGCACTCACATTTTCGACTACGGGCCGCCACTGTCCTAATGTTGAATCATGGTTGGATGACGAGGTCAACACCTAAATTCACGTCCGACGCTATCTGAACCTACACGGCAGTGTTCCCGAGTTTTTATTTCTGGATAAATAAAACACTAACTATCATCAATATCCTATTAAATATATAGTTCCAGTGGGACGTTAATTTTAAACAATCTATTTATCCACGCTTGTTCGACAAAATGGCCATGTATCAAATAGGTAAAAAAATAAGTTTAAAAATATAAAATGAGATCATTTATCTTAGTAACGGCATTCTTCTTAACGAGGTTACGATTTATTAACCAGATATACTACTTACATGAGGCATCTAAAATTCATGCGTCTTCATGTAATTCCTTATAGAAGTTTCGTACTTAAGTATAGGCCATTATTTTTCTTAAATGGATCACGTACCACGGTGATATACCTGTTTGGCCGTTCAGCGAAAGTACTTGCGAGTCGTGGCAACATGGCAATTTCAACGTTATACATTGTTACAGCTTGGTATTTTTGGAATGTAACCAAAAACAGTTGCTTTATATTTGCTTTTTAAAAGACTGGACAGCGCGCCAACCCAAAACTCCGAAATAAAACCGCCAGAAATTTTAAATTAAAATCGCCAAGTTCAGAGGTTATCAATTCGACTGTTATATATTTGTTTTTATGTATGTTCGCACAGGATTTCGGTTCTAACTGATATTTGCACAATTATTGTTGGATAGGGGATGTTTTATTTGGGAGCCAAGAAAAAAAATATTCAGTTATCCGGCATTTAACTATCCGGAATTATCAATTAACCGGACAGTTTGAAAAAAAAATATTGTCCGATTTCGAAATTATTTTTTGTTGGGTAGAGAAAAATCCACTTAGGCAAAAAATGGAAAAAATAATCGGTTATCCGGCTTTTATATATATGGAAATGTCTATTAACCGGAGTTTTTTTAAACAATTTAACCGATATTAAAATATTTTCAATGTTTATCAGAAGTTGTACAAAAATGACATTTCGTTTAACCATCATTTGTTGGCAGTGATAGGGATTGTTTTGCAATATACATTGTTGAGAATAAGTTGCTACTTGAATTTCTTGGTGAATAATAATAAGGGGCAAAGCCCCTTGCAAAATTAAAAACTAAAAAGGTAAAAATAAAATAATCTTTCTAAATAAAAGGAAAACTGAGTTTAAGAAAAAGGCGCTAAAAAGTAAAAAATAATTATTAATTTTACGAACGCATTGAACAAATTGAATTATTTAATATCAATTTTATACTTATTACAACTTTTTGAAGTTGGTGCTAATTTACAAAAATCATACCTAAATTTTGGCGACGATTTCGAAAAGTTTTAATAAGTATAAAACTAATATTAAATATTTCCATTTTTTTCAACACGGTCGTACAATTAAAAATGATTTTTTAAAAATGAATAAAACCGCCAGAAATTTTAAATTAAAATCGCCAAGTTCAGAGGTTATCAATTCGACTGTTATATATTTGTTTTTATGTATGTTCGCACAGGATTTCGGTTCTAACTGATATTTGCACAATTTTTTATTGTTGGATAGGGGATGTTTTATTTGGGAGCCAAGAAAAAAAATATTCAGTTATCCGGCATTTAACTATCCGGAATTATCAATTAACCGGACAGTTTGAAAAAAAAATATTGTCCGATTTCGAAATTATTTTTTGTTGGGTAGAGAAAAATCCACTTAGGCAAAAAATGGAAAAAATAATCGGTTATCCGGCTTTTATATATATGGAAATGTCTATTAACCGGAGTTTTTTTAAACAATTTAACCGATATTAAAATATTTTCAATGTTTATCAGAAGTTGTACAAAAATGACATTTCGTTTAACCATCATTTGTTGGCAGTGATAGGGATTGTTTTGCAATATACATTGTTGAGAATAAGTTGCTACTTGAATTTCTTGGTGAATAATAATAAGGGGCAAAGCCCCTTGCAAAATTAAAAACTAAAAAGGTAAAAATAAAATAATCTTTCTAAATAAAAGGAAAACTGAGTTTAAGAAAAAGGCGCTAAAAAGTAAAAAATAATTATTAATTTTACGAACGCATTGAACAAATTGAATTATTTAATATCAATTTTATACTTATTACAACTTTTTGAAGTTGGTGCTAATTTACAAAAATCATACCTAAATTTTGGCGACGATTTCGAAAAGTTTTAATAAGTATAAAACTAATATTAAATATTTCCATTTTTTTCAACACGGTCGTACAATTAAAAATGATTTTTTACTTTTTTTTTTTTTTTAAAGATTATTTTATATTAAGTGCTAAAAGAAATATCCATTTTTCGCACGTAGTGAAATAAAACTACTACAAGATTCCATTAAACAATAATTCTTCTCTAAACCAAGGTCTATCAACGCATAAGGTGTACGTATACACTTGAACATTTAATTATGAATTTAAAAATCTAGTTTTTTCATGTAGGAAAACACCTTAAAAATAGTGATGAATCATTATAAAAAAACCTGAATAAAATAAAATACTAATTAGCTAATTATCATTTTATATGTTAATTAGCATGTTTTTTCAAACGTGATTAAGCAAGTTGTAATTATTCTAGAAGCATAATTTTTGTTGGAAATTACTCGCAGTATCTTTCTTAATGTTATGACCCTCCAAACAGTTTATAGCAATTAAAGTGTTTTTTTAAATAATTTTTTACCTCGACAGTCCCTAAAAAACCACTTTTTCATTCAAATTTTCAACTTTAAAATACTATTAAAAATTAGTTTTTCAACGAATCGTTATGATGGAGGATCATAACATCTTGCAACTAATACAAATTTGAAATAAAAAATAATTTTCTCAAAATGTTAAATCAAACTTGAGTTATCACGTTTCGAATGAAGGGACATATGTTAAAAATACAGTTGTTCAGAAATTGAGTGTAAAGTTTACAAAAAATATTGCCATTGCAAGCCGGGCCATAGAATAACTTTTTGTAAATAAAAAAGATTTTGGAATATTTATTCAATTTTGGTATCATCTGAAAGATACTGCATAGGGGAATACTATAGAACCAAAAAAATATTTTGGAATTTTTGGCCGATTTTCGTTATTTATTGTGTGTACACCTTTTAATTTAGACTTTCACTTCCACGGTTTCCTTAACCCCCCAGAGCTCGCGCTCCTCAATGCAAGGGGAGGGACGGATAGCCCAGTGGATAAAGGCGTCAGCTGGGAATCGAAGGGTTCCCAGTTCGATCACTGAACTCTAACTCTAACTGCTGGAAGGCTCAAACCTTGTTTCCTTTATGGGCGCGTTGAAGCCAATTAAAAGCAACCATGCTGTGTCCCAATATATTTTTTAAAGTGATTCAGTGGTGTTTTATATTACCATAGCATTGTAGGAATATGAAATGTATATAAATTTTATATTTTCTTCTTATAGAATTAATTTTTATATTGAAAAACAAATAGCTTTTGCTCTTGCTTTTTATGCCAATGAATTCCTGTTTTAATAGCAGATTGCGTTTAAAATGAGTTTAAAAAGAAAATAGAAAAACACTCAACCAAAAATTCGGTTCGGTTCGAGGTCTATCTCGAAAAAAAGACCCGAGAACACATACACACATGCAAAAACCTTATTTTAGAACCATGGTCAGATGACGAGGAAACACCTGAACTGGCACCCAACGCCTTCAATAGACATCGGGACTTTGGCGTGTACACGGGACTGGTGTAAGATAAATCTGATCGGGGTCCAAAGTCTCGACATCTATTGAAGGCGTTGGGTGCCAGTTCCGGTGTTTTCCTCGTCATCTGTCGTCATCTGACCATGGTTCAAAAATACGAGGCATCGTTCCCGGGTCTTTCCTTCGAGATAGGCCCCGAACCGTCGCTAATAGCCCACTGCGCAGCTCTAGTGCGACGTCAATTAACCAAAACCAAACCAAAACCTCGTCTTCTGACCATGTGTTCAAATATACGAAGCATCGTTCCCGGGCCTTTCCTTCGAGATAGTCCTCAAACCGTCGCCAATAGCCCACTATGCAGCTCTAGTGCGACGTTTATTTACCAAACCAAACCTGAGAAGTTCCCGCCAAACAGCCAGTTTGTAATAATGGTAAATTAATAAAAATAAACACTTGAGAAATACTTTTTACATAGGAAGAAACACTTAATACAAAACTACCTATTAAACGTTGCCTCGCCTTACGTCGCCATTAGTGACCGCAAAAGGTGGGATACGCGGTAATTATTCATACCCGTATTTTAATTATGTCCCCCGGAAACTCATCTCAGAAGGAAATACCTTTCACTCCTTCCTTTCACGAAAAGCATTTTACCGATTAAATATGCATTTTGTGAATGCACGCAATTTACGGAAGTGCACACCTAACGAAGGAAGACGGAGAGATGACGGATTTGATATTTATATCCCTAATCGATATCGATTTCTTATATATATAGGAGGAATGATGTGCGGGTCAAGTAATAATCTCAATCGTTCGACATAATCTCTTGGTTTGGTTTGTTTAATTAACGTCGCACTAGTGGGCTATTGGCGACGGTTCGGGGCCTATCTCGAAGGAAAGATCCGGGAACGATGCCTCGTATATTTTAACCATGGTGAGATGACGAGGACAACACATGAACTGGCACCCAGCGCCTTCAATAGACGTCGGGACTTTGGACCCCGATCACATGTATCGTGCACCAGTCCCGTATACACGCCGTTAGTTTTTTTGGATGTTCTGGACGACATTCTAGTATTTTGGTAGCGAAGTTGGAAACCCTCCGATCGCAATATCACTACTTTTTACTATTCCACTGATCTCTAACTGTAACTTCTGAGTCGGGCAAGACATTTTATTGACTTGAAGTCGATATGGAGGCCGCCATGATATGCCCCACTTTTCTTAATACCGCAATATTTCGTATATTTTTCATGTTGAAATACGCCGAAATATATTGCTTTTGACTATGTTTTTTAATTTTATTTTTAAACCCATTTTAAATGCAATCTGCAATTAAAATACGAAGTCATTTGCAAGTCAAAGTAGAATTAGTTAAAAAGCAAGAGCAAAAAAATATTTGTTTGGCAATATAAAAATTAATTCTATTAGAAGAAAATATAATATTTAATTACATTTAATATTTCTACAATGCTATGGTAATAAAAAACACCACTAAATCACATTAAAAATATGTTGGGCCACAGCATGGCAGCTTTCAATTGGTTTCAACGCACCCATAGAGGAAACAAGGTTTGAGCCTTCCAGCAGTTACAGTTAGAGTTCAGTGTACTATTCTTTAGTCTAGTCCGCGCAAAGGCTCGAACCCGGGACCCCTGGGGTTCCCAGCTGACACCCCAATCCACTCGGCCACGTAGGTCTTCGTTCCGACGTAATCCTTTATATTAAAATAACAGTCTTAAACATTGTCTGGTTGAAATAACGTCGCAAGTGAGCTACACAATGGACATTGGTGGCAGTTAAGGTTTCATATCGAAGAAAAAACCCGTAATAGCCTTGTAATTTTGAATGATGGTTGGATGTTGCGGACAACACCCGAGCTGTAAACTCCTCAAACTTCCGCACCGCGACCAACGTGCTTGAACTCGCTACGCTCTGGTTGCTAGCCGACGACGCGACGGTACCTCGGGTTACAGGCTTATTTTTATTCATCCGCAAAAAACAACATCTGCTGAGTTTAGGACACTGGTTCACGTTAAATCTGTTGTGGTCCAAACATCCTCAAGCCTAAGTCAGCTTCGAGGAGCGCAGCTCAGGTGTTGTCCTCGTCATCAGACCATGGTTCAAAATGATGAGGAAGTATTCATCGGTCTTCCCTGCGAGATAGAGGCCTCCGTGGCCGAGCGGTTAAGGCGTTCAGCTACTAATCCGAGGATTGGTGGTTCGAACCCGTGCGATGGACTTGACAAAGAAAAGTAAAAAAGTAGTGATCTTGTAATCGGAGGATTGCCAGCTTCGCTACAAAAATACTAGAAAAGTCGTCCAGAACATCCGCAAAATTAACGGCATATATACGGGACTGGTGCACGATACATCTGATCGGGGTCCAAAGTCCCGACGTCTATTGAAGGCGTTCAGGTGTTTCCTCGTCATCTGTCAATGGTTCTAAAATAACAAGGTGCAGGTATGAATGTGTGTGTGAATGTGTATGTGTTCCCGGGTCTTTCCTTCGAGATAGACCCCGAACCGTCGCCAATAGCCCACTATGCAGCTCTAGTGCGATGTTAATTAACCAAGCCAAACCAATCCCTGCGAGATAGACCTGAACTATCACCCATAGCCCACTGTGCAACTCTAGTACGACGTTATTTCAACCAACCAACCATCAAAATATATTTCTTATCCTTTAAATCCCGAACCCCAGTTGCTCAGTTGGTAAGGCGTTCAGCTACAAATCAGAGGATTGGTGGTTCGAATCCGCGCAATGGACTTGACATAGAAAAGTAGTAATCTTGCGATCGGAAGGTTGCCAGCATCGCTACAAAAATACTAGAAAGTCGTCCAGAATATTCAACATATTATACTGGCGTGTATACGGGACTGGTGCACGATACATCTGATCGGGGTCCAAAGTATCGACGTCTATTGAAGGCGTTGGGTGCCAGTTCAGGTGTTTCCTCGTCATCTGACCATGGTTCTAAAATAACAAGGTGCAGGTATGAATGTGTGTGTGAATGTGTATGTGTTCCCGGGTCTTTCCTTCGAGATTGACTCCGAACCGTCGCCCACTGTGCAGCTCTAGTGCGACGTTAATTAACCAACCAACCATAGCCCACTGTGCAACTCTAGTACGACGTTATTTCAACCAACCATCAAAATATCGGTCTTATCCTTAAATCCCTACACTCTATTTTCCCACCTCAGCTAATTTGCACATAGAATGTATGCTTGGTGTAAATATTCCCGAAACTGAGCTCGAACGTGCCATTAAATTCCCTAATTAGTAAGTGGCATAAGAATAAGGTGTGTGCAACTCCATTGTAGGATAATATCTAATTGCATCCGCATTTAGAATTCTTGAATGATTCATGGAATTATTGGGACACATTTTATTGTTTGGTTTTATTTATTTCATTGACATTTATCTGTGATTACAGCGCTTTTATTTTTTTAATTTTTGAAAACAATGGAAAATTTCCGGTTAGGGAAAGGAGCTGGCAATGTCCGATTCGACAAATTTCAATATTGCTACCAGTAAAATAGGTTTGGTTTGGTTTGGTTAATTAACGTCGCACTAAAGCTGCACCGGTCTATCTCGAAGGAGAGACCGATACGATGCCTCGTATTTTTGAACCATGGTCTGATGACGAGGACAACACCTGAGCTGGCACCCAATGCCTTCAATAGTCGTCGGGACTTTGGACCCCGATCAGATGTATCGTGCACCAGTCCCATATACACACCGTTAATTTTTGCGGATGTTCTGGACGACTGTTCTAGTATTTTTATAGCGAAGCCGGCAACCCTCCGATCACCAGATTACTACTTTTTTACTTTTTTTTGTCAAGTCCATCGCACGGGTTCGAACCACCAATCCTCGGATTAGTAGCTGAACGCCTTAACCGCTCGGCCACGGAGGCCTCATTGCTACCAGTAGAAATATAATATAATACATAAAAAAGTCTTACAAAAAGACGCATCGGAACTGGGACTTCTGTTAGTTTCTATAGACCTTATGCACGACCTGGAACGCCTCCGTGGCCGAGTGGATAAAGGCGTCAGCTGGGAATCCAAGGGTTCCCGGTTCGAACCTGTGCGACGGACTAGACTAAGAATAGTAAAAAAGTAGTGATCTTGCGCACGGAGAGTTGTCAACTTCGCTAAAAAATACTAGGAATGTCGCCCAGAATATCCACACAAAAAATTAACGGCGTGTATACGGGACTGGTGCACGATACATCTGATCGGGGTCCAAAGTCCCGACGTCTATTGAAGGCGTTGGGTGCCAGCTCAGGTGTTGTCCTCGTCATCTGACCATGGTTCAAAAATATGAGGCTTCGTTCCCGGGTCTTTCCTTCGAGATAGGCCCCAAACCGTCGCCAATAGCCCACTGTGCAGCTCTAGTGCGACGTTAATTAACCAAACCAAACCACGACCTGGTGTTGAGAACATAATAAGCTTTGATAAATACAAACTGATTGGTGAATAACTCAAACCACGTGATCCTAACCAAGCAATAAATTTGAGAGGGACGTCACTTACATAATCTAAAAATGACACAATGTGTAATCTCGATACCCGATTGTGCAAAACTATTATAAAAGCTGACTAATATTTGCATGGTTTGGTTTGGTTAATTAACGTCGCACTAGAGCTGACAGTGGGCTATTGTCGACGGTTCGGGACCTATCTCGAAGGAAAAAGACCCGGGAACGATGCCTCGTATTTTGAACCATGGTCAGATGACGAGGAAACACCTGAACTGACACCCAACGCCTTCAATAGACGTCGGGACTTTGGACCCCGATCAGATTTATCGTGCCCCAGTCCCGTATACACGCCGATAATTTTTGTGGATGTTCTGGACGACATTCCTAGTATTTTGTAGTGAAGCTGGAAACCCTCCGATCACAAGATCACTATTTTTTTAGTCAAATCCGTCGTACAGGATTGAACCGGGAACCCTTTGATTCCAAGCTGACGCCTTTATCCACTCGGCCACGGAAGCATCAACGTCGCACTAGAGCTGGACAGTGGGGTGGACAGTGGGGGTTATTGGCGACGGTTTAGGGCCTATCTCAAAGGAAAGACCCGTAATATCTGCCGGGTAACCTGTTAGTTTAGTGCAGTGGCGTAGCCAGGATTGTCCGAAGGGGGGGGGGGGGGGGGGGGGGGGTTCATAAATTATTATTGGTCCGACCAAAATCAAATATATTTTTTTATTAATAATTAATTTAAACAATTTTGAACTAATAATTTTAATTACATGTAAAGAAAAATTAATATTATTTAATAAATTGAATTAAAATTAATTAATATTTTGAATTAAATTTAATGAATATTTTGAATTAAATTTAATGAATATTTTGAATTAAATTTAATGAATAATTTTGAATTAAATTTAATTAATAATTTTAAATTAGTAATTTTAATTAATCATAATAATTTTTAAATTAGTAAATTTTATTTATGATATTTTTTTAATTTAAGCAGTAGTTTTAATTTTAAATTCTAATTAATAATTTTAATTAATTAAATACATATATAAATTATAAAAAAGATGTAAATTAAAAGCTTAACTTTCGCAAGTTAATCTTTAGTCATTTCCTAATTTAATTTACTAACAAACCTGGCTGACATTTTACTGGGATTTAAGTCTGTAGCTAGATATTGATAGGGGGTCCGGATTGAAGCAATTTTAAATTGGAAATTTTAATTAATAATAACAATTTTTAAGTAGTAATTTTAAATTTGTAAATAATTCTTTATTACATAATTAAAAATACCAGAATAATAATAATTATATTCTGGTTAATTTTATCATGCATGACTGTGGCGTGATATGGGGGAGGAGGTTTCATTGGTTGCGTGACGCAGCAAAACGGCGCATTGCGTCAAAATCATGACGGAAAATGGTGTTGCTCGTAAAAATATATTAGTATTAAAAAAAATATTGATGTGTAGAATCTGTGAAGTTAGACAATGAAAAAATGTTTGTCCAATCATCAGCACGAGATGCAACGCTGCAGAAAAAAATCCAGAACAAGGTTATGAACACAGATTTAAACGAGAATCTGTGGACGCCACCCTCCTTAAAAAGAGCCGACTTTTCCATTATGGGCATTCCTATACTATTATAAACACAACTATTATAAATGCATATTTCCTTTGCATTTATAATAGTTGAATATAACTTTTTAATAATACCCCATAAAAATTTTGAAACGAATGTGCATCAATCTTCGGAATGATCAAAACCAAAATTAAAAAAAAAGCGGAAAACCGCGTGAAAAGTAACACATCCGAGTGACAGAAAACTAATTTGCAAATGTAATTGAATAAAAAATTAGTTATTTTTGGGATATTTTCAACGATAATCTCATTAACAAAAAATATTTTAATAAGAAAAGCAGTACATACTTACATGTCAGCAAATTTTTTGCACGATTTTCCTTTCTTTTTTCTTGAATCTTACTAATAGTTTATGTCTTGATGACGTGAAAATGGTAATTCAGATAAGCTTAGAAAGCACATGCAGTACTGGAGGAGGGATTTTCAAATTCAAATGGCAAATAACCTCTCAGAAAACAGATTTTTGAGAAGGGGAAAAAATTCCACCGGAATTGTGAGGGAGCGAAGAGGATCACAATTAGAGGCGTTATTTTTTTTGACGGTCATTTACAATCCTTTCTTAAAGCACGTAGGAGATGAATGGGTCTTTTCAGGGAAAATACCTTACTTCAAAGCAAGCAATTTCTGGATTGATGCATTGTGAATTCCGGCTCAACTGCCGCCCCATTTCAAGTGTTAAGAAAAGTAACCCTTTACATGTACAATCAACCTACAGTTATCTTTTATGTCGCCAACTTATTACAAATAGATATCTTTACTCCCGTGTTAAGCAAATGTCACGTAGGTTGAGGTAATATTGAGACACCAAGACAATCATACAGACCTACTACCCCATCGCCCCCTCCCCCCCCCCCCCCCTCACACACAAAAAAAGTCGAATTTTATGTTTTCAAGGTTGTTTGACCACTGTTCTTAAAATCATCCCTTCAGGGGACATAAAGGAAGGGTGCAGGAGATACTTGTGGGGTAGACCAGGAAATGCGACGTGTGTTTTCTCTATAAAAAATCAGAGAAATATATTCGAGTTTTTTTCATTTGTTATTTTTCAAAAAAATAATTTTGATTTTAAACTGGCTATGGGGGGGGGGGGGGGGTTCTGATCCAAAGTAACCCAATGCTGGCTACGCCACTGGTTTAGTGCAGGGAGAAGAACGACTGACGGAACGAAAGTGATGGATCGCTGCCTGCCATCACTGCCGACCCATCAGCGATCGGCGCGGACACTTTCTCGCCTTTTTAGGTAATTTCTGCTGTCAGCCGATCCGCAGTTCCTTCTGCTGCAATCCAACAGTTTCTCGCTGCTGACCTAGCGAATTTCTTTTTATTGGGATATAATTGAATTGTATGTTCACTAAGCGCTCGCTTTGGAAGGAAGTTCGAAATGGTTCGTTTGATGTCGATAAACTATTGCGATTCGAAAGAAAATTGAGGAGATGTTTTGCCATTGAGGGAAAAAAATACGTGTTCTTGAACCTGATGTTCTTTTCACAGGTTTTTCAGTGAAGGAAGGAATTTTCGTCATTCACGGAACAAGCTACGTAACCTTCTGAAAGACATGTTATTTCAACAAACGGAACACTGAGCTCTAACTGTAACTTCTAGATTGGGCAAGATATTTTGTTTACTATAGGCCAATGTGGAAGTAGCCATGCTATACTTCACTTTCATCGCTGCCGAAATATTTCATATATATTTCAAGTTAAAATAAGCCGACATGTATTGCTTTCAGCTAAGTTTTTTGTTTCTTTTGAAACCCATTTTAAAGGAAATCTGCTGTTAAAATAGAAAGTCCTTTGCAAGTCAAAGCCGAAGTAGTTAAAAAGCAAGAGCAAAAACTATTTGTTTAGCAATATACAAATTAATTCTGATATAATATTTAGAAGGAAATATAATATTTATATACATTTCATATTTCTACAATGCTACGGTATTAAAAAACACCACTAAATTACTTTTATAAAAATCTTGGGGCGCAGTATGGCTGCTTCCAAATTGGCTTCAACGCGCCCATAGAGGAAACAAGTTTTGAGCCTTCCAAAAGTTACAGTTAGAGTTCAGTGAAGCAGAATTGCTTATGCAAGAATTCTCGCACGCTCACTCTAGTCTATAAAATTTCTGTTGTATAGATCCCTTTTACACCTCTTACATGCTGCGAATCTTAACAAACGAGGTTACAAAATACAATTACTTTCGCGGAGCACTGACGAATCGCACGTTCACCTCATAAATATAAACATGTTGTTTAAACGATGCGTTTAAAATAAAAACTGCAGAAAGAAACATCTTTAAAAGAGTATTTCCAAGATCTAACTAGAACGTCCGTTTGTAGTTTGGTCGGTAACGCGGGACTTCGAACCAATAGGTCGCGGGACTTCGTATCAATAGGTCGCGGGACTTCGAACAAATAGATCGCAGGACTGGGAAACAATGGGTCGCGGGACTTCGGACCAATAGGTCACGAGACTCCGAACAAATAGGTCGCGGGACTTTGAGCAAATAGGTCGTGGGACTTTGAGCAAATAGGTCGCGGGACATCGGACCAATAGATCGCGGGACTTCGTATCAATAGGTCGCGGGACTTCGAACAAATAGATCGCGGGACTTTGTATCAATAGGTCGCGGGACTTCGTACCAATAGGTCGCGGGACTGGGAAACAATGGGTCGCGGGACTTCGGACCAATAGGTCACGAGACTCCGAACAAATAGGTCGCGGGACTTTGAGCAAATAGGTCGTGGGACTTTGAGCAAATAGGTCGCGGGACATCGGACCAATAGTTCGCGGGACTTCGAACCAATAGGTCGCGGGACTTCGAACAAATAGATCGCGGGACTTTGTATCAATAGGTCGCGGGACTTCGTACCAATAGGTCGCGGGACTGGGAAACAATGGGTCGCGGGACTTCGGACCAATAGGTCACGAGACTCCGAACAAATAGGTCGCGGGACTTTGAGCAAATAGGTCGCGGGACTTTGAGCAAATAGGTCGCGGGACTTTGAGCAAATAGGTCGCGGGACATCGGATCAATAGGTCGCGGGACTTCGGACCAATAGATCGCGGGTTCGAGTCCCGATACAAGATCACACATATTTTTTAATGAATATGTGTAGTGGTCCCTTCATAAACTTGATACTCCCACTCGAGCTCGAGTACTTACTTTAACCCGATCAGTAGAGTATCGACGTAAGGTGCACAACGTCCCGGGTCCGATGGGGGCCTAACAGCTAGCTTATACAATCTTTTCCTAAGATCCCAACTCCAATATACAGCCCAATAGCAATACCTACTTTGATTGTCTCATCCAGACCCTCCCATCCAAAATACGAGACGAATATCATACCCAACCCCCATATATATCAGCAGGCATCTCTAGCAGTTCCGATAAACGAATTGACATAACAAATGAACTAGAGCTCGCCGAGACAGAAAACAATTTCCGTAGCAATTTCCCCAAAGAAAACTCCTCCCTAGAGCCCCAAGATCTGCATGGAGATTTCCTGTGTTAATAAATTGAACTGTTTGAGGGGTATTTTCAATGGAATGGATGAGTGGTGATGGTTTTTCTCATAGGATGTTTTGTTTACCGTTTGGAAAAGGATGAACCATTAGACTCGCACTGTAAAAAAAAGGTACTTAAAAATGACTACCGGAACCTACCCGTTTTTATTAAAATACAAATACAACGTTAAAAATACGCGATAAAAATACATAAGATCTAGACATGTTTCGGGAGATACATCTCCCTTCATCAGTAGAATTTTTTTTCTTTCATTTCTGCTGATGAAGGGAGATGTATCTCCCGAAATATGTCACAACATGTCACAAACAAAAAAAAACATATTGTGTATTTTTTATTGCGTATTTTTAACGTTGTATTTGTATTTTAATATTCTTAAATCAATGTTCTATAAGACGAGATTTTATCCCATTCGTTTTTCTTTAAGCACAATTGCATCGTAAATGAGCAATAACGTACTCAAATTTAAGCAATCATACCTTATAAAAAATAAGCAGTGTGATTTATTATTGCAAATTTCAGTTTCTGTTCAAGCCATTTTAACAAAGCGACCTGACACACTTAAAATAGATGTTCAGAAGATGATTTTCCATATTATTTTATGTCTATTACTTAAACAGAAACTGAGTTATTACAATTCAATTATCTTACTTCCCATTCTTTTGGCACACCTTTTTAACATTTCTTCTGTTTATAACTTCTTCACGTCGGCCCGCTAGTAGAACGGATAAGGCAATGGGCTGCGATGCCTTAGGGTATGGATTAGATTCCCGGAAAGTCTTGGTTATAATTGTCGATATCTATTGAAAGTTATTTATGGACAGCCTATGTAAACAAGCAACTGCTGTTTTTATTCATTTCTACTCATTTTAATCATTTTTGAGTAAATTTCTTTTTCAAAAATGAAACTTATGTATTCGGAGCAATGATAAACATCTAATATACTCAAAAACTAGTATATTTTTCTTATTTTTGAGTACCTATTTTTAACAGAGTAGGAAAACTAAAAACAAATGACATAATCCGAAAATAAAAAGAATGATATATCTAGTTTTAAAACTAGGAAGGCTCAAAAGTACAACTTCTGAGCCCTCTAATACAGAGAAAGGCCCAAGCGACAGCGAACAGGGAAACACGGCGCTGCCAACCATAAATAATTCAGACCACACTCTCCAAATATCCTACTACAAAACTCTATTCAGCAATATTCCCCTTTTCATAGCGAGGCGCCTCTCCACCAAACACAACGTTGCCTCTCAAACATACCGCCCTCCTCGAACAAGGTCAAGGGGAAAGTCTTCTTTTTATCCCTTATCGCGGGGATTTCGGAGGGATTCGCTGGAGAGAGAGCACGTATTCCGAGATTTGGATTGCATTTGGAAGGTTCGGCTGGCCAGTGATGTAAGTCAGTCACAACATACAAAGTTAAAAATAGGTGCTCAAAAATAAGTAAAATTTACTAATTTTTTAGTACATTCGATGATTGTCATGGCTCCGAATACATAAGTTTCATTTTTGAAAAAGACATGCACTCAAAAATGAGTGCAGTGAATAAAAAGAGTAGATGCTAGGCAGGCACGTAGGTAAGGGGATGGTTCAGGGGGTTCAAACTCCTCCCATTGAAAGTCAAGAAGAAAAAAATAAAAAATCGAATTACTGTAAAAATCATAAAAATACTTTAAAATACTAGAATTTTTTTCAATTTCTCGTATACTTCTTGTTGAGTTACATGAAGGAAAACGTGGTATTTTTCGGTGGACCTGCACTTCAAAAATAAGTTTTGAGGTAATTTTTATCTTAAACTAAGTCTAACATGACGTCATCGTGTTTCTTTTTCTAGCATTTTTTTTTCGGCAGCAAAGGGAAAAGATCGGCAAACGTGGCCGTATAAACAAGATGCTCTTAAACCATAAATTTTTCTAAACAAGGATTATCAAAATTTAAATAGGTTCTTTAATTTATTTTTTAATTAATAATCAAATTTACTAATTTTAAATATAGGTAATGACTAATTGGTCAAGTTTCCATAAAAAATAAATAATAACTGTTGCTGTTTCGATAAGTAATCTGCCAATGTATTCCTTTTTACATGAATAAAAATTAATAAGTTTAATATATATACACATTAATATATTAGAGAGGGCGAATTTGTTGATAATTGTTTTTTATTTCATAATTATACGATGGTTACCTTTTGAGAAGAGACTCAAAATGTGGAGGAGGAAAGAAGGTTACCCTGACAATTGGTAACCTTACTTTTATTTCATAATTATACGATGGTTACTTTTTGAGATGCTACTCAAAATGTGGAGGAGGAAAGAAGGTTACCCTGACAATTGGTAACCTTACTTTTATTTCATAATTATACGATGGTTACTTTTTCAGATGCTACTCAAAATGTGGAGGAGGAAAGAAGGTTACCCTGACAATTGGTAACCTTACTTTTATTTCATAATTATACGATGGTTACTTTTTCAGATGCTACTCAAAATGTGGAGGAGGAAAGAAGGTTACCCTGACAATTGGTAACCTTACTTTTATTTCATAATTATACGATGGTTACCTTTTGAGAAGAGACTCAAAATGTGGAGGAGGAAAGAAGGTTACCCTGACAATTGGTAACCTTACTTTTATTTCATAATTATACGATGGTTACTTTTTCAGATGCTACTCAAAATGTGGAGGAGGAAAGAAGGTTACCCTGACAATTGGTAACCTTACTTTTATTTCATAATTATACGATGGTTACTTTTTGAGATGCTACTCAAAATGTGGAGGAGGAAAGAAGGTTACCCTGACAATTGGTAACCTTACTTTTATTTCATAATTATACGATGGTTACTTTTTGAGATGCTACTGAAAATGTGGAGGAGGAAAGAAGGTTACCCTGACAATTGGTAACCTTACTTTTATTTCATAATTATACGATGGTTACTTTTTGAGATGCTACTCAAAATGTGGAGGAGGAAAGAAGGTTACCCTGACAATTGGTAACCTTACTTTTATTTCATAATTATACGATGGTTACTTTTTGAGATGCTACTCAAAATGTGGAGGAGGAAAGAAGGTTACCCTGACAATTGGTAACCTTACTTTTATTTCATAATTATACGATGGTTACTTTTTCAGATGCTACTCAAAATGTGGAGGAGGAAAGAAGGTTACCCTGACAATTGGTAACCTTACTTTTATTTCATAATTATACGATGGTTACTTTTTGAGATGCTACTCAAAATGTGGAGGAGGAAAGAAGGTTACCCTGACAATTGGTAACCTTACTTTTATTTCATAATTATACGATGGTTACTTTTTGAGATGCTACTCAAAATGTGGAGGAGGAAAGAAGGTTACCCTGACAATTGGTAACCTTACTTTTATTTCATAATTATACGATGGTTACTTTTTGTAAGTGACTCAAAATACGGAGAAGGAAAGAGGGTTACAAATTGTCATCGGCAGTTACTTTTATTTACATTTGAGAGATATTATTTAAGCTTACATAACAAGACAATATTTCACAGAAAAATTCCATAATTATTTGTATTTTTTTCAAAATGTAAACTTTTTCAATTTTTTTTAAAGCTTTTTTATATATTTATATTTTTTCTCATATCTTTTGAACTAAAATACATTAGAATTGGCATTAAAATATTGTATTCTACATGTATTTGATATTTATATAAACAGTTATTCATAAACACACAAATTTTCCTTAAAACTAAATTTATTTTTACTTTATTAATTAAAAATAACTACTACTTACAGAGCTAATTCGCATGCCAATATATAATATGCAGATATTTTACAATATGTTTTTAAAAAATCACACATTAGTTAATAAGGAAAAAGCCTTGGAGTTTCGAAAAACTTAATATCAAGGCAAACTAAGCACTGACAAAAAAAAAAGATTTAAAAAGTTCGTTCCTTGAAAAACATACCTATAAACGGAGCATAAAATTTAAAATAACTCATTAAAATAACATATTTGCATTTCTAGAATTTTTTGTAAGCATATTTAAAACTCTCCAAACTATAATCTTGACAAATAAAAAACATCGAGAACTTTACAATTTTTTTGGACACTGTAAATGGAACCCCTAAAGAAATGCTTGGAATATTATTGAAGTAAGATTTTTATTTTAAATAAATCGCGCTTTTATTATAAAATGCGTTTTTCTCAATATGACGTTTTTACAATTCGTGTAAATTTTTCTCAAAAACTTCCTAATTATGTTTTGGTGTTTTTATCATATATTCCTAATAAGTATATTTGTATTTACTGAAGTCAGATTTTGTTGTGATCTGGCTCTGATTAATTGGCGTTTGGATAACGACAATTTAAGCTGGTTCAATGGATCAACAGAAGAGTTGAAGTGAAAGTACAAATTGAGGGGCCTCCAGAGTACTTTCTTTTAATAATAAAATATATGAAAATAATATATTTAATATATTTAAAATAATAAATTTTCTCAACTTGTTCGTAAATTTTTTTAAAAAAATTACTTTTTAGCGCATTTTTCTTAAAGTCGGTTTTCCTTTTATTTTTTAGTTTATAATTTAGTAGAAGGCTTCGCCCCCTGCTATTATTCATCAAGAAATTCAAGTTGTTGCTCACATTTTTCCACGTCTCCAATAAATAAATGTCAGGTAAACAAAACTATATTGTCTCAACAATGAGTATTGTAAAACAAGTGTCTATCGATGCTCATAAATGCAGGATGAACGAAATGTCATGTTCTACAACCTTTATTCAACAATTAAAATATTTAAAATCAAAGAAACCTTTAAAAAAAAAGACCAATTAATCGATATTTCTGGATCTATAACAGCCGGATAACCGACTAAAAAAATGCAACAGTGGATTTTTTTTTCTATTGAACAAAAAAAGAATTTTTGAAATCGGACAATATTTTTTTTTGAACGGTCCGGTTGATTAAGAATTCCGGATAGTTAAATACCGGATTACCGGATATTTCTTTTCTAAAGGTGCCCAAGTGAAACAACACCTATCCAACAAAAAATAATTTTCCAAATATCTGAATTAAAACAGAAATCTTGCGCGAACATACATAAAAAAAATACATAACAATCGAATTGATAACCTTTCCCCTTTTGGCGGTTTTGTTTGGCGCTCTTTTCAGTCGGTTAAAAATTAACGTCCCTTAAAAAATACTTCTTTAGTAGCATACCAAGTATCTCTTTAAAGATTCGAATTATTTTTGGGACATAAACGTCTATTACTTCCTGAATAAAAGGTATTTAAAATGTAACAATTTAACTTTAAACGAATAAATAGTAGAGCAATTATCCAAATTCCATTTTTCCGGATCAAACAAAGCGCATTGCAAATTTTCTGGATCCTGATCGCATGGTGAGAGAAAAAAAATCAACAATATCCACATTTTAAAAGTTTCTTATTAGTGAAGGATATTGTTTTTAATAGTCATTAAATTACATTACATACTAAAGCAAAATTATTATTTTAACTAAGAAATAAAATAAAATTCACACATACAACAATACACATACTTTATATGCATAAAAATATTCAAAGTTGAAAAACGTTGAGTTGTTCCTTGCAAACTATATCTATGAAAATATTAAAAATTCAAAACTATTTATAATATATTTGCATTGGAAATATAATATAAACTATTTTATAAAGAAAATAAATTTACAATTTTGCTTTTTTTCTAACAGCGCAGAAGTTTTAAAATCAATATTGAAATTCTACACATCCATCCCACCATGCAGCACCAGATTCATTGACGACAGAACCAGTATGGATGGCAGGTATGGCAGCTGCTATACCTACTTTCATCGAAATAATGTGTTTTAAAAAAGATTAAAGAAAAAAATTATCAAATGTCAAAACGTCAGTTTTGTTTCCTGTCATACCTTTTTGAAATAAGTTCCGGCGCCAGCGGCCAGATTTAAGATTTTTGCGGCCCTAGGCGACATTTTCCAAGCGGCCCCATTCTCTCTCTATCTCTCCAGAAATATATAAGTCAAATATAAGAAATTAAACAGAAGAAATGTTAAAAATATGTGCCAAAAGAAGGGGAAGTAAGATAATTGAGTTGTAATAATTCAGTTGCCATTTAAGCAATCGACATCCAATAATGTGGAAAACCATCTTCTGGACAACTATTTTAAGTTTGCCAGGTATCATTGTTAAGATGGCTGTAACAGAAGCTGATATTAACAATATGAAATCATACTGTTCATTTTTGCGAAAGTACGATTACTGAAATGTGAGTACGTCATCGGTCATTTACGATGCAATTGTACTCAAAGAAAAACGAGTACGTCCATGTACTAATTTCTAACCACAGTTTGTTTTACTGTGTAACTAGTGTTTGACATTTTGTTGACTTGAAGCTAATGTGGAAGCAACCATGATGTACCCCACTTTCATCGCTACAGCAATAGTTCGTATATTTTTTAAGTTAGAATATGCCGACATGTATTGTTTTCGGCTAATTTTTTTCTATTTTTTAAACTCGTCCATTTTAAATGCAATCTGCAATTAAAATAGAAAGTCATTTGCAAGTCAAAGTCGAAGTAGATAAAAAGCAAGAGCAAAAACTATTTGTTTGGCAATATAAAAATTAATTCTATAAGAAGAAAATATAATATTTAATTACATTTAATTTTTCTACAATGATATGGTATTAAAAATCCCACTAAATCACTTTAAAGGTTTTTTTGGTGATAATAGTACGGCTGCGTCCATGTTGGCTTCAACGCGCCCGTAGAGGAAACAAGCTTTGTGATTCCAGAAGTTACAGTTACAGTTCAGTGGTTAAAGCACGTGTCCGATTGTATCAGTATTTGTATAGCAATCGCTTGTTGAACTTCAAATCGCGGTAATTTGGATTATTACTTTTCAATAAAAAAAGTTTTACTAATAAAAATCTATTTTGAAGAATCGCTCTCAGCCGCCTCGGGTAATTTAACTGATCGCTAACTGTAACTTTTGGATAGGGCAAGACATTTTTTTTACTTGAAGCTGATATAGAGGCAGCCATGATGTGCCCCACTTTCTTTGCTACCGCAATATTTCGTATATTTTTCATGTTAAAATAAGCCGACGTGTATTGCTTTTGGCTGAGTTTTTTTTTCTATTTTCTTTTTAAACCCATTTTAATTGAAATCTGCTATTAAAATAGAAAGTCATTTGCAAGTCAAAAGTCGAAGTAGATAAAAAGCAAAAACTATTTGTTTGGCAATATAAAAATTAATTCTATAAGAAGAAAATATAATATTTATATACATTTAATATTTCTACAATGCTTTGGTAATAAAAAACACCACTAAATCACTTTAAAAAAGATATTGGGACACAGCATGGCTGCTTTCAATTGGCTTCAAAGCGCCCATAGAGCAAACAAGATTTGAGCCTTCCAGCAGTTACAGTTAGAGTTCAGTAGGTAATTTTGTCAGTAAGACAGTGATAATTTCAGAGTACAAATGGAAACATGTTTCTATTTTTATGCAAAACAAGCTTTAAGGATTACAAAAAATATTGTAACAAATGACAACTCTGAGCAATTTGAATTATTTTAAAACTATACCTAAGTAAAACATTTTGACAACTTAAAAAAAAAATCTAGATGCTATAATGACGCCTACCATCTACTAAATTTGAATCCTGGTCATCAAGTCAACAGCTCGTGATTTCTCGGTGTGTGAATTTCTTTATGAGAATCACGAAGCATGAAATAAATCTGGGTTTACATGAGAGATCAGAAGGCAGTGGTACTGACCACTGAACTCTAACTGTAACTGCTGGAAGGCTCAAACTTTGTTTCCTCTACGGGCGCGTTGAAACCAATTGAAAGCTGCCATACGGTGCCCCAACATTTTTTTAAAAATGATTTAGTGGTGTTTTTTATTACCAAAGAATTGTAGAAGTATTAAATATATATAAATATTATATTTTCTTCTTATAGAATTAATTTTTATATTGCCAAAAAGATAGTTTTTGCTCTTGCTTTTTAACTACTTCTACTTTGACTTGCAAATGACTTCCTATTTTAATAGCAGATTACATTTAAAATGGGTTTAAAAAGAAAATAAAAAAAAAATTACCCTAAAATAATATATGTCGGCGTATTTTAACATGAAAAATATACGGAATATTGCGGTATCAAGAAAAGTGTGCCCCATCATGGCGGCCTCCATATCGGCTTCAAGTCAACAAAATGTCTTGCCCTATCCAGAAGTTACAGTTAGAGATCAGTGGTACTGACCCTAGTCAAAAGGCGATGTCAATCATAGAATTAGTGTCAATAAACTCGTGCTTTTTAAGGTGTGAGAAAAGTTTTAGAAATTTTGTTTCTGTATTTTTCTGGTTTGGTTTGGTCTGATTAACGTCGCACTAGAGCTGAAATAGTGGGCTATTGGCAACGGTTCGGGGACTATCTCGAAGGAAAGACCCGGGAACGATGCCTCGTATTTTTGAACCATGGTCAGATGACGATGTATTTTCCTGGAAATCACGACCCGTTGACGACCAGGATTCGAAATTAATAGAGGTTAGTAGTTATTGGCGACAGGCACGTTTTATAAGTTTTCAAAATGTAAGTTTTGGTTTTATTAATTAACGTCGCACTAGAGCTGCACAATGGGCTATTGGCGACGGTTCGGGGACTATCTCGAAGGGAAGGCCCGGAAACGATGAATAGTATTTTTGAACCATGGTCAGATGACGATGTATTTTCCTGGAAATCACGACCCGTTGACGACCAGGATTCGAAATTAATAGAGGTTAGTAGTTATTGGCGACAGGCACGTTTTATAAGTTTTCAAAATGTAAGTTTTGGTTTTATTAATTAACGTCGCACTAGAGCTGCACAATGGGCTATTGGCGACGGTTCGGGGACTATCTCGAAGGGAAGGCCCGGAAACGATGAATAGTATTTTTGAACCATGGTCAGATGACGATGTATTTTCCTGGAAATCACGACCCGTTGACGACCAGGATTCGAAATTAATAGAGGTTAGTAGTTATTGGCGACAGGCACGTTTTATAAGTTTTCAAAATGTAAGTTTTGGTTTTATTAATTAACGTCGCACTAGAGCTGCACAATGGGCTATTGGCGACGGTTCGGGGACTATCTCGAAGGGAAGGCCCGGAAACGATGCCTCGTATTTTTGAACCATGGTCAGATGACGATGTATTTTCCTGGAAATCACGACCCGTTGACGACCAGGATTCGAAATTAATAGAGGTTAGTAGTTATTGGCGACAGGCACGTTTTATAAGTTTTCAAAATGTAAGTTTTTGGTTTGGTTAATTAACGTCGCACTAGAGCTGCACAGTGGGCTATTGGCGACGGTTCGGGGCCTATCTCGAAGGAAAGACCCGGGAACGATGCCTCGTATTTTTTAACCATGGTCAGTTTTTTTTTGTTTGGTTAATGAACGTTGCACTAGAGCTGCACAGTGGGCTATTGGCGGCGGTTCGGGGCCTATCTGGATCATGGTCAAATGACGACAGAAGATAACACCTAATGGCAACACCTGAACTGGCATCCGACGCAACTCAATAGGCGTCAGAACGTTGGACCTCGATCAGATTTATCGTGCACCAGTGCCGTATACACGCCAGTATAATTCATTGGATGTTCTGGACGACTTTCTAGTATTTTTGTAGAGAAGCTCACAACCCTCCGATCGCAAGATCAGTACTCTTTTACTTTTACATTTCTTTGTCAAGTCCACCGCACGGGCTCGAATTAGCAATCCTCTGATTACTAGCTGAACGCCTTTATCCACTGGGCAACTGGAGGCCCGAAATAAAGGGAGTAGTTCAATTTGAACTAAATTAACAACCAATAGACAAATATGTAGTTCTAGTGCGACGTTTTTGCAACCAACCAAAGAACGTCACATGTGATGATTCGTAGACATAACGCCGCAATAAAGCTGAACAATGTCTATTATCGACATTTATCTAAAAAAAACTGTGTAACGTTATCTTGTAATTTTAAAATATAGTCAGATAACAAGAACAACACATGATATTGCACTCTATTCTATAAACTTCTACACTACGAACAGCGTGAGGACATTTGCTCCACAACATATTTAATCTTCCATCATGCGAAATCGATCTGACAGGCACAGCGAGGCCTGCGTTGATTCATTGAAATTTGTTCAAAAGTTTCATGTCAAATACATTAAGTTTTTTTTTGTCGAAACTTTCGTAATTTTCTTCTTTTTTATATCGCTAATAATTATTTCCACCACTTGCCAATTGTATAAATAAGTGTTTATTAATGTGTGGGCTACGAGGAACTAGATCTCAACCCTTCGATCTCCCACTTACGAGATCGCTGTTCTTTAGAAAACAATGTTCGAACTCGCAACCTTCCGATTACGAGGTCGGCACTCTACCGAACTCTCGTAGAATGAAGAATGATTATGGATCTTGTACCAAGCGGTAGAGTTTAGTAGAAAAATTAGTTCTGATGCAAGAAATAATAAAATCCCACATTCGAAAATATTTTCAAATAGTAAAAATTCCATCTTTCTCATTTCTTGAAAATACCCTTTAAAGTCAGGTCATTTACCCTTAATACAACTTGTTTATAGACAAGTATACAACTTGTTTATAGACAAGTTTTGGGGAACACACATTTGCATTAATATTACTGTGGACATCTGAAAGATGTAAACAATAACAACGCAATCCCCATGCAAACTTCGAACAATTCGAACAAAAAAAGAAATTCGATTTATCAAAAAAAGAAAAGAAAACATACCGGTTTTGGGGCTATGCAACAACAACAGAAAACACTTTCTTCTTTCTTTCACAGTATTATCATATCCCCATAATCACTTCACTTCAGAACACAGAACCAGAGAGCACTGTTCGCAGACGACTTTTCGAAGCAACAGAGAACATCATTTTGAAAAGCAGTGGTTCGAGTCGAAAGGGTCTACTGCGCATGCGTCAAGGAGGGTTTGACAGGTTGTTCTTAAGAAAAATAAAAGAAATGGACGCGATTGAGTGTTCTGTCAGGGAGCGGCGGGAAAAATATTCTATGTAATTGCGTTTTGGGTGGAAATTTTTGAAATATAGTGTGCGTTTTACATTGGCCATTGAAATGCAGATTGATCACATTGGATTCCTAAAATTAGGCATTATTTTTAAACGAAAAAATCAGATTAATGGCACTGGATCGGGATTTTATTTTCGAATTAACATTATAATAGAATAAAAAAACACATAAAATCTTGCCATCATAATAAATGAACTGGGTTATAAAAATAATTCCATGTTTAGCTTATTAATATACAGGCAACTCTCGCTATCTCGAACTCGAAGGGAAGTGTATAAAAATTCGAGATATCGAAAATTCGAGTTATCGAAAATCCTATAAAAAAGCTGTTTTGGTAAAAATAAATACAAGTATACTTACCCTACTTTATTTAAAATATCTATTCAAAATTTTTTGGTGAGTATTTCTATTTATTTCGGAATCAATTATATTTTCCAAATGCATGATTGCTTGAAATGTCGCTGTTTTTATTTCCGGCCACGATTCACTGAATGCACGCATAGTTTTTATGGAAGATAGAGCCTCTTTTAAAGTTATCTTTAGAGGAGGTTCGTATTCTTTTTCTTTTTCCGAGAGCGATCTCTCATCAAAAGCTGCTATAGAGAGTGCATTATATTTTTGTTTTGTCGCCATTATTCGCAGCGACAAATCAACACCACGACAATTGCTAAAGTTTCTTCAAAATCCGTAGTTTTGAGAGGAAAACCAAATTTTGAGTTGTGTGGAAACTTCGAGTTATCGAAAATAAGGAAGAAAAACTTCGAATTAATAAGATAAAATTACATTAAATAAGTAATGAAGGTGCAGGGAAATCGATTTTTTTCAAGATATCTAAAAATTTGAGTTATCGAAGTTCGAGTTATCGAGAGTCTACTGTATAAGTGACTAGTATATATGATGTCTGTCAGGCAAAAGAAAAAAGGCTGATAAATAAAAATAATAAATAGAATCGTAGGGCTATACATTTTTTGGCTGCAGAGACTGATTTACGGGAGAGCATTCGGGGCACTTGCCCAGGGCCCCCATTTTTAAGGGGCCCCCTTAAAATGCTGAAAAGGCTAAAAAAGTTTGAAGAAGTTAAAAATAAATTTACTAAAATAATGAATTTTTTTAATAAATACTTCGAATTTTTTTTTTAACTTCTTTTATTTTATTCAATTAAATTGCTTTCATATTTATTGCACGTTCTTGATGTATGTCATGTTTCGAATCGCATTCTAGAATGTTTTATTTTAAAGTACGTCGGGGGCCCCCGATTGTTCTTTTGCCCTTGGCCCCTAAACTTGATTTTACTTGATGGAAATTGTAACTCATTTAATCTGTCCAATACAAATGCATTGACCGGATGGTTCCGACCCCCATTGTACTATTTCAAAATGTATGGACATGCTATCGTGGCAGCTATTATTATTTTAATACGCTTAATTTATTAAGCAAATTTTTTGCAATTTTTACATACTAAATGCAATCCTTAAAATATAATTTAAACTCATAAAATACAGTAAATACTAAATAACAATAGCGAATATCATTTTTAAACAGTTCACAAAACAACGAATAGATGCAGCACGTCACGAACCATTGGTTCAAATTGGCTGCAATTAAGTTCGATAAATTTTAATAACTAAACCACTCTGCAAATCTATTCCAATTTTTTTTTTAAGCAAATTTTAACTGTTTTCTTTTAAATAAATTCGTGATTAGTTACAAACAAGAATTCTTGTTAAATTAAGTTTACTTTGTAGACTCTAAAACGACTATACAAACGAGAGCATTCGACACGCCCACAGAAGGCGAAGGTAGGCGTCACTATGACGTCAAAAATGTGCTTTCCCCGCCTTCCGTCAGACAGCGCGAGAACGAGCACACCTTATATATGTATGTATGTATGTGTATGTGTGTGTATGTGTATGTGTATGTGTATGTGTATGTGTATGTGTAAACTTCTTCTTTTTTATTCAATTAAATTGCTTTCATATTTCTTGCACGTTCTTGATGTATGTCATGTTTCGAATCGCATTCTAGAATGTTTTATTTTAAAGTACGTCGGGGGCCCCCGAATATTCTTTTGCCCTGGGCCCCTAAAGTTGTAAGTCGGTCCCTGTTTGGCTGTCAATCGGAATCGAACACCATCTGTTTGATACGCCGATACTCTACCAGTCAGGCTAAAGTGCTCACTCAAGCCCAAGTAGGAATATCGAATATATGAAGTGACCTCCATAGTACCCCCTCTCAGTGAGTCGGATGGAGGAACGAATGAATGATATAACCGTGAAGTGTTATCACGTGAGCAGTCGTGGAAGTTGTAGTGGTTGATTTGATGTTTTTTCGAAGGTTACGTGAACTGAAGTCCGGAGGCCACACATATAGCGCTATGTAGTTTTTGGTTCTCACTCGGAATCGAACCAAGGACCTTATGCATGATACGTCAGGCTAAAGTGATCACTCAAGCCCAAGTGTGAGTATCGGATTTATGAAGTGGCCCCCACAGAACAAATGTATGCAAACTCTATTCGTATTTAAGGTATATCATAAATTTTCTATGAAAATTAAATGCGACCGCGTCAAACATTTGTAGTTGATAAAAAAAAATCCTGTTAGGCTTAGTCAATAACTTGACAAACGTATGAATAAACTTACGCGTTAAATAAGTGAAATAAGCTTGTGAGGAAGATAAAAAAAGGTTTTAAATTCGTACCGGGGGGGGCCCCTGACTTCAACTGGCGGCCCTGCACATCTGTTGGGCATGTATGGAGTACCGGTAGTTTTTCAGAGCCTTAACTGGTCGAGAACTTTCTCAACATACCAAGATTTTATTGGATTAGTATTATTAATTTTTATTTTATAAATCAACTTCTATCCAAAAAAAAATCCATTTCTGGTAGAGTCTTTTGCTGCTTATAATGACATATAGTTCAGACTGCGACATCAGACATCCATTTGTCGTCAACTCGACCAGTTAAACTCCTTAACTCCTAACTTTTCGAACATTTATTTGTTTTTCTGTTAAATTGTATTTTCAAGTTATATGAATAGGATATCTAATTTTTTTTACAAAATTTTTTAATTTTTGGAAAATTAAAAAGGTCTTAAAGGATTAACGGAGCAATTTTTAAAACATCCCATTTCCATGTTGAATCACCAGGGTTAATTATGACTGAAAATATTTATTAGTAAAAAAACTGTCAAATAGTAACTGATTTGGACAAACATCCCAATAGCAAAACAACAATCCCCAATTCTCTGTGAGTGTGCTCTTGAAATTGTCACTGTTATTTACAAATTAACCTAATATTTACAAATTAACCTAATATTATTTTCGTTCTGCGCCAACATATTGCGCTCAAAGCTTCCTATTCACACATATGGTTACCTTGGAAACCATTATGTATCATCCTATGAATTAATGGTTGTAGTGTGAGACCACTGGGGACCAAAGGGTTACCATTTTCCCTTTTAATGCGATTTTTTTTCTTTCTTGTAATAATCTTTTCTAGGAATATACAGAGAGTTGTAATATTAAATAGAGAGCGCCTTCAATACCAGACACTCGTGAGGCCGCAGTGTCAACGTTGAAAAGAAAAACTCACATCACGTGGTTATAGCGCTGCCACATTTGGCGTTCAGACATCTGCAGGACTTTAAAATTTGGCGCACTTTATTCTCTTTTGGTGATAAGGAGTTCTGTCCGTATTCAACTTTTTAACATATATGTACGAAACTTATTTTCAAACAATATGCGCTAAATATTTCCTCTTCATTAACGAAACGAAAATATTTTATTTGTGTTCAATAGTCGAAGAAGGGAAACTCTTTATATTTCTCAGGTTTTATTATTTATATTTTCTTATTAAAGTATACAAAATAACAATTGAAAGAACCTCGCTTATGGTAAATTTTTTACATAAAAACGTAATGCAATTATTTGAAAACTACAAAGTAAGAAAAATCTCCTTAATATATTTGTTAAACTCCCTTAAAGTGTGCCACCCGTAAAAAAAAAAGATATTTAAATACAAAATTAAACACAAAACCATATTACAATACTTCGATCTCGTTTAGTTCTGAAAGTCGCCAAAGCCTGCCAAGTAATATTGTCGCATGAATGAATTGACATTTCCACATATCACGTGGTTTCAATGATGGATGCACGGAAATCAGCATTTTTATTCCTCTATTTGTATCATTACTCCATGGGAATATATAGGGAGAGGGTTGACATCCTTTGTTTTTTTTTGTCACGTGATCGATAGATGGCCAATGGGTATAGGACAAAGATAATGGAGGGGAAAGATAGGCCCTAGTGTACTAAAATAAAGGTACTTAAAAATGAGTACCGGATAACTGGAGTTTGGATAATTGAAATTCTACTGCACACTGTAAAGAAAAGGTTCTAAAAAAGGAGTGCTTGCACGTATTCGCTTTTCTTGGAATACAATTGCATCGTAAATGAGCGATGACGTACTCAAATTTAAGTAACCGTAATTTCTTAAAAATGAGCAGTGATTTAATATTGCTACTTTCAGTTTCTATTCAAGCCATCTTAACAAAGCGGCCTGACACACTTAAAATAGTTGTTCAGAAGATGGTTTTTCGCGTTATTTGATGTCGATTGCTTAAATGGAAACTGAGTTATTATTACAACTCAATTATGATCCTTTCCATTCTTTTGGCACACCTTTTTAACAAGTCTCCTGTTTATAACTTCTTCACGTCGCCCTGGTAGTTTAAGAGATAAGGCTCTGGATAGCGGTGCCTGCAGATTGAATTTGATTCCCGATAAGTCTTGGTTGTGACTGCCGATAATTATTGAAAGTGATTTATGAAGGCAGCCTATATAGACAGTGGGCTAGCATCTGCTCTTTTTATACATTGTACTCATTTTAGTACATGTCTTTTTTCAAAATTGAAACTTATGTATTTGGAGTCATGATAAGCATCGAATGTATTAAAAAATGAGTACATTTCACTTTATTTTGAGTACCTATTTTTAAAAGCGTACATTCGAAGTAGCGCACAAAAGAAGTCCTCAGCGCAATGCATCTTGGGATACAGATTGCTGTAGCCAAAAATGCTTGCGTAGCGCGAAGGATTTTTTTAGCACTACAACCATGGAGTAATGATACAAATAGAGGAATAAAAATGCTGATTTCCGTGAGTCCATCATTGAAACCACGTGATAGGTGGAAATGCCAATTCATTCATGCGCCAATATTACTTGACAGGCCTTGGCGACTTTCAGAACTAAGCGAGATCGAAATATTGTAATATGGTCTTGTGTTTAATTTTGTATTTAAATGTAGTTTTTTTTAACGAGTGGCACAATTTCAGGGAGTTTAACAGATATATTAAAGATATTTTTCTTACTTTGTACTTTTGAAATAATTGCGTTACGTTTTTATGTAAAAAAATTACCATAAGCGAAGTTCTTTCAATTGTTATTTTGTATAGTTCAATAAGAAAATATGAACAATAAAACCGGAGAAATATAAAGAGTTTCGTTTTTTTGAGTATTGAACACAAAGAAAATTATATATTCGTTTCGTTAATGAAGAGGAAATATTTAGCGAAAATTGTTTGAAAATAAGTAAATACCTACATATATGTTAAGAAGTTGAATACGGACAGAACGCCTTATCACCAAAAAGAAGAAAGTGCGCCAAATTTGGAACTCCTGCAGATGTCTGAACGCCAAATGCGGCACCGCTAAAACCACGTGATGTTGGTTTTTGTATTTCAATGTTGACACCGCGGCCTTATAAGAGTCTGGCATTGAAGGCGCTCTCTATTTAATATAACAACTCTCTGACTACAACCCTTTTGCAATGATAAGCAAAATTTACTCTAGTCTAACATAGACAATTTTCCATTAACAAAGTAATATACTTATTATGTATACCCTATGAAATGTATAAATATTAAAATAAAAATTAATTAATCAAATGGAGAGCGGAAAATTTAGCTAATAATCTGAAGTAAAAAAAAATATCAAAATTTGGAGATGTGTTGCAGGATTGTTCCGGAAAATAGTGTCCTTCGAGGATTTGCGTTTCAGATTTATTTGCAACATTTAACTAAAACTGATGTGTGCAATTATGTAAATTAAATGAGTTAAAAAAAATACTATATGGACATAGATTGTAAATACTGATATGCCATCACAATGGACGGTTTTAATTTGAACCTTTGCTCTTAAAATAAATAAAATTATTTTTTTTATAAAGAAAAACCATTTTTAAGAAGAAAAAAACGCTAAAAAGTTACAAATAATTTATAATTTTATAAACAAATTGAATTTTTTTAAATATTTCTTCTTAATTTTTTAATTATTAAAAAATGTTTAAATAGGTGCCAAAATTTAGGTATTGTTTATATAAATTGGCACCGACTTTGGCAAAATATTCTAATGTGTAAAAAAAATTAATGTGTAATATTTTTTAAAAATTGAACTTGCTCATAAAATTAAAAATATATATATATATTTTATCGTTTTTTTTTTATTTAAAATATATAATTTTATTTTTCCCTTTTTAATTTAAAATTTAGGAAGTCCACGTCTCACCAAGGATAGTGGAGACTATATATAGAAGGTGTGCTCGTTTTTCGCTTTTTGAAAGTGGGCAAGGAAAGCACATTTTTGACGTCATTTTTGCTCCGCCTTACTATGGGTTTTTGATCATTCTCATTGGCTGTGTGTTTCAAGCATTGCTACTTAGGTTCGATCCCCGGTTGGGTAACAACTGGTGATTTAATTTTTAATTAGCAAAATAATGTAAATATCTGTAAATAATTGTGTACAGGTAGTTTCACTACTAATCCGTCCTTGTTTTGTTATGTCCCCGTATTTTACTTGATTGAAATTGTAACTCATTTAATATGTCCAATACAAATGATTTGACCTGATGGTTCCGACCCCCATTTTACTCTTTCAAAATTCATGGACATGCTCTCGTAGCAGCTATTATTATTTTAATACGCTTAATTATTAAGCAATTTTTTTGCAATTTTTACATACTAAATGCAATCCTTAAAATATAATTTAAACTCATAAAATACAGTAAATACTAAATAAAAATAGCGAATATAATTTTTAAACAGTTCACAAAAAAAACTAATGGATGCAGCACGTCACAAACCATTGGTTCAAATTGGCTGCAATTACTTTCGAGATATTTTAATAACTAAACTACTCTGAAAATCGATTCAAATTGTTTTTTGAAGAAAATTTTAACTGTTTTCTTTTAAATAAATTCATGATTAGTTACAAACAAGAATTCTTGTAAAATTAAGTTCGCTCTGTAGACTCTAAAACGACTGTAGAAACGAGAGCATTAGACACGCCCACAGAAGGCGAAGGTAGGCGTCACTAAGACGGCAAAAATGTGCTTCCCCTGCCTTCCGTCAGACAGCGCGAGAACGGGCACACCTCATATATATTATAGTCTTCACTATCCTTGACGTCCCACGCTATTATTCATCAAGAACGTCAAGCTGTTGCCACTGAGCTAGAATATAATATAACTACGTATAAGCACTGGATCTAGCCTGCCCATTGAGCGACAATGTACTTTACCGGTGTCCCGCAGATGCATACAATTGGGAAGAAATGATGAGAAAACATTCTTCCTTGGCTATGCGGGAATCTCACGTGACGTCACAGAAATGTTTAAAACAGATTTTTTCTGAGCCTTTTGTCTTCTTTTTCTCGCAAGTAAGTAAGGGAAAACATTAAATGTGTAACATTTAATGTATTTTTGAAAGCAAGAAATGCGTTTTGAAAGCAAGAAATGCGTTTTGAAATCTACGAAACTTATGCGCGAAAGGACTATTTTTTCTACCTTCACTCAAAAAGGAGTAAAGTGGTCGACAACGCTTAGTCAGCGCTCCATGCTTATAGTTATGTTATTCTAGCTCAGTGGTTGTTGCTCACTTTTACGCACGTCCCAGATCCGGTTCAATAAATTCCTGGTAAACAAAATTATTTTGTCGAAACAAGGTATATTGTTATAACAATCCCTATAAAACAATGAAAATATTTTGAATTTGGAGGACATGTATAAAAAAAAGTCCCTCTATTCGATAATTCCGGATAAATAAAAGCTGGATAAACAATTAAAAAAAATTACCAAAGTGGATTTTTCTCTCTAAAAATAAGAATTTTCGAAATCAGATAAAAAAAAATTTCGAAAGGTTCGGTTAATTAAAAATTATGGATATTTAAATACCGGATAAGCGGATATTTTTTGAAAAGGTGCCAAGTGAGACATTCCCCTATTCAACGAAAAAGGAATTATCCAAATATCTGAATTAAAACAGAAATCATACGCATACATACGTTAAACAAAATACATAAATGTCGAATTGAGAACCAGTTCTTTGGCACGGTTTTCGAAATTGGTTGACGCGCTTAAGTTAGTTAATAAAAGCATTTTTATCTTAAAAAGAGAGCTTTTTATTCACATTCAAAAAATATTGATAGAGCATCATGGGAGAATATCAGGTATTTTTTTCCCCTTTCGAACAATTAATGTTACCATGCCAACTAAATAACAATGAATTATATTAAAATTTAAGTGCAAAAGTTTTAATTCAAATTCTTTCTAAAAGTTCCAAACAGATCTAGTTAAACTCTAAGTTCTGATTAATTAAAATTAATTACGAACAAGAATAAATAAACTCGAAAATAAATGTGTTTTTTTTTGTCCAACGCCCGTTCATTAGTATTGGACTTGTTTATGTGGCAACATTTTGAGAACGAAGTTAAAAGTTTGATATGAAGTCTGATCGTGTATTGAAAACTTCGTTCGATTTCATATTAAAAAGAATTTAAATTGTGTTTTTTTTTAAGAAATTTTATTTGTATTTATTCTGAAAACACATTTTTAAGTAAACGTCTAAATAAATCTTGAAAGCGTGTAAGGATTATTATTAAAGTTTTGACAGATTGGTCAAGCTGAATGTTTTAGCAAGATTTTTTTGTTTTTTTAGAAAAACTAAAATGTTCGAATTTAAATTTTAAATTGGATTTTTTAAAAGGAATTCTTTTAAATTACTTAAATATCTTCAAAATGTCTGGTATATTTTTTATAATAGTATCATAATATATTTAATTGTATATAATAATAATTGTTTCGTAAACAGCGAGCTTTTTTTAGGAAATTTTTTACCAGTAACTAACAATTAATCCAATTAAATTACCAGTTAAACTAAAACTAATAATTTAATGCGATTTAATTCTAATAATTTAATTGACCTTTAATATAATTGAATAGGTGAGATTAAAAACGATTTTTATTTTTTCAATTGGATAGCAAATGAGACTTTTCTCTTTTTAAACTCACTCCTTCTATTCTCACAAGACATGCTCTAACGTTGGCCGTGCTCTAACACAGATGGTTCCCAAACCGTGGTCAGCGAAAAGGTTATAAGTGAATAGTAGATACATTTTTAACCGACTGAAAAGCACGCCAACCATAACCAACAAGCGTTCCAAAAGGAGATAGGTTATCAATTTGACTACATGGGCGGATCCAGAGATTATTGTTAAGGTATGGGGGGGGGGAGGTAAAACAGTATGGTGTTATCATGAATACTAAATTTGACCCCCCCCCCCCCCCTCCCCTCGTCCTCCAAGCTACTTGATAATCGAACATTTTGGAAATAATTACTTTAACTTTTATACATTTAAATTTTAAAAATATTAAATTATTTATTTCTCTATAGAAATTAAAACAAGCATACTTTGAGCATCTCTGTCTAAGGAATTTGAAGTATCACTGGGAATAAAAAACTTGTAACCCTTCCGTAAATTCAATATTCTGACCCAGGTTTATTGAGCATTTTTTAAATAAAATAATTTATCTTCATTATCGAAATTAATGTATCTGTATTCTAATGCACGATTGAAATTTGTGAATCATAAGGACATAGCTGTAAGGTGAGGGGTGTACTAAAATATCTTATTTTTTAGTGAATAGTGGATCCATTTATATCCGTTGCATCCGTCATAAGATAACATTATCGAACTATCGCTATACTATTTATAGTTGCATACAACTGAAAATTTCAAATTGTATCTGTTCATTTAGCAATTATTAGACAAAATATCCTTTCTCTATATACCGCGGTAACAACTTTGTCAAAATAATCGACAATTTGGCGATTTTGTATAGATGTGAAAATACGAATTAGCGCGATTTTTCATCTTTACTTTGGCGATTTCGAAATCTGAAAGCACTGAATTGAATGCAATTAAAATAATCGCCGGACAGTTGCCGAGTGATTTTTTTAGTCACTCAGCTGATTAAAAGTTGCAGTGCAATTATTGTTTGCGCCAGGCAAATAATTTATAATCAGAGATTTTATTACATCAGTCCCAAGTCTGTGACTGCTGTCTTTTGTAGATAATTTTAAAGTTTTATACATTTCTTATTATCTATTCCAATCTTCAATAAATTACATATTCATTAGCAACGCCGCACATTTTGCTTACAATCCAAAGTTCAACGTGCTTTGCTTTCGCTTCTCCCGCCAGCAAGTGCTTCGTTTCTACAAAAATAAAAATAAAAATGCGCAGCAATACTTTTTCGAAACTAAAAGAAAATATTGTCAACCAAACTACCCAGAATAGAAGGCATAATAAACGGTAATTGCCGTTTTAATGTCCCAAATTTAAAAATTTCCAGAATTAAAAAATTCTATGATATGGAATCTCGCTCCAACAGTGGTCGACGTTTCTATAAATTCTGAAATTGTGCATGCACCGACCAAAATTTTTTTTCTTCTTTTTTTCAGAACCAAAAGGAAATATTAACAACTAAACTAACATGACGATAATAATTGAGCTTTTTAGTGATCCGAATTTAAAAATTTCCATGACTTGTGTGAAATTTTCTAGAATTAAAAAAATCCATAATTCACCGATTTCCCAGGTCTGTACCACAGAACTCTCAACTGCTGGAAGGCTCAAACCTTGTTTCCTCTATATGCTCGTTGAATCCAATTGAAAGCGTCCATGCTGTGTCCCAATATTTTTTTATAAAGTGATTTAGTGTTTTTTATTACCATAGCATTGTAGAAATATTAAATGTATATAAATATTATATTTTCTTCTTATAGAGTTAATTTTTATATTGCCAAACATAGTTTTTGCTCTTGCTTCACAGAACACAGAAAAATATACGAAATATTGCGGTAGCAAAGAAAATGAGGCAAATGAATGAATGTTGCAGCAACAAAACTATGTTTAAAAACATAAATTGAATCTTTTGAAATTCTTTCACTCTTTTTTTCCAGTACCCCTAGTAAAAATGTGAAAAAATAATTTAATTAAGTTTTTTTAACTACATAGCATTCTACTATTTCAAGCATTATTCCAACCAAATTTGAAGAAAATCGGAGCATTAATAAAAAAATTAGTAAATTTGTGCGAAAATGTTTTTTAAAAATTCATTTCGTAATAATCTCAAGTTATTTGTAACTTTTAAAATTTTGGCCAAATTCCTTGAAATTTAGCAGGAATTTAATACAGGAAAAGTTAATTTTTCAAATCAAAAGTAAATCGAACAGTATTTGCTTAATTAGAATACGAGGTGCTGGGAAATTGTGTAATTCCAATTGCAATTGACACTTTCACCTGCATCATTTACATTTGTTTTTGATGCAATGCATACACAAGATCTAGTGGTCCTGGGTGAACAGTTTACACTTAGGCCCACATTCCACACTAATGTGATTAATTACATTTGTAAACACAAAACAGCGAGTCTTTTTCCGGTTTAATGATATTCGAGAGCAACACCATACCAGCAGATTCAATACATATACGAAGATGATTGTAATGACATAATAAAAAAAATTGTTAAATAAGGAGGAGAAAGGGCCAGAAATGTTTTATAATAGTCGTAAAGGGTGGAAAAAGTTATTTGATAAAATAAGGGAAAAAGGGACCAAATTCTGAAAAAAATGACTTTTAAGTACCTCAAGTAACAATAAGGACTTTTAGGGACAAAAGGGACCAGTTGCGAGGCCTGCGAATACTATTTTTTTGTTGGATAGAGAAAAATCCACTTTGGCAAACATTGCAAAAAATAATGGGTTATCCGGCTGTTATATATCCGGAAATATCGATTAACCAGACTATTAGCAGTTTCTCCAACTTCAAAATGTTTTCATTGTTCGATAGAAGTTGTACAACAATGACATTTCGTATTTATTGGCATGGGTAGGGAATGTTTTACAATATGCATTGTTGATACAAAGTCTGAGCACAAGATGTTACTTAAATTTCTAGGTGAATAATAGCAGGGGACAAAGCCCCCTGCTAAATTAAAAATATGGAAAAATAATCTTTAAAAAAAACCAAGCTTTTGAAAAATGCGCTAAAAAGTAAAAAATAAATTTTAATTTTACGAACGAGTTGAAAAAATTGAATTATTTAATATCAATTTTATACTTATTACAACTTTTCGAAGTTGACGCCAATTTACAAAATTCATACAAAAAGTTTGGAGCCTATTTCGAAAAGTTTTAATAAGTATAAAAGTTTATATTAAATCAATTTTTTTCCCAACTCATTCGTAAAATTAAAAATTATTTTTTACTTTTTAGCTCATTTTTTTCCAAAATCAATTTTTCTTTAAAAAACAAAACAAAACAAAATTATTACATTTTATGCTTATCATGTCAAATTACAATTTTGAAAATGAGATGTACTCATAAATAAGTACAATAAGTAGATGCTTTCCTACATAGGGTGTATTTATGCACTTTCAATAAATATCGACAATTACAACCAAGTCTTACCAGGAACAGGGCCGCCTTTAGCTTTTTTTTTTAAAAAGCCAATAGAGATTTTTTTTATTGGGTCAGATTTACAGTACTTTTGGCACGATTTTTTCCACATTTGGCGATAATTTTTTTTAAATGGCAACCACTCTCCGCCCAGACAAAGTATTGTAGCAACCCAATTGGACAAAAAATGGCCAAAATGGCGACTTTGAAAAAGTCGCCAAGGGTGACCGTACAGTAAATTTTTACCTTTTTATCAATCTATATATATAAACTAGCTGAAATACCCGTTCTACGCACGGGAAGGAAATAAGTTACAAAATTGATACAAATACAATATTTATAGCGAAATAAAAAATATTCTTTATTTGTCACCTATCAGGGGGAACCACAGTGTTAAAAGTTCCAATTTGTAATGAAATTTTATTAGAAAGGTCCTGCAAGAACTGAAAGATTGATAATATGGAGAAGTCAGCTATACAATAACGTGGATATATATACGTTACTCCCGTTGATTAACATCCATATTTTAACCTTTAGTAACATCCCAAAGATTTAAAGAGGAACAACTCTTAAAAGTGTCAGTAATAATTAGCTCCGAAAAACTTTTGTTAGACACCTATGTCAACATTTGTCGTTAAGTTTCACAAATTGTCGAGAATATAAAAAGAAAAAAAAAGAAAACTATTTTTAAAAGTTCACTTACCAAATACCTTCTTTTGTACGGTAAACCCTATCAATATCAAAGGGGAGTAGGGGGGGGGGAGGGTTCCCCACTGTTGTTTTTTACTGAATTGCCAAACTGAATTTTTTTGAAAAAAAATCGAAACCTTATCCCCTACAGACGATGGACGCATACCCATTCCCCCTCTGACACTTGTACCATGTGGCGGAGGAGTCCACAACAACAGTTTTCGATTCCGCCCACAAAACTCTTCGTTTAGGCATACTATCATATAAAGAAAGGTAAGCCGCATCGACCAAGCCAATTATTAACCCATTCCGTCCGCTGACCTTTGTACTCCGTGAAGGGAATGTCGCCCTTAACTGAAGACGATTTCGTTCTCATTACACCCCGGGGAATCGTGATATGGGCGATAAATGACCTACCGTCGTATAGGAAAGTGAGTCGCATCAATCAGGTCGTTTGTAAACCCATTTTTCCCTCTGAACTTTTTACCGCATTAAGGGAAATGCCACCCTTGGTGACAGGCAGTATACGCTTCCACCCTAATAACTCTACGGGAAATCAACCTAAGTGGTTAAATGACATAACATTGAGTAGAGAAAGGCCGCGTCAACCAGATTGACCAATTATACCTCTCCCTCTGACCATCCTACCATGTGGGGTCCAAAGTATTCATGAACCAATTATTACGGTACTGTTTGACTTGTACCTGTCCGAGAGCTAACTTTTCCTATGTCAGATATAAGTAGCAACTCTGACAAATTTCATCTTCCTGGGTATACAGAAAGTTAGAGAATTAGTGCTGAGTCAGTGGATAAGTGGCAAGGATTTTTACTTTTGGCAGTTAGAGTTCGAATGTTTGAAAATCATTTTTTGGCTTAAAGTGTACCTACATGCCAAATTTAATTTTCATAGTTGTTGTAGTACGGAATATCCCGTTATCCAATCATATTTTCACCATTTTGACATTATATCATTTTTTGACTAATTTCGCCATTTTTATGTTATTTTTACATATATGAGTAGATGAGTGCAAGAATGGCCAAACCCCCAAATATATTTTACGAAGAAAACGGAGCTGGAATAGTTTTGTCAACGAAGAAGTGTTTGAAGTCAAAAACGAACTATAAACGCTTTATAGCCGAAATTTCGGGAAAATGGGTTAGATTGATATTGCTTCAGTAAATTCGTATTCTGTAAGAAACTTTAGTATCATAAAATGAGTTTTAAAAATATGTGGGTTGGATCATTTTTGCGCTCACCTATTCATATGATCAGATTTTAGTTCATTTGGCGATATTTTAATCAATTGGCGAAATGTTTTATTCATTTGGTGAATTTCTTATTAATTTGGTGATATTTTTATTAATCTGGCGATATTCTTATTTATTTGGCAATATTTTTTTTATTTATTTGACGACATTTTGGCGATATTTAGTCATTATCCAATCAGAACGATCCTCATAGGGTACGTAATATTAAAATATTCCATTGTTTCAATCTTGAATTATTGCATTGTTACATGTTCTCCATGTTAATCCTATGGAGAGGTTTCCAATCAAGGAAAACCACCGTGTTAAAAGTTCCAATTTGAAACGAAATTTTATTAGCAAAGGCCCTGCAGGAACTGGAAAGATTGATAATATGAAGAAATTGGCTATACAATAGCGTGGATATATATACGTTACTCCCGTTAATTAACATCCATATTTTAACCTTTAGTAACATCCCAAAGATTTAAAGAGGAACAACTCTTAAAATTGTTAATAATAATTATCTTCGAAAAACTTTTATTAGACACCTATGTCAACATTTGTCGTTAAGTTTTACAAATTGGTGAGAATATAAGAAGAAAAAAAAAATCTACAGATCCAAAAGACCTAGAGTTCTGAAATTTGTAACACATAATCATCTTGGGCCCTAGGGGTGCACAAAGAAATGATTTTTAAAAATCACTCGAACAGCCAAAATAACGATTTTTAAAAAACCTTTCCATAGGATTAACATGGAGAACATGTAACAATGCAAAATATAAAATTGAAACAATGGAAAATTTTAATAATGTGTAACCTATGAGGAGCATTCTGATTGGCTAATAACTAAATATCGCCAAATAAATAAAAAATGTCGCCAAATTCATAAAAAGCATCGCCAAATAAATTAAAATTTCACCGAATGAATAAAAACTTTCGCCAAATGGATAAAATATCGCCAAATGAAGTAAAATATGGTCATATATGTAAAAATAATATAAAAATGGCGAAATTAATTTAAAAAAAAATATAAAATGTCAAAATGGTGAAAATATGATATGAAAATATGAATACGTACAAAAGAAAAAATATGAAAATCTTGAATTTGGGAAATGAATCTTTTAAAATTGTTTTCGTTTTTTTTTTCTTCTTATATTCTCACCAATTTGTAAAACTTAACGACAAATGTTGACATAGGTGTCTAATAAAAGTTTTTCGAAGATAATTATTATTAACAATTTTAAGAGTTGTTCCTCTTTAAATCTTTGGGATGTTACTAAAGGTTAAAATATGGATGTTAATTAACGGGAGTAACGTATATATATCCACGCTATTGTATAGCCAATTTCTTCATATTATCAATCTTTCCAGTTCCTGCAGGGCCTTTGCTAATAAAATTTCGTTTCAAATTGGAACTTTTAACACGGTGGTTTTCCTTGATTGGAAACCTCTCCATAGGATTAACATGGAGAACATGTAACAATGCAATAATTCAAGATTGAAACAATGGAATATTTTAATATTACGTACCCTATGAGGATCGTTCTGATTGGATAATGACTAAATATCGCCAAAATGTCGTCAAATAAATAAAAAAAATATTGCCAAATAAATAAAAATATCGCCAGATTAATAAAAATATCACCAAATTAATAAGAAATTCACCAAATGAATAAAACATTTCGCCAATTGATTAAAATATCGCCAAATGAACTAAAATCTGATCATATGAATAGGTGAGCGCAAAAATGATCCAACCCACATATTTTTAAAACTCATTTTATGATACTAAAGTTTCTTACAGAATACGAATTTACTGAAGCAATATCGGTCTAACCCATTTTCCCGAAATTTCGGCTATAAAGCGTTTATAGTTCGTTTTTGACTTCAAACACTTCTTCGTTGACAAAACTATTCCAGCTCCGTTTTCTTCGTAAAATATATTTGGGGGTTTGGCCATTCTTGCACTCATCTACTCATATATGTAAAAATAACATAAAAATGGCGAAATTAGTCAAAAAATGATATAATGTCAAAATGGTGAAAATATGATTGGATAACGGGATATTCCGTACTACAACAACTATGAAAATTAAATTTGGCATGTAGGTACACTTTAAGCCAAAAAATGATTTTCAAACATTCGAACTCTAACTGCCAAAAGTAAAAATCCTTGCCACTTATCCACTGACTCAGCACTAATTCTCTAACTTTCTGTATACCCAGGAAGATGAAATTTGTCAGAGTTGCTACTTATATCTGACATAGGAAAAGTTAGCTCTCGGACAGGTACAAGTCAAACAGTACCGTAATAATTGGTTCATGAATACTTTGGACCCCACATGGTAGGATGGTCAGAGGGAGAGGTATAATTGGTCAATCTGGTTGACGCGGCCTTTCTCTACTCAATGTTATGTCATTTAACCACTTAGGTTGATTTCCCGTAGAGTTATTAGGGTGGAAGCGTATACTGCCTGTCACCAAGGGTGGCATTTCCCTTAATGCGGTAAAAAGTTCAGAGGGAAAAATGGGTTTACAAACGACCTGATTGATGCGACTCACTTTCCTATACGACGGTAGGTCATTTATCGCCCATATCACGATTCCCCGGGGTGTAATGAGAACGAAATCGTCTTCAGTTAAGGGCGACATTCCCTTCACGGAGTACAAAGGTCAGCGGACGGAATGGGTTAATAATTGGCTTGGTCGATGCGGCTTACCTTTCTTTATATGATAGTATGCCTAAACGAAGAGTTTTGTGGGCGGAATCGAAAACTGTTGTTGTGGACTCCTCCGCCACATGGTACAAGTGTCAGAGGGGGAATGGGTATGCGTCCATCGTCTGTAGGGGATAAGGTTTCGATTTTTTTTCAAAAAAATTCAGTTTGGCAATTCAGTAAAAAACAACAGTGGGGAACCCTCCCCCCCCCCCCTACTCCCCTTTGATATTGATAGGGTTTACCGTACAAAAGAAGGTATTTGGTAAGTGAACTTTTAAAAATAGTTTTCTTTTTTTTTTCTTTTTATATTCTCGCCAATTTGTGAAACTTAACGACAAATGTTGACATAGGTGTCTAACAAAAGTTTTTCGGAGCTAATTATTACTGACACTTTTAAGAGTTGTTCCTCTTTAAATCTTTGGGATGTTACTAAAGGTTAAAATATGGATGTTAATCAACGGGAGTAACGTATATATATCCACATTATTGTATAGCTGACTTCTCCATATTATCAATCTTTCAGTTCTTGCAGGACCTTTCTAATAAAATTTCATTACAAATTGGAACTTTTAACACTGTGGTTCCCCCTGATAGGTGACAAATAAAGAATATTTTTTATTTCGCTATAAATATTGTATTTGTATCAATTTTGTAACTTATTTCCTTCCCGTGCGTAGAACGGGTATTTCAGCTAGTATTATATATATGTAAGATATTTTATAATTTGTCTCCCCACTATAAAATTATACCATTACTTTAATTAACTTTCTTTAAGTTTGGATATCACCCCCTTTTCCCCAGTACCAAAGCATCCAACATATTTCATCTCATGATGCAATATCCTCATCCTTAGATTTCGGATGAGTCACCACTTCAAAATTCCGAACTCAAACTAACTAGAAAATGCGAACCAAAAGTAGAGGAGCCAATCAGAGGTGTCCCGGGTGTATTCTCTTTATCACAATCTCCATCTTGATATACAGATTCACGATGTAACCTCGAAGCTGAAAGAGGTCTTGTTGTGAACAATAAATGATTTGAACATAATCTTTCGGCCATTACTTATACCTTTAGAACTGAATCTGTCTAAAAACTATTAACGTCTGCATCTAATAATTTATAAACATCACACATATAAAGCATTATGAATTTTAAAAAAAATAAAGATGAAGGGGTCGTAAGGGAATCGCATAAATAGAAAATGTATTTTTGAATATAGCTACTTACTATCAGGCAGTACTATGCTACTGACTATCAGTGGCGGCCCGTGGTCAAAAATGTTAGTGCAGCCGAAAACATGTAACTCCCCCCCCCCCCCCCCTCACCTTTTTCACAACCATACACGAACGGACATTCTTTAAAATTTATTACTCAAACCAAAGTTTCCTTTCAACTTTTATGAAAGATAACATGTAAAAATAATAGAAAACACTTACTTATTTTTTGAAAATAAAATCAATCCTCCTATCAAACTTGCGAATCGGTCAATTTTAATATTAATTTAAGTAAAGAAACAACAACACACGTGCAAACTTATCGAAAACTATTTCCGTTTGGAGAGATTCTTCGAAATTATTGTTTTCCTCCACCCCGCTTCGCCGATTCAGAAATGAACCAATCATTTATTCGAAATCCCAGTACAGCTAATTTGAAAAAATCCTTTTGCGCTACGTTTGTGGCGTCACATCCTCCATTTTAGCGTGCTGGGGAAGTCATACTACGTAAGGTTGCCATGGCAACGATGCAGCCGAATTCGAACTTCGCTCATTAGCTGCAATTTTTATTGAATGGAGTTTTTGTTTTATCTTCTCCTGAATTTGTGCATTACGGAAACACGCTTGCTATTTATCGGAGATTTTTTTTACTTAGAGTTGAAATTTAATCTCCATTTCCAATTCTAATCTTCATTTAAGAAAATTAATAAAATATATAATTTTAGTTTTAAAATATAATAAAATTAGGTGCAGCCCGGCTGTACTTGCTGTAGTGGGCGAGCCGCCACTGCTGACTATTACTTACTCGACAATGATACTCAGGGCTCGATTTCAGCCGGAACGCAGGAACGGCGCTCCGGTACCTCTCTTTAGGAAGAAAAAAAATTTACGATTCCAGACTTGGGTTTGATGGCTGATGCATTGCACTCCCACAGCAGGTTACTGTTCCGGTAGCTCTTATCTCTAGAAATCGAGCACTAATGCTACTTACTATTAGGCTTAAGCCTTACTATTTTTAACAATAGTACTTTAAATAAATTATACACAACCTAAACTTCAATTAGTAAATAGGAAAAAGTTCGATTATTTTTGAACGATTGCAGATATCAAAATAAAAGGAGTTACACATTTTAAGTTAGCATATTAAATAAACTAAAATAGTACAAATGTAATAACCAATTGAATAATAGTTTTTTTATGGGATTAATCAAGACGGAATGGCACATGATAATGGTAATATGTTGTTAATTAAAATAATGCAACTAAACAATTTCAAATTAATTATTTCGTTGAAAACGGAAACATACATTAATCAACTAGATTAGATTACAAATAATAAGTTTACCAGTATCAGCACAAAATAGTATCAATCATACCATATCAAAAATCATATTCAGAAGACATATTCAAAATGTCCTATATGAACATTAACCAATCAAAATAATATATAAAAATTGCATGAATAAACATTTGTTGCATAAAATGGCAATCCCTCAATTATTAAGAGATCTTATAGAAAATAATCTATATCCCACGAAAAATAATTTACACCAAAATATAAGTAAATAAATTTTATAGGAAAAAAATACATTAAAAAAATATTAAAACGTATCGTTAAGTTTGTTATAATTCATGTAAGTATTATTGATTTAGTTCGAAATTGCAGACATATATTGAAAAAAGAAATATGTATTAAAACCAAAGTTTCAGAGAAAAATATAATATAAATCAATATTAAAAAATCCCCATGTATGAACTAATCAGAAGTTTATCAAAATAAAATTTATAGGTGAATAGTTATTTATGGTTTAGGGTTACCTAAGAAATTCTTACAAATCATCAAGTGCATTGTTTCAGAAGATAAATGAGGTTTGGCTTCCATGAGCTTCTTCCACTCCTCATTGTTCATGATTTCATGCGCATTGGAAATAACGGAATCGCGTGCTATCGACTTCAATTCTTGATCGTGGTGAGTGTCTGCGAGAATCAACACATCACACGCATTTGAAGTATCCAGACCGTTTATCAGGAAATTCGAACATATCTTCTGAAGCGCCGTTATTCTGTACTTGTCGGCCGCGAAGTACAGCTTGCATGCCATGGAACAATCGATGTCATCAAGGGTGGCCGTGTAGAGGAACAAGAACATCTTGGACACGGTGTCATCTTCCAAATCTTCTATTTCGACAACACCAGTACGATTCTCCTTCATGTCACTGTCAAACATGGCGCTGAACACTTCAGACTGGGCATCGAGAATGGCTTTGTGAACAGGGAATTGTCTGGTAGGCGTACGAACGGTAAAGTCGCTGAATTTTCCCTCGTTGTAAAATCGTCGCATATTTTCTTTCCAAGGGTCGGATAAATCTAGAACTTGTTTGTGGAACATTCCATATTCCAATCTTTCCAATTGGGTGTTTTCAGCACCTGTAGAAGTTGAGAAATCACAACGCAGGGATAGTTTACCATTCGGCAAGTACACTTTTTCCTTAGAGAGTAATTTACGCTTCGACAGAAATGGAAGTGTCCAAATGTTTCCTTCATTTGATTCCTCAAACAAATATTCACCTCGTACACAGTGGGCTACTCTTCCATCAGAGTCTAGCAATTGTATCACGCCGGTCAAAAACAATCTGTTGGACTCTCCCGCTTGCTCAATAGAAAAGTTAATAGTGTCGTCATCAGTTCCTGCATTCACAAGTTGGATTTAGAAACATGGAATGTCTGTTGAAATAGATTGAATTACCCCTGTATGATTGAAATTGTTTTTGTTGGCTGATACTACACAAACATCCAGAGTCCATATATAACTGATCTTTGTTACTTTTATTTTTGTATGAGCGTAAGACATCACTGATGTTGAGAGGTCAGCATCATCCTTCCACATGCGGCAACGAATAGTCAGGATGTCATTGTCTAGATAGGTGCCAGGAACTTTTTTATCATCAAGTCTTAAAAAATGTTGATGTCCATGATACCATGGTGAAGTAGCGTCAAACGTGTATTCCTCTATCTTTTTAAATAATCCGTTAGAGACACGAATCGAAAGCACACAATTAAAAGTCGAAGCTGTATTCCCTTGTCGCTGTCGTACTACATAAAAACTGATGAAACCAGGTGCGTTATTTCCTCTTGGATACAACTGTAAACTCCACTTTTTATCTCCTGCTAATTCCGTTACAAACCTTGGACTGTTAAGGTTCTTATTCTCTTTCTGCACACAGTGACTAAAGTTATGAATAGACCAAGTAAAAGCAAACCCACCTGTTCGTTTATCCTCAACTAAATCCATTTTGAAAATGTAGTTATTTTGTCTTCAAAGGCGCCGTAAGAAATTGAATATTCAGCAAGTCGAAATGACTTAAAGATAAACGGGTCTACCTACACCTCTTTAACGTAAAAACAGTATACGAAACGAATTACGATAAATTTTCGTGGTTGATTCTATTCTCAGAATGCGAACTGAAACCCAACGGCCGCTATCAGCAGATATTAATGTCACGTGTTCTGAAACAACCTATAGAAACGAAACGAAGGGAAATACTACGATCTTATTTTTTTCGAAGGTTGTTGTTCTTTGCCTTTTAATAGCTATGTCCACATTTGTGCTTTTAATCGCGCTTCGCAGCATGAACGTTAAAAAGTAACTAGAGTACGCATTTTCGTATTCCCCAAAATCTACAATTACAATCCCCAGAAGTTATGCGCAAACAGTTATGTCAACACGCATGCGATTCAGCATGCTCTTTCCGATTAAGCTTTCCGCTTATGTTATAAAAGTAAGCATACAATATCGCATGCACAAAATGTGTCGAACAAATTCGAAAACAGCAAAGCATGCTGCAAATCCCGTGGATCCAACTGCTATGGATTTCTGTGCGATTTTTCGTGCTTGATCTATTCTTAGACAAATTATATTAAAGTGGTTACGATTCATTATTAATAGGTGTTTATTATTTTGATAGTTGCTTGTTTTCATTTAATTTGTTTCTTATATTTAATTTAGATTTAATTAGAAAATAATTGATAATTTAATAAATAATTGATAACCGATAATTGATAATTTGATATAATAATTTGTAAATAACTAATTATTGATAATTTATCATTAAAAATTAATACAATAATTGATAATTAATAATTAATACAATAATTGATAATTAATAATTAATACAATAATTGATAATTAATAATTAATACAATAATTGATAATTTATCATTAATAATTAATACTATAATTGATACTTTATCATTAATAATTAATATAAGTGATAATTAATTATTGATAATTTATAATTGATAATTAATTTGCTATTATTAATTATAAAATTAACAATTATAATAATTAATTAGTTATAATATTAATAAATTTATAAAAACTAATAATAATTAAATACTGTTATCAATTATCAAAAGGTTCGAAAACAGCAAAGATTGCTGCGGGTGTATGATGGTTCTGTGGTAAAATATTCAGTTTGTAATCTGTGGGTTTTTAGTTCGAATATCGACGTGAACTTTGACTATAACTAACGAGCTCGTGATCGGAGCGTTGCCAGTTTCGTTCATCTTTGTCAAAATAACATCCATAAAAGGACCCGCCGGGAATAAGGAACTGGCACTGACCTACGTAAAATCTGTCGTGATCTAAATCACGACAAATTTTAGTATTAATCTCAGACGATCTAGTATTAATCTCTATTCAGGTTTCGTGAGGTTTCAACTCTTGTGTTGTTTTCGCCGACCATGGTTCCAAATTACGAGGCAATATTTCTGGATTCTAATTTGACGTTAATTCAACCAACCCCAAAGCATGCTGCAAATCTCGTAGATCCAGCTAATGTGGATTTTTGGGATGACAAAGCATTCTGCTTTTATTTGTTGTTATGCAAATATGTTTTCCGATCACGTTTTAACTCTAAATTTTATTGAAGATTACAAATAATTTGTAGAATAGTGGATTTTTTTTTGATTTGATTAATTAACGTTGAGGCTATTAGCGACGGTTGAGGTCTATCTTCAAGGAAAACTCCGGGAACAATGTCTCGTATTTTTGAACAATGGTCAGATGATGAGGACAACACCTGAGATGGCGCCGATGCAACCTCAATATACATCAAAGTAGAATTGTGATACGCTAATATTAAATTTTTTAAAAAATACGCCTTAGAATATTTGTAGAATTCTTATAGCTTGTATTAAACAAGTGAAAATAAAAAAATAAAAACTTACGATCTTTTTTTTCTAAAGAATATCAAAAAGTGACAAAAAAAAATTGGAGCTAGGTTCATATAATAAATATGGTTGGTTAATTTGATTTTAGTTTTGGTTAATGAACGTCGGTGTGGTTTGATTAATTAACGTCGCACTAGAGCGGCACAGTGGGCTATTGGCGACGGTTCGGGGCATATCTCGAAGGAAAGACTCGGGAACAATGTAGGAAAGCTGAAAATTCTACCCGGCACCAGAACTAAAGGTTTCAGAAATCGAGATTTTATTTAAATTGCTAGCTGGACTATAATTAATGCAATATTAATAGGAAATTGCATATAACTCTTATTACCTAAAATTCTACTTGGATAACTCTTTTACTCTATTCCAGAATTAATAATATCACACACACATATTAAAATAAAATTTAGTCATTGCAAGTAAATGGCGAAAGAAAATTCTCAATCAGAACCTTTTTTAAAAAAAAAACCTTTGAAGTTGTTAATAATCGCAGTGTCAATTGCATCAGCAGAATTTTTTTTAGTGTTCCCAGAAAATTAAAAAAATTAGTTAAGGAACTAGGAACAATAAAGGTTATATTTATACCTAGTACATAAAAAAAAGAGCAGTTAATTTTCGACGATTGTGTTAACGTATTTTCTAGAAAGCAGATAAGACGTTAAATCATTATTTTTAACTTTAATAAGGAATATAACTTTTTTTCAAATTTAAAATAATAATAAGAAGAAGAAAGTTATTAGATATTTTTTACTAAAACCCGACATGGCTTAAATTTTTATGTTTCGAATTCAGCTTCCAAAACATGGTTTATTAATTTTCAATATGTAATTTACAAGAACCAGAAAAAAAATATTATTTTCGAAAAAATAACACTAAATAAACTACGAGATAGGTAGGAAGTTCATAGGAGAGGCTATTACCATTAATCAACTGCTGGTTATTAAATATTTAAAAAAAAAATCGAAAGAAAACATTATACTACTGTTCTAGCTGCTATGTTAAGCATGTTCAAATCAACAAATAAAGGGGAAAGTGGGGTCGAAATGTGCGGTAATGACTGGATACAGTTTAAATTTTATTTTTGCCGTATCTAAAAATGTACAAATGTGTCCAAAAAATTGACATCATTCCATTATTCTACAATGATTATATATCAAATAAATGCAAACAGTGGATCCGACCGCGTCCGACCTTGGGCACAATTCGTGTTCCACAAGCCCTATTATGTTAATCGATGCTGACTTTTTGACAATGCAAGACTTTAACTTGAAAACAGCTATTGCATTATTAGTTTATTATTTTATTCTTAGTTTATTTATAAGTTAATTATTAGTTTACTTATTTATGGTGCAGTGAAATTCGTATTCGTGTAATTGTGAATTAATTTGTGTTCGTATACGTGTAAACGTGAATTAATTTGTGTTCGTATTCGTAAAAACTATTTTAAACATATATTAAAAAAATTTAATTGTGTTCATTTGCGAGTTTAGTTTTGTTATTTGTTGTTTTAAATTCGTTCTCATACTTTCATTATTCTAATTTAGTTTTTCTACTTTTACTTTATTTGTTAATTTTAAATTTTCTTAAATTGCGTTACCTACTTAAAAATGAACAATTTTACGACGAACGAGAATCTTTTCCGTCTGTTGGAAATCCCTTCATCCTTTAAATTGAGGAGCTACTTCTTGATACAATTCTTCAACATGTTACTCATTAAATTTCAAGAACATGTGTGGAATCATAAAAGGGAAAACTGAGACTGTTTTGCCTCCACGTGAAAAAAAAATGGGTCGAAGCTTCTTGATAAAATTGTAAGGAAATTGACTAATAAAGTGATAGTGAAATGCTTTGACTTCGACACTAAACATTGTTAAAGATTTTGTTTTATTTTCTGTTTGAAAATTTCTATAATTTTTTTTATATTATTCGTTAAATATTACTTTAATGTAAATATTTATTTAAATATTATTAAAACGACAATAGCGTGTTGGCTTTTTTTACTGTTTAATTAAAAGGAAAACACAGGTATTTTTATAACTACAGCATCGAGGCTTCACATTGTAAATGAGGTACATAGAGTGTACCAAAATTCATTAAAATTTTACCACAGTTACTCTAAAGTGTAATGATTATACGTGCAAAGTTGCAAGCATGTAACTTGATTCCCTTGGAAATAAGAGTCATATCCAGAAAGAAAAAAAAACCTAGTGATCTTGTGATCGGAGGGTTGTCAGCTTCGCTACAAAATACTAGAAAAGTCGTCCAGAACGTCCGCAAAAATTAACGGCGTGTATACGGGACTGGTGTACGATAAATCTGATCGGGTTCCAAAGTCCCGACGTATATTGAATGCGTTGGGTGCCAGTTCAGGTGTTTCCTCGTCATCTGACCATGGTTCTAAAATAACGAGGTGCAGGTATGAATGAATGTTTGTGTGTTCCCGGGTCCGAGATAGACCCCGAACCGTCGCCAATAGCCCACTGTGCAGCTCTAGTGCGACGTTAATTACCCCCCCCCCCCCCCCCCCGTCCCCCAACAAAAAAAAACATGGATGTCCTCATTTAAAAGCCCCATTTACCAAACCGCCCAGACCACTAATAGTCCAATCAGAAAAGGGTTCAATTCGAAAAATAATAGGGGAGAGTTGGAAACAATTTCCGTCGCCTCCAAGAAGTGTTCTGTATGATATATTAATTTTGCACCCTTGCACCACGCCGGCGTTGGCCGACATCTTGGAAAAATGGCAGCCAAAATAAGTTTTTGTGATTATTATCTGCTTAGTTATTAAATTATAGAAAATACTTCAATTAGAAAATATTCCCCAAGTAATTTTACACAAAAATGCAATTTTTATTTTGTTTCTGCGACTTACCGTTTACACGCTAGAGGCGAATAAAGTGGATACTAAATCAGTAGGTGGCATGAAAACTCAAGAAACCGCTTTGACAGGACGTCTTTTATTCCTTACTTTCGTTTAAAAACCTCTCTATACCTTTTTCAAATTAGTTTTTAAGTAAGTTATATATTTCTTATTCATAAAACGACAGCAACAAAAATTCAGTTTCAATATACGTCATATTTTCTCTTTTATCATTGCATGCAGATAGTTCTAAATTTCTTAAGGGGGTCCGATACCTTCGACATTTTTTTCTTTATTTTTATACTTGTACAATCCAATTTTTTTTCTCTTTCTAAATATGCATAAAAAACCATTTTAAGACGCTCAATTTTTTTTTTCAATTGCACATTTATTTTTAAATTAAAATTTTAGTAATTTTTTTAACAATTTTAAAATTCCTACTCCTTTTTTGTTTCTCAATATTTTGAAGCAATTTTTTTTATTTAAGATATTGAATAATATGTAAATAGATGTATGCATTCAAATTTTGATTCAGATACATCACTTTAAAAAAATAAAATATATTAGAAATTTTGGAAAAAAAATTGACGAAAAAAAATTAAAATTCCATTTTAAGTGGTTTTAAAAAACAAATTATGGTAAAAATAGGAAATCTGAATGCATACATCTATTTAAAATATATTTATCTTGCTATACACACACAAATTATGATTTTAAGTATAATAGTAAAAAAGCCTTAGCATTTTTAGTGTTCATTAAATTTCAAAACCACGAACAGAGATATTTGCTTTTAAAGTTTACATATGATACAACTATGTTATAGGAACACATCATTAAAACATTCATAACTAAAAAAGTAATAAGAATTTTTTGAAGCAGTTTTTTGTGAGTTATTAAGATAAGTTTGAATATTATTTTTTAAATATAAAAAAAAAATGACTTTTTTTGCGAATTTTGGGTATCGGACCCCCTTAATGTACACTTCCAAAACTATTTACTTGAAGTCAGTTACCGTATATATAAAAATATCAGCTACTATTTTTTATGATATTTCTTCACCTGCGTATTACAGTTCGGTACAACAAAGTACGTCTCATGTATTTGACTCCAACACAGCTGGAGTGCTTTTTCTATATGGTGAGTGATTATGTGTTGTATGGTCATCTTGCGATATCTCACCAGCTTTCAAAAGCCATTTGTTGGTCTAAGATCATTAACAGGGTACATAATAATAATAAGAGACATATGTATACAACGTGTGTAGCACTAAAATATCATTAACGACTTCAATGTAACAATTGAGGTCTATTTGGGAAACAAGTCTCGCTCAGCATACAAACTATTCTGTGACTGTGCATTTACACTCTTTTGCGTTTCAACATTAGAAAGCCTTTTTAGATTTTATTTTTAGTGTGCAAAAATTCTTTATTGTCCTTCCACACTATGGGTTTGGTTTGATTAATTAACGTCGCACTAGTTCCACACTATGGGAGTAAACACTGGGCGTATGAGCAAAGGTTTTTTAAAAAAATTATGTCATCATTTAAAAGCCAGATTAAAGAAAATACTCTAATATTTCTGTAAAATTCGAAGACATAGATGCTAAATTTAAACGTTTCCTGAGTTTAGAATAGATTTTTTAATGTGTAATTCATATCCATTGGTTAAGTAGGATTTCATCAAGGAGGGTTAAAGAAAAAAAAATGCAAGTAATTTTGGCGCTCTTCTTCCTTTTGAACAAAGTAAAACTTTTCAGGCAACTAAAAGTAATATAGTACATATGCTAAATTCCTTAAATGCCAAATTTGGAAACTCTCATGCAATGCAGACATTTTTTTAGTAAGAAAAAAACATTAAACAATTCATTCTCTATGAAATTAAATTGCACAAATATTTATAAAACAAATAATATAATTGAATTTAGAGTAAAACAATTCTTTAGTAATCTAATTAAAAAAAAATTGAACTAAATTTGGGGCCCTCCTTAATTTAACGCCGAAAGACGTTTGGGTCTTAAGTTTGAACCTTTCAGTTTTGTCTTCATAACACAAATGTTTTATTTGCGAGAATCAGGTTGTAAAACCCGGAAGTAAAAGAAAAGGGACTAAATTGTTATAGTTGGAATAATCGGAAACATACATAAATATGAAGATTTAAAATGTTACTGTTCATGAAAAATGTAACAATTTTGACATTCATACTTTGATAATATTTAGATTTGTGGAAATATATTAAGTTTCGAATAATAATTCAATACCAATACGGGAATGTAAACTGTATTTATATTGTAGAAGGGTGTTCCAAGTCGGAATAGCTACTTGGAAACAAATAGGATAGATTTATTCTTCAACTCTATGGGAGCATTGTAAAATCTCTTTCAGAAATGGGAAATGTAACTTATTTGCAAAATCCCCTTAGTAAAATTAACTTTATCTTAACGTCAAAAAATAATTTTTTGTTAAAATATATGTTCATAAAGCATAGAGAGATTTGTTAAACAAAATAAAGAAGAAACTCTGTCATATCAAAGAGATTTCTCGAGTTTTCCACTTAGCCACTTAGAGATTTAGTATCCACTATATTCGTATCGCATCTAGTAATTTTGTTTAAAATTACTTGAGAAATAATTTTTTAATTGAATTAATTTCTCTATAATTAATACCTAAAAAGATAATTACATAAAACTAGTTTTGGCCGCCATTTTTCCAAGATCGTGGCCTACACTGGCTTGGTGCAGGGGTGCAAAATATATCATAAACAACACTTTTTGGAAGCGATTACAATTGTTTCTAGTTTCCCTTATTTTTTTCGAATTTAATCTTTTTTTATGTTTTGCTGACTGGACTATCGCAATATCACTGGCACTAATTTCAAAACATTGCAAATAATAAGAAGCCTTTGTATTTTTCAGTCCTATTAATTTGTAAGACCTCACATTCTTTAATATTAAATGACATACCCCAATAAACAGCCCAATCTTAAATTTTAGTAAATCGCTCAGAAATTGTCTCTGTCATTTACGCTACCAACGATTTTCAAATCACCAGGTAAGATACTGCCGACACTACTTTCTAGGCTCTTACTAAAATCACATATAAAAATAATAAACAACAGTGGATATGATGAAAGGAACAGAAAATTTAACAAATTTTAAACCAGAATGCATAATTTTCATTTTTAAAAAAGACATGTACTCAAAAATGAGTACAATGAATAAAAAGAGCAATAGCTTGTCTACATAGGCTGCCTTCACAAATCACTTTCCAGAAATATAGACAATTACAACCAAGACTTACCGGGAATCGAACCTATATCCTCAATCACCGCAGTCCAGTGACTTATCTGTTGTACCATTATGGCGCCATGAAGAAGTTATAAACAGAAGAAATATTCAAAGGGTGTGCTAAAAGAATGGGAAGTAAGATAATTCAATTGTAATAACTCATTTTCCATTTAAGCAATCGACATCAAATAGTGTGGAAAACCATCGTTTGAACAATTATTTTAAGTGTGTCAGGTTGCTTTCCTAAGATAGCTTGAACAGAAGATGAAATTAGCAATATTAAATCACACTGATAATTTTTTTTATAAAATACGATTGCTTACATTTGAGTCCATCATTGCTCATTAACGATGCAATTGTACTCAAAGAAAAACGAGTAGGTTCAGATACTCATTTAAGTACTTTTTTTTAACATTGTAGAACTGAAGTTGCCAACCTTTAGATGTCGACGGACTATCAAGTTAATATTTTAACCAAGTGCAGAACCACCACTTTTAAATGTCACTGAATAAAATTAAGAGTAAAATATTTGTCGTACTGAATATAATCATGCGATTTCGGATCGTATTTTTTGCAAATTATTTTTTTAATTAAAAATTATATCGCATGCAACTCAAACTATTTTAATTTACTTAAAAGTAGAAATTCAAATTAACAACCAGGAATTCTCAATTAACTGGACCGTTTGGAAAAAAAAAGCATTGTCCGATTTCGAATTAATATGGGAGGGAAAAGGGCCCCCAAGAGTGTTATAGGCATAAAGGGGAAAAAACTATTTTTGCTGAGGACCTACTGAAAACGACAAAAAAAAAGCTTTTTACGAGGCCGGAATTTATTTTGGATGTTGCAGCCCCAAATAAAGAGAGTAACATTTAATGTTCTAGATTATGATCAATCCATACAAATCTTGATATACACAACGCTCAAATTACAATATGAAGATCTTTAATTTCTTCAGAAGTAAGAATAAACACATTTTACATATACAGGGATGGGAAGTGCTAAAGACCAGTTTGGAGCAGCAAAATTTAAGTTTTGGAGCAGAAACACGACAAATTGTAGCAGCAAAACTGAAGATTTGTAGCAGGAATGCAGTAAATTGTAGTGTTTTGGAGCAGAAACACGATAAATTGTAACAGAAAACTGAAGATTTGCAGCAAGAATGCAATAAAACATAGCAGTGAATGAGACCATTTAAAGGCAGTTAAAAATATTTAACCAAAAAGAGTTTTTAATTAAGAATTAACCAATTAATACAATATTTTACAATATATACATAACTTTCAACGTTGAATTTTTAGTAAAATGTGGTTTACACAATAAACCAACAAAAATACTACAATTCTGCATACCTTTGCATGAAAAACTCAATTAAGAATGTTATCACTGTGTAAGGGACAGGCACGTAGGTAAATGGTTGTGGTTCAAACCCCTCCCATTGGAAGTCAATAAAAAAAAAATTATAAATCAAATTACTGTAAAAATCATAAAATACTTTAAAAAACTAGAAAAATTTCAATTTCTAGTATACTTCTTGTTGAGTTGCATGAGGGAAAACCTGGTATTTTCCGGGAGGGTTGGGTCCTATCCCGGAAAATAGTTTTCAAAAACATGTTTTGAAGTTATTTTCATCTCAAAATAAGCGTAACATGACGTCATCGTGTTCATAATATACATTTGAATTTCGTCGATAAAGGGAAAATATTTTAAAACGGGATCCATATATTATTTTAAACAAAGAATCTAACAATTTAAATTTATTTCATAATTAGGGAGTGATATTTACTAATTTTAAAAATAGTTAATAACTGATATTGGTAACGATTTCATGAAAAATAAATGATAAATGTAGCTGTTTCGATACTTATATGCCAACGTATTCCTGTTTACTCGAACAAAAAATTAATAAGTTTAAAAAAATGACGGGGTAGGGGTTGAATAAGTTACTCAGTCACTGAACCCTTGAACCACCCCCATGAAAAATCTATACCTACGTGCCTGGTAAGGGATATAAAATTCCTTAACATAAACTAGATTTATTAAATAGTAATAAATTTATAGAAAACATACCTTGCTACATTTTAAGCATGTAAATCTAAATCATTAAAAATTACACACAAGTTATTATCTTAAAAATGAGTTTAATAAGAAATTTGAAAACTTTCAAAAAGCTAAATAAAAGTCATGTTTTTTTTTTTTTTAAGTAGGAAGGTTGTTAGAAAGAAAAGTTTCAAATAAAAAAAATTAATTGAATAAAATATATGAACATTTAAACAAACGGATTAAATTGAAATCTTAATATAAAAAAAAAATATTACTGAAAATTACAAGTCCGAAATTTTAATTTAGTGTATTAAATTATATTTTTGAAAAATGTAATGTAATTTTGTTAAGTAGTGCAAAACAAATCATAATAAAACAGGAAGCAGTGAAATATAATACATTTATATATCGGATGCAAAAGGATTGAAAGTCTTCCAACGGAGATCGCAGCAGATCGTGTTTAGTGAATTTCTACAAGTTCAAGGTTTCCATGAATGAAAATATAACAAAAGAGCGCCAAATGAAAGTTGCATTCGGCATATGCAACGTAACTATAGATATAATCATATCATCTCAACTTCAGTGATATCATCCCAGTTTGAAGAAGATCGCAAATATTTCTACATAGTCAGGATGCTAAATTTTTGTGAAATCTGTTTTTAGATTGAGCATCGATTCTGCATAAAACAACAAACGATCTGATATTCCAATGATGAAATGTATTATAATGAAATGCCCTTGTCTAAAAGTTGAACATCAGGAATATTCATTTTTTACTGACACGAAATTATTAAATTCACGCTTTTCTGTCACTGAACTCTAACTGTAACTGCTGGAAGGCTCAAACTTTGTTTCCTCTACGGGCGCGTTGAAACGTGACCTCCGAAACCAATTGAAAGCTGCCATACGGTGCCCCAACATTTTTTAAAAAATGATTTAGTGGTGTTTTTTATTACCAAAGCATTGTAGAAGTATTAAATATATATAAATATTATATTTTCTTCTTGTAGAATTTATTTTTATATTGCTAAACATAGTTTTTGTTCTTGCTTTTTAACTACTTCTACTTTGACTTGCAAATGACTTCCTATTTTAATAGCAGATTACATTTAAAATGAGTTTAAAAATAAAATAAAACTTACCCAAAAATAATATATGTCGGCGTATTTTAACATGAAAAATTATACCAAATATTGCGGTATCAAGAAAAGTGTGCCCCATCATGGCGGCCTCCATATCGGCTTCAAGTCAACAAAATGTCTTGCCCTATCCAGAAGTTACAGATCAGTGTTTTCTGTTTGACGTATTGCATGCTTATACTCCATTCGTACCTTAAATTTCTACAAATACTATTTAAACTTTAGAAAATGTGCTTAAATTTTCTTCCATCCCCTCTTCCTGGGGTTGCTTTAACTTCGTTTATGGTCAGACAACGTTCCCAAGACTTGGCGTGTGATGGCGCACGTGTTTAACAAGGATTTAAAACAAAATTGGCACAGAATCGCACATAAATGTGGTTTTGTAAAAAGTTGGCGTAGAATTCCCATCCCTGCATATAACTGTAAGACAGTTGATTTTAAACTTGCTTATTTAAATAAACGTGATGCAGTACAAAATGTGATATTGCGCAAGGACTAAAAGGACACAAGAGTTCTGAAATAGCATTTTTACTATAAAAGCAACTTTATTAACACAGTAAATTTTGCATAAGCATTACAATGGAACGGGTTAAACATGGCATCAAAGTTCATTTATTGCTGTTTACATTCGGGAGGAGCCTGGGGCGTACTGCCCCCTGTCTGGCCGCGAGATTTCTTGCGAGTCTGGGGGAAAAAAAAGAATAAGTTGTTTAGAGAACAAGATAAAGATACACTGCATGGAATTGTAAAAAGGCATTAGAAACTAATATGTTAAGAGATTGGACAAAGTTCAAGTTATTAAAAAAAAGTGGCTTTGTATAATTTAGCAGCAAATATAATAATGTAAATAAAAATCACATGCATTGATTCCTATTTAAGTTATATACGGAGATTAAAACTTTAATACAAAAAAATCTTCACTAAGACATTGGAGTCATCTAGTACAGTAGACTCTCGGATAACTCGAACTTCAATAACTCGAATTTTTCGATATCTCTAAAAAAATCGATTTCTCTGCACCTTCATTACTTATTTAATGTAATTTTATCTCTTTAATTCGAAGTTTTTCGTCGTTATTTTCGATAACTCGAAGTTTCCTCACAACTCAAAATTTTGTTTTCCTCTCAAAACTACAGATTTTGAAGAACCTTTAGCATAAATGTAATTGCCACGTTCTTCTTTATCGGTTCTCTTTCTTATTGTGCGTTATTGAAAGGGTTATTTGTACAACGGATTCCTACCTGTGCCTCACCCTTTTGTTTGAATGTCACCAGACTGGATTCCCTGAGCTGTGTCCCCTCCTCTTTAACGCAGAGTCAGTCCAACAAGGAAGATTAATGATTTATCGTCCCTCAAGCCAGCTGGCGTTTTCGGTAAAGTGTAAGTCACTTTCTTGGAACGTTACCGACCGTCCAGAAAGCAACTCACTTAAAATATGAAGACGCCCCCTTCTCATTTTTGTTTAGGCTTTCGTGTGGTGTTGATTTGTCGCTGCGAATAATAGCGACAAAACGATAATGCAATGCACTCTCTATAACCACATTTGATGAGATATCACTTTCAGAAGAAGAATGATAATGAAGAATGCTAACCTCCTCTAAAGATAACTTTGTAAGAGGCTCTATCTTTTACAAAAACTATTCATTGAATCGAGGCCGGAATTGAAAACATCAGAGACATTTCAAGCAATTTTGCATTTGGAAAATATAATTGATTTCGAAAAAAAAATAGAAATAATCACCATACTATTTTGGATAGATATGTTAAATAAAGTCGTGTAAATATACTAGTATTTATTTTTACTAAAACAGCTTTTTTTATAGGATTTACGATATCTCGAATTTTTATACACTTCCCTTCATGTTCGAGATAACGAGAGTTGTCTGTATTTAAATCCAGATAGATCAATTTTTTCCTTCAATTTTCAGATGTCATTTATTTTTAGATTTAATATAGACATCAGTAATGAAGTCATAGAAATCCTCAGCAGCTATACGAGATTCATTTTGCAGTGCAAAATAGTGGTTGGTTGCAAAATCAGGTAAATAAAGAAATCAGATGCACATAAGCTACAGTGCACCAATCGCAGTGCAATACCAATTTGTAAAAAAAAAATATTCACTGAAAAATGCAATTAGTTTTTGCTTATCTTAATCACTTAATTTGAGACTTTCAGACTTGGCTCTATTTAATTAGATAAATGCCCATGTACTTACAATATTTGTCAGTTGCACACATTGACAGACACAAGAATAAAATACTTAAGTGGTCCTTACTGTGTTATCATTTTCCTCATCCTCTTCACTCTCATCTTCATCCTCATCATATTCCTCCTCATCGTCATCTTCTTCATCCTCCTCCTCATCAAACTATAGGGAGTAAAACAGACTATAAAATAAAATAACTCATTCAAATGTATTAGACTTGTCTTGCCAAGAGAATTGTAATATAAAGTTGCAGGATTACCATGTCTATTGATCTCATAAAACTGATACATTGTATCAACATTAGGAAAATAAAATACTAAAAGTACAATCTTGTGAAATTTGAATTAACAAATTTATAGTTTAATTGGCATCATATAAAAAAAAATATATACTTTTAGGAACTTTTAAAATATTTCAAAGATACGTTTTATTGTTAAACAAATCAAGGTTCAATCTTGAACATGTAAAAACATAACTAGCGAAAAATTAAAATTTTAAGTTTCAATTATAGTTTGGCACTGGCCAATTAGTATTGATGCGCTAAAATCAGTATTGATGGACATTAACATTCTTTTAAAATCGGACATTTTAGCAACAAAAATGAAAAATCATTTTGAGGAGGAAAAAAAAAAATCAATAAAGCAAGATATCCGACATCCAATTCAAATATTTTTTTAGAGTTGCTTTATGAATTTTGAAGCTTTTCCGGCTAGGGTCATTCCATATCAAATCAACACACCCATTTGACCTCACCATCTCGGATTTTGTTCAAATTTGGCAAATGGGTAGCCCCCATATAGACTAAGAAAAATACCAAATTTTATTCAAATATATCAACCCGTTTGGAAAATACGGCTATGCAAATTAAAAAAAAAACACCAAAAATCGCAAGACTTGCATTTGTTTAACTTGCCATAGCAGCTTTCCTAATTATGCTAGAAAAGTGGGTTACGTGTCATTTTTCAAAATTTTTTATGGCCTTTCTTATGATATGCAACACTATAGTGGTTTAAAAAGAAAAAATATTAAAATTTTTAAATGAAAATTTAAATTTCGAAAAAAGCGTATTTTTAAAAAAATTCAAATTTTTTTAGAAAATAGTTTATACTAATGTTAAATGATATGCAAAGTTTCAGAGTGGGCAGATAAAGGGTTCATAGTTAAAATAATTGAAAACCAAAGCAGTTTTTCATCAAAATTCTGACCATATGATAAAGAAATAGCAATAGAAAGCATAATACATGATTTTTTTTTTTTTAATTTGAAATAAGGAAAATAGATCAAACATACTTGATATAGTATTGTTCAATTGTAGTTGATTAATGGTTCATTTGTTTCCAAGGTGTCATTTTCAGATAATACTTAAATTCTTCCATTGTACAGGATTTACTATACATAATATGTCAGAGGCACCCCAAACACATTTGGCTTCCGTGGATATGAAAGTGATTGGAATGGTCCAGCTGGATTAAGAAATGTTACTTTTAGTTCATCAAGTTCTTCATTTATCTCAAGAACATAAGCTAGCCACCAGTTCTTGTGTTATATAGTACAACAGTGATATAACTATTAACGTCTATTAATTTAAGTTTCTATGGTGATCTTACAATTACTTGTGATGATTGTGTAGCTTCAGAAAATGTTTTCACAATTAATTTTGATGGGTTTAAGTCAATAGGTATAAAGTCATGATATCGTTAAGTCCCTTGGATGGTAATTGCCTGGTTGAAACGATCGTTTAAGAATGTTTCTGACTGTACTTAATCCTCCTGTGTTGTAAAAGTGAAGTTAATAGCTGAAATATTTTCTACTGCTCATTCATAAAGCTGGAGAGTGCATAAGATTAGTTTTCGTTGGGTCGCTGCAATCTAGTTCCAGCTGCTGATTTCTTAAACACCAACTCCATCACAAGGCCTTTTTCCATGTGATGTTGCTGAAAAATACCATTTGCCCTCAATATTGAAGTCTTGCTTGTGAAAACACAAGTTGGTGAAATTTTTCTTATTTTTACATTGTGAAGCATGCCCATAAGAAAAGTGAAAGATCTCATGGTGAATGTTTTGAAACTTTGCATTCAAAAAGGAAATAAGTTTTCTTTGAAAGGTGTAAACTACAACTGTGTTGAGTTCTAGGCAATCAGAAATTGCAATATAATATATCACAAAATGGTAAATTGTGACTTGTCCACTATCCCAGTAGTAACACTGGGACTCATCTTGAACAACCATACTATAGTTTTCTGAAAAGTCGAGGTTAACTGCAAATTTAGATTCTTTTAAATTTTCCTTTATGAGGTTCATGAAAGATGTCTGTTGTTTAATCTATAAATCTTCTGATGATTTCTGAAGAGTCCCTAAATTACAACAGTCGACGGAAATCCACTGCCGAAATGTGATTTTTTGTATTATGTTTTCTTCAAATGACGTTTCAAGGATGGTCCATATTGCAGTATCACCTGGACAAGATGTGCTATTACCCATAGCGCAATCTATTGTTGACAGATTGCATATCATTTTTGATAGGTTGTGTTTGTAGGTTTTTAATGCACCATTTGTCAGTACTTCCATTTTCAATCATCAGTTTTACATTTAGATGTAGTATACATACGTACACACAGTGTGTATACCACTTGATCTTGCTAAAATACAATGCTAGAGTCTTATATTTGGAAAAGCCAATTTTAAAATCCAAATTTGGAAATTTGTCTTTGAATAATAAGTATGCTGCTTTCAGGTTGCACAAAATAAGTTTTTTTGAAATTTTTATATTGTTTCCATTGGTTCAATAACTGTTAAGCTATCTTTAGAGCCTGGCATCGCTCTGCTAATTTTGTCATTTTTGTAAAACAAATTAACAGCTTCAACTACTTTTTCCGAGAGGCTTTTCCCCAGTTTTGGATTGGGACTTTCTGAAATTTCTCTTCCTCTAAGTTACCATGTAGTTTGTAGCTTTAAACTTGCACAGGATTTTTATTATTCCCTAGTTTTCTTGTATGCAGGATAAAGTCATTCATGAAGTAAAAGTCACATTTATTCACAAGTAATTGTAAGATCACCATAGAAACTTAAATTAATAGAAGTCATTAGCTATTTCACTGTTGTACTATATAACAAGAACTGGTGGCTAGCTCATGTTCTTGAGAGAACTGAAGAACTAAAAGTAACATTTCTTCATCCAGCTGGACCATTCCAATCACTTTCATATCCACGGAAGCCAAATGTGTTTTGAATGCCTCTGACATATTATGTATAGTACAATGGAAGAATTTATGTGTTATCTGAAAATGACACGTTGGAAACAAATGAACCATTAATCAACTACAATTAAACAATACAATATCAAGTATGTTTGATTTATTTTCCTTATTTCAAATTTTTTTAAAAAAAAATTCATGTATTATGCTTTCTGTTGCTATTTCTTTATCATATGGTCAGAATTTTGATGAAAAAATGCTTTGGTTTTCAATTATTTTAACTATGAACCCTTTATCTGCCCACTCTGAAACTTTGCATATCATTTAACATTAGTATAAACTATTTTCTAAAAAAATTTGAAATTTTTTAAAAATACCGTATATACTCGCGTATAAGCCGAGAAATTTAAGTCAAAATTTTCATCAAAAAGTAGGGGGGTCGGCTTATACGCGGGTCATTAAAATTTCTAATATAATTTGCCTAAAATGGGAAAAGGAAAGAAGTTGAAATTAGCGGATTCTTCTGAAACGCGCCGACACATTTCCGAGATCGAGAATGTCCGTCACGTGCTGACTGAAGACCGTTCTGCGCATAGCGGCGTAATCGTGACGCAACATTTAACTACACCCATAAATAATCAGTTTAACTTAATGAAAAGTATATATTTTGATAAATATTTAATTGGTTTGTAGAATTTATGAAGCTAGTAAACGCTACTTTAATAGAATTTTGGATGAAAGACTAAGAAGTTGACATCGTACGTAGCGAATGACACCAATTTAAAGTCAATGTCTTTCTTGCTCGATTGCAATAATTAAACAAAATTTATTCATCCAATGTAGATTTTATTCCTTGATAATATCATGTACAGAAATTAATAGTTGTTTCTATAGTATTTGGGATGGAATTGGCTTTAAAGCGGTAAAATCGGGGTTGCTAATCGACGAATTCAAGTTCTACTTTCAAGTCATTTATCTCGTAATTAAAAACTAAATATTTTAATAAGATGTATATATTCATCCATAAAGTAGTAGTATTTCCTTCCGAGATGGATAAAAAAAATGCTCATCCGTATTTAATATCGACAGTAGTCAACGATGTTGACAGAAAATAGTTGACGTTGTCTAAGTTTTTAAATCTTTACAAAACGATGTTAAGGATTAGAAATTGCACATTTTGGTATTAAAGTTTGTGGTTTAAAATATTTTATTTGATAATAAGGGAGATTTAATTTAAGAAGTCCGATGGAGATTTGAAAGACACCAGAACATCACGAGTGGTACGTACTTTTAAGCCCGATGAATCGTCGCGAACTGCGAGGAAGGCAGTTTCTCCAGCCACTTTCTTTAAACTTTTAATTTCTAGGCTTAAATATTTATTTTTCTAATTAAAATTTCACTCTTTTTTCGAGGATTTGCCGATTTTAATCGGAATTTTTCATGTACGAAAATACAACTCGGCTTATACGCGAGTTTCCGATTTTGAACAAAAAAATGTCCTAAAATTAGGAGGTCGGCTTATACGCGGATCGGTTTATACGCGAGTATATACGGTACGCTTTTTTCGAAATTTAAAATTTCATTTAAAGTTTTTAATATTTTTCCTTTTCAAACCATTATTGTGTTGCATATCATAAGAAAGACCATAAAAAATGTTGAAAAATGACACCTCACCCACCTTTCTAGCATAATTAGGAAAGCTGCTATGGCAAGTTAAACATATGCAAGTCTTGCGATTTTTGGTGTTTTTTTTAAACTTTGCATAGCCGTATTTTCCAAACGGGTTGATATATTTGAATAAAATTTGGTATTTTTCTTAATCTATATGGGGGCTATCCATGTGCCAAATTTGATCAAAATCCGAGATGGTGAGGTCAAATTTTTATTAAAAGTGTGTTGATTTGACATGGAATGACCCGCTATCAAAAATAGTACCAGTTTTGTAAAAGATTAAACACATCCTTTGAAAACATTAAAATGTCAGCTTATTATACAATGGGGCTCGTATGCACTCGAAAATAAAAATTAGAAATGTTAAGAACCGCTTCATAATAATAAAAAACTTTCAAAGTTTTTTTTAGCAATTCACAGAAACTTTAAATTTATAATAGGATAAATCAAACTAATTGAATTTGCTTACGTCATCGTCTACGAGATTTTCACCAGTGAAAAATAGGACTGCATGAGGAATAATTCTATCTTTGATTAAATTTCCAACTTCAAAATCGTTGTTTAGTATACTTTGAGTTTCTTCATCCTGAAATAGTAAAGACATTACAGTTAACAGACCACAATCCTTTATTTTATAATAAATTAGGTAAGTACATTGATATCAATTCAATATCATTACTCATTTAAATAATCTATTTTTTCAAAGAATACAAAATGCATTCATAAATATTTATTTGAATTTTTGAAACTGAAAATAATTAGATCACATTTTTTTTTTCATTCTTTCAATAAGTTTGTGTTAAAAGCAGTTTTATTTGAATTTTTCTTTGATTCCCGACATGTTGATTACAAAAACAGATACTATTTTATCCAATTGCTGTAGAAAGCATATCATTTGTATTTAATGTAATGGCTTTGATTTTAAAATATTGCTTACCTATTATATAAGAATTTAAATGTATTATTACTAATACAAATTTAACAATTAATAATTTGAGCTTACTTTAAACTTTTCCCGCAAGAACCTGGCTCCTCGACTCGTTTTTTTTTCACATCTCAGAAGTACACCAGTATTCATTTTCTTTTCAAAGCATCCAATCACATTACTGTTTTTGTAGTCAGTATGGCTGGCATCATGGAGAGATTCGAATTTTTAATATTTATACGTTAACATCTTTTTAGCTCCCACTGACCATCTATCCCTCATTTTTTAATTACTTGCTCAAAGAAAACGACTTGCTTCAAATATCGAGTACGAAGTTTCTTTGCAACAACAACCACGAGCTAAACTAAAGCGAAATCAGATCAGACACAGTGGTAATAACGGAAGTCAGAAGGCTTCCAACTGTCAAGGCCACAGAGAGCAGAATACATCAACACAAATCTTTTATAAAACATTAGGCAACAAAACAAACTTTTATAAGATTCTTTAAACAAAGTGCGTCTTATTAACGTTGAACACTATCATATTTCTTTGTCAAACTTATTTTATAAAAGATCTGCAACAAAATTCAGGTACGATTTTTGAAAATTGCCAGAAATTAAAAAAAAATGTATTCTAATACTCGGGTCCAGTTAACTGAGTGACAGACAGGCAAGTCATTATTACGTTTAATTTAAAGAAAAAAGGAACTCTAAATAAAAGTTTAAAAAATAATGTATTTATAATACATACTTACCATTTCTTCTTCATTTTCTGGGGCTGAAAGAAAAGAAAAATTTAACAGTTTTTATAGATAAGAAAAATACATGCAATATAAAATTCTTTCTATCATTGTAGGTGGGGATGTAAGAGACAAGAATATTAAATTAAATGCCATATCAAAACAGAATTCAAAATTAAGAAATAAAGGTGAGGCGTCATTGGAACCTGGCAATTTTATTTTCAGTTCCCAAATGTTTCCTTAGGCGCATAAGTAAAGCACTGCCAACTGTTAAGATATTTTTGTAATCATTGAAACTTCTTTTCCATATAATTAGAAGAGTATTAACATTTGCACTCTATTTTATTTATCCTGTATAACTTTCTTGGATTCAGAGATTAAAATTTTAAGATTGGCAAAAGAAAAACTCTGAACTGGCCAACATTACACAAATCAAATACATAATTTTATTATCACAACAAGTTAATGTAAATTTTGAAATTAAAATACACCTGTATAATATCAAGAAACACATTAAAGTGATATAGATGACATGCATACCTGGAGGAGGTGTAAAGAAATTGAAAAAGGAGTCATTAGCGATGGTTTTCGTCACAGTTCGTACGGCACCCCTGGACTTGTGCTTCTGCTTCTTCTTGATGGTCTTCACAGTTATGTTTTTGCCTTTCTTCCAGTCAATTGTGCAACTGGAATAAAAAAAAATTCATTCAAATGAAACTAAAATATTTTTGTAATAGGAAAAGGCCAAAACTTTTGATTTGAATTGTTGCAGAATTGAAACAATAGAAACTTTTAAATTACAAATATTTTCAAAGTATACTTATTAAATGTTCTGCTAATTCAAAAAAAATTACAGTAAATATAATTCATGGAAACTAAATTCTTGAAATCCAAGTTCAAAAGTATACAAGATTTGCTCACTTAAGCCTTATAACTTTATGAGACTTAGTAATTATAACTTCTTTTAAATTGACCAAGAACTGCAAGTTTTTGAACATAAAACCCTTTTACTTTGTTAGCCTGTTCTTTATTTAACTCTATTAAAAAAGTACGACATCACTTGAGTATCAACCCATTTTATTAAACCTTTGCACCAAAATAACGACATGTTATTTCCCTCCCTAGTTCTTAAAGATGAAAGAGGCAACATTTTCTTAAAAAGTTCTTTTGTCACCTAGAAGCACTAAGTAACTTGGCTATTTAAAACTTTCCCCAGAATGAAATTCCTTACAACTAGGGATGAACCGGATAGTGCTTTTGCCGGATATCCGGTGCACATTACAAACCGGACATCCGAATTGGATTCTTTTCAGTTTCTTTTTTATGAAAATATCTTCTCACACACACTAGAAAAAATGGAAATCGGTCAAAAATTACAAAATATTTTTTTATTCTATAATATTCCCCAATTCCTTACCTTTAAGGTGATACCAAGATTGAATAAACATTCACAAAACTTATTTATTTACAAAGGGTTAGTCTAGGGTGCTGCTAGTTAATGGGCATATGTTTTGTACACTTTAAACTCAATTTCTAAATTGTATTTTTACCATATGCCCTTTCATTCCAGACATAAAAACTCCAGTTTGCTTAAACTTTTGAGAAATTTTATTTTATTTCAACTTTATATTAGTTGTGAGATGACCCTCAACCATTACAATTCGTTAAAAAAAAAATTAATAGAATTTTAAAGTTAAAAACGAGAAAAATTCAATGGTGAATCTGCACGCTGTTAATACATTAGTAAAATTTTCAGGAAAATACTTAAAGCAAAGATAATTGACCGCCACAAAAAAAAATTGCGATGTTTTATTCATCCGGATATCCGGCATTTTACTTCTGGATATCGAATAGTTAAAAATCAACCGGATACCCGTTTCATCCCTACTTACAATCCCTGTTTTTTAAAAACATTTAATAAATGTCAAAGCCACTAGTTGTTACTACGTTACTTACACCTATAACTTCAGTAGTGGTGAACTGCTTAAAAGAAGTAATTCACAATCATGCAGTAACACAGCTTATGATCAACAAGAAAATGAGCTTTGGTTCCCTTTACTCTTTATTGGCTTTGACAACTTTTAACAACATCATGCTTTAAATATATGTTGATTATATTTTTTCAGTCGGGCACAAAAAAAAATAATCATTCTGGTTTCAAGACAGAAAACTTTCTATGGCTACAGTTGAAAATTTGACAAATAACAAACCACTATCTAATATTAATAAAAGTATTTATAATTTCATGAAATTTTACCACAAAAAAAAAAGTTAAAAGACATTTGATTTCAGGTTTTATTAAATTTAATCTTCCTGCATTACACAGTCAATTTAAATATGAATGTTGAGCTAAAAAGTAATTATTTCAATACTGCACATGGATGTTTAAAATATATATTCCATACCATTAAGTTGGTTGGCTGACTTAACGACAAACTAAAGCTACTCAATAAGCTATTATTGCTGACCAGTTATTTTTATATTAGGATTTTTAGTTATAAAAGAAATGCCCTTGTCTAATTTTTCATTCCAATATGCTGATGGCAAGAGTTAATAATTACTTCATGTTATGCTAAGTTATGACTTATTAATTATGGAGTACTAAAGTCATACACACCCTTTGCATTTAATTATTTCGGGACCTTCGAAGGCAAACACATCCGACTCGTCAGGAGTGCACCTCATTTCGTAGTATTTGGTAAGGACAGTGTTGGTGAAATACTCATTTGGTCCAAAATGGAACTCTAAGTTGAAGCTCTAAAAGGAGACAAAACACATAAAATATATGTCCAAAATAAACTACTTTTATTTGTCAATTAAATAAAAATGGTATTTACCATAGGTTCAAAAGATGTCTCTGCTTTAACATGGATTAAATGCTGAAGAATTGGTTCATCATATTCCTGAAGGAAAAAAAATATATCATTTAATGATGTATACAAGAAGTAATTTTGTCATCACAAAAATTATTCTTTAACCAAGTTAAAACATGAATTTTTAGCAGGATTTCTCTATATGGAAATGTTGGGTAACTTAAAGCAGACAATCTGATTATCATGTTATAAATGCAAGATTATACATTTTTTTTTAATGTTTGCCAAGTGTATAATAGGCACCAGTATGATACTAACTAATAGCTGGTCGAATGACATCTGTTGCCTTAGGAAAATTAAATATTACTCTTATTGAACTAATTATAGCTACCAAAATAAATGTTATAAAAGTTACAAATTTACTACTTCATACTTTTTTAAAAAAAAATATATTAACAAAAGGGAAATTTATTAAAAAAAAAATTAGTTACATTTTTTAACTAATTAAAATTTTTATTCAAATAGCATTTAACACTTGCAATTTGCATCATTATAAAACTGCTAATTGACTACTCTGTACATTTTATGACAAAACTGATGAAGTAATAGAGAACACACATTTTTTGAAAACTAGTAATTTCATAAAGTGCATTTCACTATAAATGATCCAATGCCTTGCCTCATTAAAATTTTTTTAATCTAAAAGTTACCTTCAAACAAATTGTATCTTTGAAGATTTTCTAACTAATCAATTTTTCTCTCTAGGAAATACAAAGTTAATCCTTTTCCAAAAAATAGTTATTTTATACAAAGGTTTTGAATATCGATTGAGATACAAGTGCCAGTTCAAGAACAATAAATACAGTTTCCGTACCTTTCTTGTATATGAAAATAAGTTGGTTGGTTGTATGGGGTTTATTGGCACAATAGCATATATTAAAATAAGAATTAAGATGTTTGAATTTTTTTTTTTTTTACACCTTAACACTAAACAAATGGGAAAAGCATACTGTAGAGCACCATTGATGATTGTTCTTGATATTAAGATATTTTTAAAAGCACAACCAAGATAGAAATTTTTAAGTATGTTTGCAGAAATTATAGCCTTAAAACTTTATGTAAAGCAAAAGGAAATCTTTGAGCAAAATATTTTTTATAGCACAGAGGAAAATCTATCTACCATTAAACGTAGAGAGTTGCTTACCAATGCATTAAAAACTATTCATCATTAATTAAATAAACAAAATTAGAAGGTACAAGTTATTCGAATTTGTAACAGGAATAGGATAAATTTTCGGCCCATATGCTGAAAATTCGGTAGAGCCAAATATGTTTTATATTCAGTTAATCAGCCGAATAGTTGCAGGGTGTAAAACAGGATTAGGAATGTGGAAGAAAAAAAATCAGGTTTGAAAAATTGTTTGCTTGTAATTAGTAAAAAAGATCTAGCTGAATTAAATGAATTTACTATATAAATTTAATATTTTTTTTTTATTTTATTTGTAGACATAATTTTAAAGAAAGTAGTAGGCCAAATCACCGTCACATCCCTAATTTGTTAAACATGTTAGAGGCCATTCTTTTATTAAACCATACACCCTTGGGAGAAGGAAGAAGTCTATTATGATGCATGACATGGGAAGGAGAGGGGTCTAAATAGTTGCATTACTTAGCAAAACTTTTCTACATTTCATTAACCAAGAGTGGGAAGATGTCAAAAATTCTATTTTTCTTTAATTACTACTATGCGGTATTTTATGATTTCCATCCGATGGCAAAATCTCGAACGTGTCCTCAGTTGATATGCAAAACCCAAAAGTGTATAATGGAACAAAATCGAAAGGTAAATCATACATTTCTTTTAAAAAATTCCACTTTAGACCTTTTGTACTTTGAGGAACGACAAACAAGCATTTATTGGAGAAACCCTCGATAGTGTTGAGACCCTGCTTTAATGCCGGAGTTTTGCATTTCTTGCTGTATTTCCCAACCATTAGTCGTATTACAATCCCTAAATCTCGTAATAACCAGGGCAATAGTTTTCAACACAATTATAACTTGTATTAGAGTAGTAAAAATGAGATATATTGCTATTCAACATTAATTTCATGGCTACAAGGACTATTTACACCTTCAAGCAACTGAATTTTTTAAAAAAATAATGATAAAAGCAATTTTAATTTATAATGTTCTGAAAAATGAAAAATACTTTTATTGCAAAGGCGTCACTATATGCAAAGTAAACATATAAATGAATCTAGTAAAACACTCGTTTAAACAAACAAAAAAATTTACTAGACAAAAATGTCAAGCAATTAAAGTCATTATAAATATACAAAGCCCTTGTATATTTATAATGAAATAATTTTTTTAAAGATAAAAAACTTAAAAAGCATTGCAATTTAATTTATTAAAAAAATTAAATTTAAAAACATTTATTCTTGTTTAAAACAATACCAGCAAAAAACTGTAATAATAATTTTTATCTGTAAATAATACCTTTTAAATATTCTTAAACAATCTCGATTAATAATAAATTAAATTTTTTTAAAGGATTGTATCATTATGTACATTGGGCCTTTGTTAAGTTTCACTAGAAAATACATAATAATTTAAGATTCTAGTTATAAAAAGGAGGGGAAAAAATGTAAAATTTCCTAGTAAAATATTCTTAGTATTTAAAGAAATAGCTTGTTTCACTTTAAAAATGTACACAAGCTATTATTTATTAAATACATATTCAGGTATCCATGTGTGTGGTTGTGTGCAGAGTGCATAGCTAGATCCATTTGTTAGATATTGGAAATTGCTTTATTCCGTAGTCTAGCAAGAGCTGCATGAAGTGCAATATAGATCAGCAATTTTGAAATATTTCAAAATTACATTTTCAAACGCATCGTACAGTACACTGTTTCAAAATCAGTACGAATATGAACAGTTCATTTTTTGGATTTGTGACTTAAAGCACTTAGCGGCCAAGCTGCTTATATATTTTTTGTGAAGTACCTCAATCATGTCTGCAACGGCGGGGGCGTTCTTCAAGGCAGTCAACCAGAACTCTGGAATACCTTTTATATCTATAAAAAAAATACACAGATATACATATTAAAGAACAATAAATTTATTTGCCAATATACAAGCTCATACCTACCAATATTAAAGAAAATCAAATTTGTGCAATTCCCAAATCAAAATTATTAAAAAAAAGTTCGCATAAGTTTTAGCTTAATTTATTTTATTAAAGGTAAATTGATGATGATTTTTAATGAAGGTTGAAATTTAATCTCAGTTATACAAAATAAAATCGGCTGTTTTTTAAAACGCGACATGAAATACCAAAAAATACAATATTTACTATAACTTATGTAAATAAAAGCTATAAAATTATAAGTTATAAAATGTATGTCATTCATTCTATTACCCTTTACAGGGGCAGGCGGTCAATACTTCGACCAGAATCGCATGATAAAATAAAACTCGCCATCTAAATGCTAATCCTTTGCATTCTGTTATTTTTAAGTAGGGATGCAACGGATATCCGGTAACTATCCGGTATCCGGCTGCTTTTTAACTATCCGATATCCGGAAGTAAAGTGCCGGATATCCGATTTTCCATGCCGGATATCCGGATGAACAAAACATCGATGATTTTTTTTGTGGCGAGCAATTTTCTTTGTTCTTGCTTTAAGTATTTTCTTGAAAATTCTACCAATGTATTTACAGTATGCAGATTCTCCCTTTAACCAATAGAGATTTTAAAAAACCCACCTTTTTCAAATTTTTAACATTAAAATTAAATTTGTAACGAATCGTTACGGTGGAGGGTCATCACCTCTCACAACTAATATAGAGTTGAATTAAAACATACATTTCTCAAAAGTTTAAGCAAACTTGAGTTTTCATGTTTGGAATGAAAGGGCATATGGTAAAATTACAATTATTCAGAAATTAAGTGTAAAATGTACAAACGACCATTGCTAGCGGCACCCTAGAATAACCTTTTGTAAATAAAAAAGTTCTTAGAATGTTTATTCAATTTTGGTATCATTTTAAAGATAAGGAATTGGGAAATATTACAGAATAAAAGAATATTTTCACATTTTTGACCGATTTCCGTTTTTTCTAGTGTGTATGAGAAGTTATTTTCATAAAAAATAAACTGCCGGATATCCAGCAAAACCACTATCCGGTTCATCCCTATTTTTAAGCCAATAAATTAAACTATTCGTATCCCTGCCGCTTTCATGCGCCTAAATGCAAATTGAATAGAATTGGAAGCGAGACAAATTGAAAAGATGGGAAAACTTCTTACTATTAGCATTAGGGGCCCATCATTTATTATGGACAAGAGGCTCACAAGACCTCATCCATACAACTTCCCTCATAGGGAGAACAGGTTTATTTTTAAAACCATTTTATTGTACTGTTAGTTATAGTAATTTTTTTTTCGAGTGAAAAGATTTATGTAAATATATTTAATGTGTAAAGATGATAATTTTCCATTATACTCTAGTCAAATGTGTGCTGGTCCTTGGCAGTGTTTAAGGGGGAAAAAGGTGACGAGTGCCCCTCCCAACAAGAATACACAGTCCTAGGCTTCAAATTCAGGGTGGCAACAACATTCCGGAAAAGAGTTCCCCAATTTCCATGGTGTCACAAAAATTTCCTTGATTTTACAAAAAAATTAGAAATGTTGCAATACATGCTTTGTATAAAAACCAAGTATCCATGCTACAATGATCCAATAAATATATTGCATTATAAAAGAAAAGTAAGTAACTTATAGACAGTTAAAAGAATAATTTATGGATACAACACAAATTATGCAATAGCGACAGGCATAATAGTAATTAGACATGTTATCTGGGAGCAGATAATGCAAAAAAAGAGCAATTTTTTAAAATTATTTCTTTTGTGATTTATATGCTTAATATTTCCTATTCTAATCTTCAATAAATCACATTCATTAGCCCCTCACATGTTTACAATTCAAGGTCCAACGCACTTTGGTTTTGTTGCTCCCTCCAGCAGTGATTCACGTTTTTACAAAAATAAAAATATGAAAATGTGCATAACCATACTTTTTAAAATTCTTTTTCAGAACTGAAAGGAAATATTGACAACTAAATGACCCAGAACAGAGGGCATAATAGACCATAATTGCCGTTTTAATGATCCAAATTTAAAAAATTCCGATTTTTTGTGACATTTAAAAAAATGTCCTGACTTTTCTAGAATAAAAAATTTCCATGATAATTCCTTGATTTTCAGGTTATGTTACCACCCTGAAATTTCATCCTGCCTCCAGTTTGATTCAGACTGTCTCGCAAATAGTGCAGCTCTGCAGGATAAATGAGTATTAGACATAATTTAAATTTATAACTGTACATTAAACAATATAATTATATAATAGAATAGTTATAGGTTTAACTAATTTTATATAGGTTATCTTACCTGGTTCATTTGTCTTTTCACCAGATTCATCTTCTACCTTTACTTTGTCAATTTCATTCTGAAAAAACCTTTAGTTAATATTTAATCCTTGCATTTTTTTAGAAACGTAACGCAGGATACATAAGGATTTTAGAAAAATAAAAAATATTTAATTTACATTTTTTTAAATATTTATAATGAAAATATAAAGGGTTTACATACAAGGAAAATTAAAAAAAAAAAAAAACTGCTAGAATTTGGTACCACTTAAAATTTATATCTGGCTTGAAACGAAGACAACCAAAGGCATAATTGAAAGTTTTGAAAATTGCTACAAAGTTTAAGGCTTAGCCTTGTTATGTTAAGGAAGTTACTGAATAGTTTGATTTGAAGGGTTAGAGAAGCCCAATGACATTGCTTTATATTTAATTTAAAATCTAAAAGTTAATTTATTCAAAGTTTTTAAAAAATTGACATGTGTAATTTTAAACTATATATTAAAAGATTTTTTAAAAAACATTACAATAAAACCTATGCAGTCAAATTGAATTAAAAAATTGGTTGAAATTTATAAAGGTGACCACTATGCAAATTATTTAGCTGGAATCAGTCATGCAATGAAACAAAGAATACAGATTACCAAATACCATGGAACACAAGGTTCAAACTATAAAACAGTTGCATATAAACATAATTAAAGAGCAATAAATAGTTCGTACTATAAAAGAGAATGCAATTAGAAGGATTGTACAAAAAATTTTCAATTAAGGGATTTAAATTGTTAAATATCCAATGTCAGAATGGTCAGACAATAATTTTAAAATTCTGATATTTCCATATTATCCCATTTTTTTTCAGAACACAGTTGCCGATGTAATAAAATAAAATAACCAGAAATAAACTGCCCAACGTTGAATGAAACAAAGACCAGTATATCTGTTGACACAGCAGTTAATTCACATTAAAAAGATTTGATGGAAAATTCGAATTTCATTGAGCATTATTTAATAATTTATTTTTAATTTTGGTTAAGTGAGCAAGTATGTTTTTTAACAAGTAATCAGTGCTGTTAGTTTTCAAACATTGTTTTAATTTTCATGATCTTGAACTTAATTTATTCAGGGTGGCAACAATATCCTGGAAAAAAAATTCCTTGACGGAGGCAAAACACCACGAGTGTAAATGGACGACAGTCTAAGAAATGTTTTACGCTTAACTATAACATCTCTCATGGATACTGATAAGCAACAGAAATGGTGTCATGGTGGAGAAACTCACAGAAAGTTCTATGTCTTTTTCATTTTCAGGCTGGAACTCGCACTCCTCGTCAGTAGGGATTATTGCACCCGATATAATAGCAGAACGCTGGAAGAAAAAAAAAAGAACATTACCCAACATTCAAGAAATAAGCATAACAAATGTGCAATAAAAATAAAACGTGAAAAAACTACTTGAAGATATCACACATTAACAGAGACACCCAAAGCAGCCATAACTACAAATCTAGTTTTTTTTTAAAAAACAAATAGAGTTAATAGAAGCAGTTTGGGCAAAAGAATTGTAGTGGCTTATAGCATTGCCCTGTTGAATGTAAAAAAAATATATAATACTATTTAACCTGCCATTTTAAGATCAAATCAATTCACTATTAGACTAAAAATGGCATGAACTATGACGTTAGAAGTAGTTTCAATACACAGCTGAAAAAGTATCTTGCCGACTTCACCGATACATGTGTTTGCAATTTTTTGGTTCAATTTCGTGCTTTTCAGAATTTGTAAATAAATTTACAATTTTCCGTTAATATATAATGAATTTTTATTTATATAGTAATTTTTTGGACGAATAAAGCATTGCTTCTGTTTACCTAAAGGTTAAGTGGTGAAAATTGTAAACACTTAAAAAATCTTTAAGCTTTCAGATTTGTTTTTCTAGAGCTACATGCATTTTTACTTATTTACAGTTATTTGGCTACATATTAAGAGTCAATCAGTTAATCCCAGGACAATTACAAAAAAAAAAAAATTGACACAGATTTCAACAAAAATAAATTATGTGTCTTCAAACTGCATTTAGGTACCAAAAAAAAGCACCCTACCCCTTTTTATTTCTAGAGTGAACACTGTTTTAAAGAACACCATTTTCTGCTACCCTACCTCTGCCATCAAGCTAACCTGTTCACAACTCTACGTTCAACCCCATACCTTTTCGTAGAGCGGCTCGAACAGCTTCTCGTATTTCATCTCCAGCTGGTGCAGTTCCTTAAAGAACTCTACCTCTGTCGTGACGTGCTGCAGCTGGAGATTCTTGAGCGCCAGGACGTTCCTGCGCACACACTTGGGCAGGCTGTACAAGGGGTTGGCTAGAAGTAAGGAAGCCATCTTGGCATTCAGGGAGAGGGCCTTCTCTTCCTCAGTCTCTGTAGGACAAAACGAGAAAGGTTTTAACTGCAGTAGAGAATGAGTTCATTTAAAAATTAAAGTTTTTTTATTCTTAAAAATTTTAAATGACCATATTAACATACTGAAAACTAATTATCTAAACAAACCACATTAGTATCCCCAAAGGCTTAATGCATCATAATAATATTTAATAGGTTGGAAGTAGGGATGAAACGGATAGTGGTTTTGCCGGATACCGGATATCCAGCGTACATTAGAAACCGGATATCCGAACTGGATTTTGCCGGATCCGGCAGTTTATGTTTTATGAAAATAACTTCTCATACACACTAGAAAAAACGCAAATCGGTCAAAAATTGAAAAATATTTTTTTATTCTGTAATATTTCCCAATTCCTTATCTTTAAAGTGTTACCAAAGTTGAATAAACATTCAAAAAAACTTTTTGATTTACAAAGGGTTATTCTAGAGTACTGCTAGCAATGGTCGTATGCTTTGTACATTTTGCACTTAATTTCTGAATGATTGTAATTTTACCATATGCCTTTTCATTCCAAACATAATAACTCAAATTTGCTTAAACTTTTGAGAAATTTATTTTTTAATTCAATTTTATATTAGTTGTGAGATGTAATGACCCTCCACCATAACGATTCGTTAAAAACATAATTTTAAAGTTAAAAATTTAAAAAAAAAGTGGGTTTTTTAAAGTCTATTGGTTAAAGGGAGAATCTGCACACTGTGAATATACATTGGTAGAATTTTCAGGAAAATACTTAAAGCAAGAACAAAGAAAATTGATCGCCACAAAAAAAAATCTTCGATGTTTTATTCATCCGGCACTTTACTTTCGGATATCGGATAGTTACCGGATAGGCCGGATACCGAATATCCGTTTCATCCCTAGTTGGAAGTTATAATATTGAATTTTTTTTAAAAACAATAAATAAAACTAACGTTCAACTTCTTGGCCTACTTCTATGTCTACGGCTTCAACATTTTTAGTTTCATTCTCTGCTTTGGCATCACTGCTTGGACTACCACTAAAGAAATAAACCAAAGATAATTACACAAATCAATAATAGTAATGATAAAATACATTAATGAAAGATTCCACAGAAAGATAACCATCTATTCCCTGGTAATGAAACTTGCCAATTTATAGCAACTCTAGAATGCTGTCGTTTGAACAGTCGCTAAAAAACACATTATAAACTAACAATTGGTTACGTAAATAAAATACTTTATACAAAATTGAAAGCAATCCCATGTTTTACTAAAATTTATTAATGAAGTTAGCAACAGCTCAAGAAGATTTTATAAACAATTTCTTTACCTAGGAATACTTTAATATTGGCAATACCAATACATACACAAGGGTTAAACAAAACACAGAAGCGCTGAACTAAAGCAGCTGAACATGCATTTTAGAAGCAAATTAATAGAAAGAAAGTAAAACAAAGTTAATGCAGTGTTCACTCTAGGCGTTTTTTGAAGGGCGGTCTGCCCTGCTCGCCCTTTTTTCATCTCAATAGCACCCTCGTGCCCCTTTTTTTTAAAAATTCTGCCCCCTTGCCCTTTTCTCTAGCTGTCTTTAAAAAAGGCACCGATTAAAATTTGTATGTTAATTGGAATTAAGTGAATTATGACAGCAGCTCCTTTTTAAATACGCATGTTGTGAAATCGCAACGATTCCGCAGTAATTTCGAGCACGGGGCATTCCATGAATCCTATTGGTTGCCCGTGCCCCCAAATGAAATGCTAAGGTTTTTTTTTAGTGAAGATGGTTTGGGACAAAGTTGCAAGACTAGGCATTTTATTACCAAATTTTTGATTTAGGTAGCCTTTTTATCAGTTTTGTAAGGGGTCTGATTAGGGCTACTTACAGATTTGGTTTTAGAGAAACAATAATTTTTAAATGTCAAATTTTGGATTTTAAATAGTATGTTTATAAAGAGACATCGATTTTGTACGGGTCTTTCCTTCGAAATTCGCCCTGAAATTTCAACAATAGCCCAATATGCAGGTCTAGCGCAATGTCAACCAACAAAGGAACTTTTTTGTTTGGGCAGGGGTCCAATGTGTGGCCACGCCCACCGCAAATATTTTTTTAAGTGCTCTTTTACTGCCAACAGCGCCCTGCCTTTTTTTATTTCTAGAGTGAACACTGGTTAATGACTGTCTTCGGTAACATCTGATTCATTTGGGTTGATTGGAGTGCTGTACAATTCCTAGGTTTTGGAACAAAGAGGAGAACCACAGCATGTTTTTACTAGCCTCCATTACATACACATGACTGGTCATCAGGTACGACAACAAACAAAGATAATTTTATTAGGCACTTCAAATCTGAAGCAATCATTAATAATAAGTGCAGTGTTCACTTTATGCATTTTTGAAGGATTCGCAACTTTTTAGCATGAAAATTAGATCTTCCTGCCTTTTTAGCACAAATCACTACCTAGTTATCTAAATCACAATTTGCAGATTTTGGAACAAGTTTGTTTGACCCCTATAGAGAATTTTTCCTGGAAAGGGAAAGGCTGACACAACACAAAAGCCATGTTAGGCTTAGATTTAACAATATTAAAAAGAACAAAAAAAGAACTTTAGTAAGGCGAAACACGAATCAGTTCTCGAAGAATGTAAACCATAGAAGTATTATACCTCAATCATTAATCGAATTCTGAATAAAAATTACTCAATGCAGTTGCATTTAAAAAAACACTGGTTAATTCTTAGTGTACGGTGCCCCCGCCAAATGTGATTTAGCGAGAATTGGCGGGCAATAAATTTTGGCAGTGTGATGTATGGCTACTTTTTTATTGCACTGTTTTGCTAAACTCTTGGAGCCAATTTTTAGAATCGCACCAAGTGGACACCGTACACTAGGAATTTACCAAAACAAAAAAAAACATATAAATACTTTATTACATTACGACGTATATTGGGAAAAAAAAGCTGTTCTAGATCATACAATACTACACTTTCAATATATTACAATATTCTAACAGGAGTTATTTAAATAAACAACTTAACCGAATTTGAATTACAACAGTGAGCGTAGATAAACATTCATTTACTTACAACTGAATACAATTTATTAAATACATTGAACAGTTCAAAATAGAAATTAGTCACAAATTGAAAGATCATTACTTTCGAATAATGCTTATTATAAATTTTTTACAAAGTAAAGTTTTCAGCGTCACAGAAAATAGTTGTGTATTCGTAATACTTACTCCTTTAGATCTCCCATAATTCCAATGGTGTATTACCTAAAGGAAAAATAAAAGTCGATTAATTACCATGGAAACGCCAACTCAACTAGAAGGAAGCGACAAAATAATTTAACATATGCAGCCGTCGAATTTTTAATTGACATGCTTAAAAAAGAACTTTTCTGACGTTTTAATATTAGACATGGCGTAGTAAAAATCCCGCGCAATAGAACAAAAGAAATTCAATATATTCGAAAGACACATACTAAATATAATAACAATGTGTTTTTGAAGTCGGGCGAATTTAGGGCAGTTTCAATGCAATTGGCAGAGCAAAGTATCGATCAGAAATTAAAAAGAACAAATCGTCTGACGAACTCGCCGAATTCTTTTTACCACGCGCGAGAATCACGCACTTCGTTAATCACGTTCCAGAGAAATTAGTACAAATAAAATGAAGGCGGTGGCTTTATAAATATGAATTTTAAATTAATACTGTTTGTATGAAGAAACAATTAAAGCTGTAACTGAAATAAATAATTAGTTAATAGTAAATTTTCTTACCTAGCCTTGAGCCGGACTTTTCAGAGAACAAAAATGATGGCGGTAAAATGAAGGAAAGAATTCGTTGCCAGTTGAAAGGAGTTAAATCCTCTGCGATCTGGATGGTTTTTGATTTGCGCAAGCGCACTTTTCAGGCCCTCTGTATTTGAAAAAAATAATATAAAAATAAAAATATATGTTTCTATATTTTTAAATACATCATACAAAAATTCAAAAATAAACATACGATTTAAAGAAGTAAAATATATATTTATTAAAAACCATATACAAAGTTTTTTTTTATTAACTAAACAAATATTACGTCAGCTTCAAAGTATTTTATAAGAGAAAAAAAGAGCGTACTTTTCGAAATTTAATGGCAACTAATTTTATAAAATTTTGTCTTCTGTTTATTTATAATGTTACTGCGGTTAGCGGAAAAATTTTGTATAAAATTTCTAATTTCAGGAAGTTTTAAGCACATTACTTGTCGTTAACTTTAAACAATAACTTCCATAATGGATGACCAAACTGAAACAATTAGTTTGTGTGAACAAAATGTGCCTACCCCACCAAAACAACATGGTTTCGGTATCTTCACCATTCGTCGATTAGGTCGTATTTTAAAAATTATATTTTCCAAAGGCATTTGCCTCCTGTTCCTTATCCTCATATGCCTAATGGCTCTTCTAGAACAGTACTTAGTGTACAACGTCGGTATAGTTCCTAGTGGGTTTTATAAAGTACTCGGCGAAAAAGATCTAACAGCCTTTTGGTACCATTTAGTAAAAGCCACACTCCTCATTCTAGCGATCTGTTTTGTACTAAGTTGCAAAAAATATATATTAAATGTATTTTACGTCTCATCCAGAGAGATTCTAACCGACAAGCTACATGCAATGTATTTCAGACAAAACAAATTCTATATACTAAATACCATGCAGTACGATTCAACTGATAACCCAGATCAAAGGATAACCCAGGACATCGAAAAATTCTGCAAACAATTCAGCTCCATTCTCGCCCCCTTCATTGTGGCTCCTTTTACAATAACATACTATTCATACAACTGCTATCAAACAACCGGGTGGATAGGCCCGGTCGGAATATTCGTCATATTCCTACTCTCCGTTCTCGTCAACAAATTGCTTATCAAACCCATTATGGGACTTGTCATCAAACAGGAGAAGTGCGAAGGGTTCTTCCGCTTCAAACACATGCACGTCAGAAGCAACGCCGAATCCATCGCGTTTCAGAACGCCAACTACGCAGAAATGTCCCGTTCGAATCATAAACTAATGGACTTAATCAAAGTCCAACAGTTGTTGTATTTACGGGAGTTCCCGCTGGATGTCTGCGTTAATATTTTCAGTTACATGGGAAGTATCGTGAGTTACCTCATCTTGGCGTATCCAGTTTTTACGGGGAAGTACGATGATCTGTCGCCGGCCGAGCTGAGTGCCCTGATCAGCGTGAATGCATTTGTGGCCATTTATTTGATTTCGTGCTTTTCTAGTCTTATTAACATATCAACGAACATCAGCACTCTGGGCGGATTGGTGCATCGTGTCTGCGAGATAATCGACACTTTGGGTGTCGATGGGGAGGAGTTGGACGATGACTTTGAACAGGAATCCAAAATAAAGATGGAGTCTCGTAACTCAGGTACAAAGTATGAATTACAAATTTGTGTTACAGTAAAATTGCAAGAGGGTTGTCTGTTTGCTCATATCTTGGAAACTAATGATCAGATTTTGATGAGACGGTTCAATTATATTTTTTACTTGGAAGAAGTTTTTAATATTAAGATTTTTTTTATAGCTTTAACACAAGATAATTATAAAAATATTTTAGTAAATTCCTAGTGTACGGTGCCTCTATGGCGCAATTCTGAAAATTGGCGCCACGGGCTTTGCAAAACAACGTGAAACGGTGCAAGAAAAAAAAATAAGGTTGCCGTACAGCATGATATTGCTAGAAACGTAATAAAATAGGGTTGCCAAACTATGAAATTTATCGCCCACCAATTGTCGCCAAATCATATTTGGCGGGGGCACCGTACAGTAGGAATTAACCACTATTTTTGCCATCTATTTTTTCTGATTTGCATAAAATTAAAATTTGGTATGCGATATTTTCAGCATCAATTGAACCAATCGTAATAAAACTTGACAAACAGAGCTTTCAATAGTAGTTCAGAAGAAAGTTTTCCGCTTTACATCGTGCTGATTTGTTAAAAAAGAATTTTTGCAACTTATTTGCTATTTTTAACACATTCTTTTTATATTTCTCCAAACATGGTTTTTGATTTTGTAATTTTGAAGTAACTTTATTGTTGCTATACAAGTGACCTTTTAAAGTAATTTTATAGTAGCCATTGCTTAACATGGTTGTCATGAAGCACTGGTGTCGAACTATTTGAATTTGACATGCTCCTTAACATTGACAACTTTTATCAAGGTGGTTTGTAATAATATTTAAGTACCCAAAAGTGTATGATGATCAGTATGTGTTTAATGAAAGAATTTTCCTGCTAGATGCAAATTATTTTTAAATAAGTTTCGAACTGAAACTGTTTTTGAAATGATTTTCTAGAATATGGTTTTAATCTTTTTCACTCCGTTGGCTCGGCTCAGGCGACAACATAACGACTCGTTCTTTTGGTTCCCTGTTCTATAAAATAAACGAGAACAACAGGACCTTGAGTTTAAAAAATATCGATATTTTTTTCAACTCGTTCTTTTGCAGATGCAAAACAAATTATGTTTATTTTTTTATAAGCATAACAAATTCTAGGGAAAAAAACATAAGGATGAATAACTGTTCTGTAGAAAGAACGGAAAACGCAGAGTTCTTGGAGTACAAAGGGTTTAAACTTCCTGATTTAACTTGTGTTGAAAATCTTAGCTTAAACTAGATTTTTTCTCTCTTTATTTACAGGAGATGCCCCCGAACCCGCCATTTCACTCCAAAACGTGACATTCAGTGCACCAAGAGATTCCAAACTCCTGATCTCCAACCTCTCCCTTCAGCTTGAGGTGGGGTCCAACCTGCTGATCACTGGCAAGAGCAGCAGTGGCAAGACGTCCCTCTTCCGAGTGATCAAAGGTCTGTGGCCCATCCAGGAAGGACAGATCACGAGGAACCTGCCTTTCCTTCCTTCTGTCATGTTCTTTCTGCCTCAGCATCCACTATTGTCCGATGGACCGCTTATCGAGCAGATTGTGTATCCGCTGGACTTGTCGAAGAATGTGAGGCCACGGGATGAAGATCTTGGTAAACTTTTAGGGTTAGTATTTGGTTTGGTCTTTATGTATTGTACCTTATAACTACGGATGAAACGGATATCCGGTATCCGGAAGTAAAATGCCGGATATCCGATTTAGCAAGCCGGATATCCGGATGAATAAAACATCGAAGATTTTTTTTGTGGCGGTCAATTATCTTTGGTTTAAGTATTTTCCTGAAAATTTTACCAATGTATTAACAGTGTGCAGATTCTCCTTTGAATTTTTCTCGTTTTTAACTTTAAACTTCAATTTTTTTTTTTTAACGAATCGTTATGGTGGAGGGTCATAACATTTCACAACTAATATAAAGTTGAAATAAAAATAAATTTCTCAACAGTTTAAGCAAACTTGAGTTTTCATGTTTGAAATGAAAGGGCATATGGTAAAAATACAATTATTCAGAAATTGAGTTTAAAATGTTCAAAACGTACGCCCATCGCTAGCAGCACCCTACACTAACCCTTTGTAAATAAAAAAGTTTTGTGAATGTTAATTCAACTATCACCTTAAAGGTAAGGAATTGGGAAATATTATGGAATAAAAAAATATTTTGTCATTTTTGATCGATTTTCGTTTTTTCTAGTGTGTATGAGAAGATATTTTCATAAAAAAGAAACTGCCGGATATCCGATATCCGGTTTGTAATGTACGCCGGATATCCGGTATCCGGCAAAACCCCTATCCGGTTCATCCCTACTTATAACAATCATAAGTTAGTATCTAGAATTCAAATTATAGAGACAAAACAATTGTAGTGGGAGTATCAGGTATATGAAGTAACCCGACATTACCCCTCTCTCAGTGAGTCAGACAGAGAAATGAATGATTGAGATGCCCGTGAAGTGTTATCACGTGGACAGTGGTTGAAGTTGTGGTGGTTTATTCGATTTAGTATTATAAGTGTTTGTTCAAAGGTTGCATTGATCTGCAGTTCAGAAGTCGCCACTTTTGGCTTTTTGCACTTTTTAGCTGTTGCTCAGAATCAAATCGTGGACCTTCAGCATCAGTTAGGCTAAAGTGATCACCCGAGCTGAAGTGGGAGTGGGTTTATGAAGTGACCCCCACACCTTTTCTTACCCCATGTAGCTTCAAAAATTCACTCTAGAAATAAAAAGGGGCAGGGTGCTGTTGGCAGTAAAAGGGCACCTCGTATTTGAAAAGGCACTTCTTGTTTTTAACAGGACACTTTAAAAAAAAAATGTTTAGGGTGGTCGAGGCCACACATTGACACATCGGATCCGCGACCAAATAAAAAAAAAAGTTCAGATTTGTTGGTTGACATTGCGCTTGAGCTGCATATTGGGCTATTGTTGACGGTTCGGGGCCTATCTTGAAGGAAAGACCCGTACAAAATTGATGTCTCTTTATGAAGATATCACTTAAAATCCAAAATTTGACGTTTAAAATTTGTTTTTCCTAAAAACAAAATCTGTAAGTAGCCCTAATCAGACCCCTTACAAAACTGATAAAAAGACTACTTAAATCCAAAGTTTGGTAATAAAATACCTAGTCACAACTTAGCCCCAAACCATCTTCTCTTTAAAAAAAAAAGCACAGAAAAAAAACTTATCATTTCATATGCGGGCACAGGCAACTAAAAGGATTCGTGGAATGCCCCATGCTTGAAATTACCACGGAATCATCGCGATTTCACAACACGCATAGTTAAAAAGGAGTTTGATTTTTCTACTGTCGTAATTCACTTAATTCCAATTTACACACACACAAAAAAATTAATGATGCCTTTTTTAAAGACAGCTAGCTTGTACTTGACTGAAAACGGCAAGTGCGTGCAATTTTTTCAAAAGAGGGTGCTATTTTTGAAAAAAAGGCATAAGGACGCTATTGAGAAGAAAAAAGGGCGGGCAGGGCGGACCGCCCGTCAAATAACGCCTAGAGTGAACACTGTAGCTTTCTTCTTGGGACTAATATGTTTAAAAAGATGTCACTATGAAATGTAAGGACTGTATGTTTTTTTAACTTTTTATGGGATTGTTACTTTAATTCCAATAAGGAACCCCCAACTCGTACAACCTTGTCTCCTTCCAGCTACATCCACTACGTAGACCTCGACCACATCCTCAAGAAATCCGGGCTCTTCGAGCCAGTCGAGTGGAACTGGAGCGACGTACTGTCCCCCGGGGAAGCCCAGCGCCTAAGCTTCGTGCGTCTCTTTTGCCACCGTCCCAGCATTGCATTCCTAGACGAAGCGACCAGTGCAGTGAGCACCGAGGTGGAAGAAAAGCTGTATAGGAAGTGTCGGGAGCTGGGAATAACTGTGATCAGTATCGGTCATCGGAGGAGTTTGGCACAGTTCCACGAGAGGTTTCTGCATTTGGATGGGGAGGGGGGGTGGACATTGTCCAGCGAGGCACAGGCTAGTTAATGTATATTTTAGTTTAAAGACTTATGCTAATTTCATCTATGTTCTGTTAAAAGAAAATGCCACATATGTTTTTCTAATCTGATTTTTAAAAAAAAATTCAGTTACTTAATGCTTTGTTTTAAATGGTATTTTATGAGCATATATACAATACACTAGATATATTTATACCGAATAATTGTATTTAAAGTCGTGGTTTACTGTGGTATAACAAACACTTAGTTTTGAAGGGGACCTTTTGAAAACTTTTGTTAAGGTTAACGTTATTTTTTTTTTTAAATGTTACTCTGTGTGCTGTTTATACTAATAAATTTTATTTAATCTAAAGAATTTAAATTATAAATCAATTCAATTTTACCTTATTAATGTGGAAAAAAGAGTATCAAGGTAAACGTGTGTTTTTATGTATGTTTGTTGTTGCAGTTTCGAAATTCAACGTTATTTGAGAATATTCAAAGTAAAGTTTATGAAATTGGAATATATGCCAATTTGAGTGTTTGCTAAATACTGTTGCATTTTGTTTCAAATTTGATACTTATTAGTACTAGTACAATCTTGTTAAGTATTTTGTAAAATTAAAAAAAATAATATATACACCTTAAATTAAGTATTTTCTGAACAATTATCATTTTTTTGAAAATATATTTGAATAAATACAGTGTGTTTTAAGTGATTTTTAAGTGTCACTGTCGAAGTGTCTTAAAATGTCAGAGTTGAAAGTGAAAGATATTTATATATTTTTTTAATAATTTTATTGTGATATATATTTTCTAGTTTAAATAATATTTAGATATGTATTAGAAAATTTACATTTGTGTTTCATACCTTTCAAGTTACTCATATTAAATGCCAACAAATGTCTTATCTTTAAAAGGATACTGGTAAAGATTAGATGTATTACTCTTTCTGTTAATCTTTAGAAGGCATTTGTTTGGTTTTACATGGGATTTGAAATATCGACCAGCCGTCCTGTAAAAGTTTCAGCTAGTTCTATTCTTATGTACTAACTTTCTAATTATATATATTTTTTTTAAAAGTGTTGTATAGCTAGGAAGTTTTGTTTATGTTATGTACAAAAATCAAGTTTAGATTAAATGTTTGATTATTCATAATCTCATATATAATAAATAACATTTTATTTTAAAAATATCAAATGTACTGGTTTATAAAAAATGTGTATATTTTTTTATGACAGCTATTTTTAGTATTGTTGATGAAGGAAATGTTGTATACTGTGTAAAATTAATAAATGTTCATTTAATTTTTTTAAGTTAGTGTCAGTATTATTCTTAGAATTTTTTAAATATATATATATATGTTTACATACTCTTTTCAATACAAATATACAAGTAAAATATTACTTAATTAAATTTTAAGTATTTAGTTAAACGAAATGTGTAAAAACTCCAAAAACTCTCAACAAAAAAAAAGCAAGTTTATTGTTGGAAAAAACCTTTCTTAAAGTTCATATTAATGACAGCAGTTTTTAAAAAAATTTAGCTATTGTTTAAATTAGTGCTCAAATACCATTACATTTTTTCATTTATAAATGAGTAATATAAAAATTTATAACAGATTTGTTGACTTTGTTTTTAAAAAACATTTAACAATTTTTTTTTTTTTGCTGAATAGCAGTTTTTTTTAAGCAAGAGAAACATCCATGGCTGTAAGGCTTTTTTTTTTATCTTGCATGTCAATTTTATTAGGATGGAATATTGTGTATACTGGGATATGTTTGAAGTTAAATTTTAAGTTGCCTGATGCAAAGTAATATTTAAATTTTTAAATTAGATAAAGACATTCTTAAATGAAAAAACTCTGTAATGTATTAAATTAAAGGTTGTGCTGATACAGTTTAACTAGGGGAGTTAGTCACAGTATACGAGCTCTAGTCCCGTCGGGCGTTCGTTTGTTATTGGCTGCTTTGGAGAACTGCCGTTTTTTTTCTTTTTTGGCTTAGCTTAGCGAACCCGACCGGGTCGCTTGATTATCCAAATCAAGTGGGACCATATCCCATCGGATTATTCACAAAACGGTTATTTTTTAGTAAATAAATTTTGCTTTACTATGTAATGTAACTAAAAACTATTAAAAACACAATCATTCACCAATAAGAAATTTTAAAATGTGGATTTTACTAATTACTTTTTTTTTCTCACAGTGATCTAATTTCAGATAATTGGTGATCCACATTGTTTGATCTGGATAACTGGAGTTCAGATAATTCGAGTTCTAATGTAGTTATAAATATTTTTTCATGGTATATATATATATACTTTCCACCATGCCAAATCCACAAGCAGGCCCGTCGCACCGGTGGAGTCCGACCCCCTCTCAAAAATCTGGAAACCCAGAAAGTTGGGAATTTCAACTTCTAAAAACGCCGAATTGGGAAAATTTATGCATGAAGAAAATTATTATTGACAAACGAAAGCTAGGGAAGATTAGAAATCGCCCAATTTATAAGATTACATTTAAAATAGACTTTAGAACGGACACTGCATTGGAATATGGGTGCAACAAATCAATGATTGTGAGAGAACTGTTTAGTATTACCTAAAATATATATAAAAAAAAATGAAAAATGTTGTCGATAAGGTGGAACTGGGAATTTTCAGCACTGTCGAGTTGGGAATTTAGAATAGTTGAGTTGAGAATTTCTAATCGTTAAGTTGGGAAATTTGTTTCAGCCTTGCCCCCCCCCCCCCCCCCAAAAAAAAAAAATTGTAATGGCACTGTCCACAAGTGTAATATATTTCATACATAACTATTCATAGTTTTAATCTTGGAATACAAAAAGAAAATCTTTTAAGAAACTTTTTTAATAATTTTATCAAAATATTAAAGCATAAAACATAAGATTTAATAGTAATACAAGTGTATTTCATATATTATTGTTCAAGAGACTTAACTAAGGAAGATTCTATTCTCTAAAAATAAAAAAAATTATAGTGTAGAGCGCATTGGGACAAAATGTTTGACTATTATCGAGAGATGTGGAATATTGAGTTGTCTCTCCCCAGAATTTAAGAAGATCCAAATAGTTGTGTGCTATAGTAGTGTAAGTAAACAATATTTGATAAATTCATACAACTGTAACTAATTGAATTGTTTGTTATCAATAATTTTTAATATATAAAAATTCAAAAAAAATTATGCTATTAAAAATATGAACACACAGTTTATAATAGATTTTTATTATTGCACCCATTAAAATTTACAAGTAAATTAATAGTTTTTAATATAGTAGCACATGATTCTTTATCAAATAAGAATTGTATAAAAATGTCATAGAAAATTTTAATTCAGCATACAATATTTAATTTTGAAATCTGATGTTTTGTCAAATTTAAATGTTGCCCTGATACAAATTTAGCCCCATCTAAAAATGACAAAACTTTACAGAAACGAATTTATCACCTTCATCGAATTGGAGTTAAGGTGAATATAAATTTCACTATAACTCACCATTATATTTGACTAGCTGAAGTGCACAGCGGTACTTGTGGAAAAAACTAGATGATATTTTTACATATATGACCATATTTAGTTCAGTTGGCGATATAATTTTTCATTTGGCAAATTGTGTTATTTATTTGACATTTAAAATTTATTTTTTCATTTGTAAAATTTTTACCCATTCGGCGACTTTTTGGCGATATATTTAGTCATTTGGCGAAATTTTTTTTTCATTTGGTGAAATTTTTAATTTGGCGATATTTCCTCATCAGCCAATCAGAATGCATGTTTATCCATTCTCATAACTAACTATGTAAGATATGTTACAATGCTGATATATTGCATTATTATAATTACACTTTAATGAGAAGTCAACGGGGATAAGGAAAGGGGGATGGGGGCGGCTGTTCGAAATTTCATGTAAATAGTGACCTTTTTTGCTTTGAAGCCCAAGTGTGCAAAATTTCATCAAGATCGAAATTAAAATGCAGATTTGTATAAAAAACAAACGTGCACACAAACGTGCACACTCTTCTTTATATAGAGAGAAATTTAGGGCATTTTAATGTCATAAAAAGATGTATTTTTTTAAAGAGAAATCAGTGAAGCTATAAAAATTAATAATAAAAAAATTGCAGTTAGGGCCTGTTAAATTATGAGGGAAGAATGAAGGTAAACACTTTTAATTTCTACACACACTTTATTTAAAAAATTTTTTGTTTTGTTTTTTAAATAAAAGTATGTCATTTAGAGAACCCACATAAAAAAAAGCTGAATGAACATTTTGAATTTCCATAAAGTGTCAATAGATTTCAAAAGTGTAATATTTCAAATATAAAATGTGACATTGGTTAAGCTTAAAGTACCACACTACTAGTACCATTTATACCAAAAATTAGCCTCGTTGAATTAGAATAAAATAATACTGGAGGGGTAATTTAATTTAATATTGGAAAAAATTATCTCATTGTAACGCTGATACTGTATCCACAACATAATACTTTTACATTGAATACAATTACGAAATTAGTGAATCTATTGTGTATTTTTTAAAGCAATATACAATGAATAAAATACCAAAAAATGTCATGACTTTTTATATAAACTATGTATTAAATTTAATAGCAGATCTCTTTCAATGCCCTTTACATTAACCTGGCAGTTTTATTAAATAACATACAAGATAATAGATGCAGTTTTTGTGTGTAATATATAACTATACTTTACATGTCACGGTTAAAAAAACATGTCATGGTGTAAATGAAGAAATTACCTAATATAATCAAACCTATATCAAATAAATCATAGATAATACTTTAACTAATATACTCAAATAAATAAAATATACTTCAAGAATTGTCAACTACATAAATCGTAATATAAAACAAATAATTTGTCCTAAATGCTATAAAAAATGAGATACTGATACAAAATCACAAACTTTGATATTTTTAACACTCAATTTGTTTGGAACAAAATTTTAATGCTTCCTTTTGTAATGTATTAATTCATAATATAATATATCCATAATTATCTAATTATTAAAAAATATATTAAATCACACTTGCTAACTTTAGATATTTAAAATTAAACAAATTTCCCACATCTGTATATGAATTTAGGGCTCTTATTAAAAAGATTTTATAATTCAATCGAAAAATTAAATATTCTTGTGAAAAAATATTTATTATTCTTTTCATGTGAAAAAATAATGCTCCCTAAACAAAACATTGGATATTTTAACAATGGAAATTGGATATTTTCTTAAAGTAGGAGACCATCTTACTAGCTGATTAGGCCAGAAATGTGGCATTTTTTTTCAAAAAGAAAAACTATATATGTGAACGTTATAAATGTCTCTAAAAATATATGGTTAATTTACAAAAGTTAGCAGATATGATTTAAATTGAAAAGTAAAATAATTTCTTAAGTATTAAAAAAATTAACAGAAAGTTGTACTATTTTATCACATCAACAATCCATACATATTGAAAAATTTCACAATCATAAATACTTTAATAATAAATTACTATACTCTATTCACTCTTTGATAAATTTCTTGAGGTCTCCTAGACATGGCAGGTAATAATCTGGAACAAGAAGTTGGTCTTTTTCATTCGAACTCTTTTCGAATCCCCGAACATCTTCGATTGAGTTTATACCAGTTCCTACCAGCAAAGTCTTCAGTCCATGTTGAGTACCCAATAAGATATCTGTGTTTAACCTAACAATAGATAGAAAACAAAGTAAATTTAAGTATGTCAGTAAAATCTGTTTGCATGTATTACAAAGTTTCCTGAGTCATAATGAACTGAGAGCTTAGCATAAAACCTAAATAGAAGCGGATTTGAATCCCTGGCATGTAAAATACTCAGGGCCGACCTAAGGTGTATTGGATAAGTGCCACTGCACAGAACCTTACAATAATAAGATGACATGGGTAAATTAAAAGCGTCCAACAAATTAAATGTTTTTTGTATGTTTTCTTATCAGTCATCTCGGGGCCGCAGCTGACATGAACTTTTTGAGCTTTTGGGATATAACTTTTTTTTTCCTTCCCAACATTCAAATTCAAAAATTTTATATTTGGAGGACCCCCCTCTCTTCAACATGTCTGTTTGACATTTCAAATATGATATTTTAAGTTGGAATATACTCTGATAAGATTAAAACAATTTTAATATGGGACAACAGTCATTAATTAGGCTAATTGTGTTAATTACATAGTAAAATATGCATTTGAGACTTTTGAACTGTTTTCAACTTTGGGTGAGTTTTAAACCCTTACAAAGTTACAAATTTAATTAAAAAAAAAAATTATGCCAAGATTTTCTATTGTGTTTCCCTTATTTCTTACAGTATGAAAAATTAAAAAAAAAATCATGCCTTTGAGAATAAAAAGCAATTTTAAAAAATCCAAACTAACCTTAAAGTTATTGTCCACTGATAACAAAATATTTATAAAGCATTAAAATAAAGTATAGAGTAGTAAAAAAAGAACAAGAAAAGTAACAAGAAAAAAAAAGTAAAGCAAGAAAAGTCAGCCCATTGAAAATTGCCTATGTGGTTCTGGAGACACTCACTCCAATGAATAAAGGATTATTTCTTTTGAGTTTAATCACTAAATTAATTTACCTATAGCAGTGTTCATTCTAGGCATTTTTTGAAGGGCGGTCCGCCCTGCCCGCCCTTTTTTCATCACTATAGCGCCCTCATGCCCCTTTTTTCAATAATGCCGCCCTTCTTGCCCTTTTCATTCAAGCTCAATCGTCCTTGCTTCCCTAGCTGTTTTTAAAAAAGGCATCGATTAAAACAAATGTGTGTAAATTAGAATTAAGTGAATTATGACAGTAAAAAAACAAACTCCTTATAACTATGCGTGTTGTGCAATTTCGATGAGATTCCGCGGTTATTTCGAGCACGGTACATTACGCAAATCCTATTGGTTGCCTGTACCCGCATATGAAATGTTATGTTTTTTTTTTAAGTGAAGATGGTTTGGTTACAATATTAGGCCTTTTATTACCAAATTTTAGATTTAAGTAGCCTTTTCATCAGTTTTGTAAGGGGTCTGATTAGGGCTACTTACAGATTTGGTTTTTAGCGAAAACATTCATTTTTAAGTGTCAAATTTTAGATTTTAAGTAGTATCTTCATAAAGGGACATCAATTTTGTGCACGTTTTTCCTTCAAAATAAGCCCCAAATCATCACCAATAGTCCAATATGCAGATCTAGTTCAATATCAATCAACAAATCGGAACTTTTTTTTGTTTGGTCCGATATATTTTTTTTTTAAACTTTATGAAATACTGATTTATTTTAAGTGCGAGGACAATAGGATGCATGACTCACCAGGCAAACAGGGGCTGACAAACTGTCCTGAAGCATCTCTCCAAAACACAAGATTGATTAAAGTGTTTTTACATAGACATTACGAGAGTCTCCGTCAAGTGCTCGTCCAAAATATCGGGGGAGCGAGATCTCTGAGAAAGGAAGGTCTTACTCCTACGAGTGTCAGTCAGAGTTCTTGTACTAAGTGTGTTTTAGAGAGTCTACATGCAGAAGAGTACTGTCGAAGGTGGGCGTCTAGATCAGTCTAATTGGCTCGCTGGCATAATAACTCCACACCCGTGATTCGGTAAAACCGTTTCATTCACAAGATTGGATGCCGACGAGTTGAAAGGGCCCCGACGAGATGAAAGGGACCCCATATATTTACTTTTATGGGGCCTGGTGAGACGAAAGACTTTCTTTGTAAGGGCTTCTTTTTAGACGTTTTATGGTCCCTGGTTTTATGGTCAGTCTGGCGCTTTACTCTTGCGTGGGAAAACAGGTGGAGAGGCAGATTTAATTGCATCACCACAGCCACCCTGAGTAATTTTAAAAGTAAAATGTGTTTAACTAATGCTCCCATAACTACTCACCTATCCCCAATCATCAGGCAACGAGAGAACTCTATGTCTGGATGCACAAGTTTAATACAGTCCAACATGTATTTGCATGGCTTCCCTAAACAAATAGGGGGTCTACCTGAGACCACTTCCACAGCTGTTACAAAGGTACCAGCACCTAAAAAAACATTTTTATAATAAAAATATCTTAGGAGATGTATACAATATATATAAATGCAATGAAATGTCTGTTTTAAATACACAGTTTTGGTAAGAATATTAAAAAAAAAATTGTTAGAGAAAGTTCAACACAAAACTATTAAAATGGTTAAAGTGTTTCAAGCATCATTATGAAGATGAATTAATACATTTAAATATCAATACTTTGGAAGAAGGAAAGGGTTAGAAGGGATTTGATTCAACAGTTCAAATTTATAAAACAAGGACATATTGAGGGATTGAATTTTAAAGTGAGTGATAGAACGTGTGAATCATGGACTCAAATAATACAAATCACAATTTAATCAGGAATGGGGAGCAGCAGAGCCGTCAAACACAATTTTTTGGGGGGGGGGGGGGGGGGGGGAGACAAGAAATTTCTCAACTTAACGATTCGAAATTCTCAACTTAACAGTTCAAATTTCCTAAGTTAACAGCGTCGGGTGCCAGCTCATATGATGTCTGTTGTCCTAGTTATCTGATTATGGTTCAAAACTATGAGGCATTGTTCTCAGGTCTTTCCTCCAAGATAGGCTTTGAACCAATGCCAATAGTCCAATGTGCAGCTATAGTGCAACGTTAATTAACCAAACCAAACTAAACGATTCCAAATTCCCAACTCAACAGAGTTAAAAATTCACAGTTCCAACTTATCGACATTCTTCAACTTTTTGTAGATTAGGTAACAGTAAATAGTTCTTTCAAAAGTATTGGTTTGTTGCATGTATGTTCCAATGCAGTGTCCATTCTGAGGTCTAATTTAAATTTAATCTTACAAGTTGGCCAATTTCTAATCTTCTCTCGCTTTCATTTGCGAATAATACTAATTTTCTTCAAAATTCTTCCAACTCAACAAACTTGAAATTCCCAACTTTTAAGGTTTCCAGATTATTGGGCGGTTTTTACATAAAGCACAATCTAATCATAAATTGTAACAGGCTTTAAAAACAGGCATATTGTAAGTGTAATGGATGGTTAGTTGAATAAAAGTCGCACTAGAGCTACACAATCGGCTACTGGCAACAGAAAGTAATGGATGATTGTATACCTGGTATAGTGAGATCATTTTCAGTTGGGAATTGCTCGTCTCTGTTAGTTGCAAGGAATAAAACCTCTGGCTTCTTTAAGTAACTTGCAGCTTTGGTCAACTTAGGGTAACTAATGTACTGGTCAAATCCTACGATAACAGCACCAACCTATGAAAATGATAAAAGAAAGACTTGATTTTAAATTTTAATAAAAAAATCTTTTAAAATTAATAAATTAATTTTGATTTAAGAATATAACTTGTACTAGTGTATTAAATTTTAAAACAGTGGTAAAAACTAAAACAATAACATTTGAAAACAGACTAAAGCAACTATTAGAACTATACATTTACTACTTATTAGAACTATAAATTTTGACTATTTGAACTATACAGTAGACACTCGTTTTTACGAACCTCTAATTTACGAACACTCATGATCATGGTCCCATAGGCATAATGACGTTTTTAATTCTCATTTACAAACTAAAATTTTGAAAAATCTCTTTTTTGCAAACTCATTTTCATACTTCGTTAGCGTTCATCGGACCTCAGACAAAGTCTAAAATCTCATTTCTTTCGTAAATAATGAAGCAATACGTGCAAACTTTTCACGGCATTCTGAGAAAAATAAGTCACCAACAACAGGCATGTGATTGGAGAGTGGAATTCTGAGAGATGTCAGCCTTGACCCCTAATTCAACTTGCAGGTTATTTTGATACTTTATTTTTCATCAATAAAGGCACATTGAGAATTTTTTTATTTAATTGTTTTATTTTTCAATTTTCTCTTATATAATATATACTAAATAAAACTTTACTTCTTAATATAATATCGAAATACTGCTTTATTTATAACAAGAAGAAATTTTGATAAAAAATAAACATAAAATCTATCTAATTTTTATGATTTTCTATTTTACGAACTATTTTAGAGTTCCCTACGAGTTCGTAAAAACGAGCTTCTACTGTATATGTTTTTCATATTGAGACGTGTTCTATTAATACCAAAATAATGTAATATATTGTCATCCATTAAACGCAACTTTATATGTCAAACCAATCAACTGATTACTGTCCATTTAAGAAGCCAACAGCAACATAGCTATAAGCCACCGCCACAATTCATGTTAGTAAAATAAATGGCAAAATAAACCAGAAATTTATAATAATTAAAACTATTTTACAAAAAGAAATTTGAATATTTTGATGTAAAACACTAAAATACAATGTAACTTGTATTTCATACCAAATACTGCTTCAAAAATATTTTGTTTATACAGATCGCTGAGGGTGCCCTTTTTTGTGGATGTTGTTACTTTTAAAGTGTGGGTGGTGTTGTTTTTTTGCCTATGGCGTGGTTGCTTTTGAATAAGTTTTGTTGAAGATATTTTGTTGACTATATACATAATGTAAAATATATATATTCGCATTGTTTGTAAATATCGTAATTAAATGCACTGAATACAGTTTTTGTGCAGAAATTTTTATGTACATATTTTCGGCAGAAAGTAAATAGTTTTAATTTTTCAGAGCATATAGAAAAGCCAGCTTTACTATAATTAAATCAATTGTTTAAAAAGTTGCTGAATGAAAAATGTAATATTACTTTAAAAAAAAGTTGGAACAATTCAATAGAAAAATTCATTTCAACATTATATTTCTAATCTGCACTTTATTAAAAAACATTACTATTTATTTAAAATAAAGCATGAAATAATGTTCTTGAAATTAAATTAACTTGTACTATAATTTTTTTTTTGTAGAGCAAGCAGTTTTGAGATGATTTTTTGTTTTCCGTTAATTTGAATTAAACACTTATATACCCCTACCCCTTTTTAAAAAATACATAAATAACAATTAAAAGTAACTGTTATTTGTCAATAATATCATAATAACAACTGTTCTTTCAGAGTAACTGCTAAGCCCATCCCCAATTGGAACCAGACCCTATCCGGATAATCAAATATACAGATAATTGGATAATTGACCCAGAATAGTTATTTCTTAGTAAAAAATATAATTTTGCTTTAAATAGTATGTAATATAATTTACAATATTTGTAATATGACTACAACGAAAACAATTTTGTAGAAATTTTTTATTTGCCTACTATATTAAAATGACTAATCGTCTGTGTAACTGCTATCGCTAATAAACGATAATAAACTTCTAAAATGAGGATTTTGCTGATTATTTTTTGTTTTTTATCAAACACATCTAGATAATTGGCGATGTGCATAATATATAAACACATATTTGAAGCTTTAAAATATCTATTATAATATGAAAATTGATAGCATACTGACTTCTGGGTCTAATTTTAATTCCCCGAGAGCTTTAATCCAGTCATCAGCAACTGGATCAGGCTGTAAAATGACACACAATACATCAAACATTATAAATTGTTAAATTCTGAGCAATAGCAAATAAACTAAATGGCATTTTAAATTTTTTATTTTAGAACAGCTTTTGGTCTAACTAAGAAAGTATTCCTTTGCACACTTTAAATGCCTTTTTTTTAAAGAATTACTTAAACATTTCTTGCCAAGAATTCTTCTTAAGAAAATGGATGGCACTTAAAAGTTGTGTAATGCTTTTTATTTTATTTTAAATTTCTTTTAATGTATTAACACATATTTATAAAGATTAAACTAGCAGAGAAAAACTATTTATCCTCTAATACAATCTAGTTGGTATATTTAAAACTGCATTCAATGTGAAAGAGATTAATGAAAATGTCACAAAATGAATAAAAAGATCGCCAAATAAATTATAAATGCTGCCAAATGAATAAAAATGTTGCCGAAAGAACTCAAATATGGTAATATACGTAAAAATACCACCAAAATGGCAAAATTATTCTCAAGATGATAAACTTAATATCATTTTGCACACTTGACCTTGAAAACAAGAGGAATATCACTGTCTACATGAGAATTTGAAGAAAAAAAACCCCTCTCCTTAATTAGTAGAAATTATTTCTTTCTAAATTCGCCAAATGTAGACAGTGATTCCTCTTGTTCAAGGTGAAGAAATCGTCCAACACTTTGAGCATTTTATTATATTTATCTATATATTTTATTATATTTATCTATATAATTTATTGTATTTATCTATATATTTTATTATATTTATCTATATATTATAAAGAAGAGTGTCTTTGGGTTATTTCTTATACAAATCTACAATTTAATTCCAAGACAGCAGTTTTTTCTCAGGTAATGCTGGGCACTTTACCTAGAGTACAATAAAAATGCAGAAATAAACACATACTTACTCCTATGGGTAAGTGCTGAATGCCGACACTCTTGAGTTCGTCTGTGACGCCCTGACTTCCGAGAACGTAAACCTTCTTTTGGAAATTGATTGACTTCAAGTATGCAGCAGCACAGAAGGAAGTGGAAATGACATCATTCTGAAATATACAGTAATTAACCATTTGACACACACAAACATATATATATATGTTAATGAATTTCCAGTCCCCCCCCCCCCCCCCCCCCGTAGTACACATAGCATAAAAGTTCATAAAAAATCTCTACTTAGAAATATTTTACAAATTTACTATAGAATTGGAGGACTTTTAAAATCCATCTCTAATGAAATAATTAAATAAATTAAACTCTCCGACATTAATAATAAACTACATTTTTGATATTTTGTTTATCCGTCAGAGGGTTAAAATGCTGTTCACTACCTTAGAGACTTTTTAGCTGGAAACGCCAAAATATCAAACATTTATTAAGTACAATTTTTTTTTTCCCAAAATAGTTTCGAAAAATTATTTGGTTAAACATTATAAAAGTTTGCTTGGTTAGAGCCAAATATAAAAAAAAAAACTTTTTATTTAATGTTAACTGAAAATAGTTCAAAAGTTTTTTAATTTTTTTTTGTTTTTATATAAATGATTATATTACATTTAAAAATATATATAGAAGTTTAACAGAAAAAAATAGAGTGAAAAAGCATATCAAGAACTTAATATTTAACAAAATAAAACAATTTCACAAATAAACAAACTTTATTTATAGTTAAACTGCACATATATACAGTTATATCTATTTGCATACAATTTTAAGTACAAGAGGTCAAACAGACATACAAAACTACTATATTTGTTACTAAGTTAAATAAACAGCATACTTTGAAATTACAATTAAAAATATAGTTACTTACTATAGTCAGTTCTGGAAAACCCAGCTTTTCACATTTCGTCAAATAATTGTCCCGAGATTTTGTGCTGTTGTTTGTGACATATATGATGTGCTTACCCTGGAAAATTCAACAAATATGTAACAAGAACAAAGTAAATAGCAAAGTTTATATTTATGTGACTGAATATTAACTTTGCATTAATGTAAATGAAATAAAGACTAAAGAAGATATTGTTTTTAAGAAAAAACTTGATATCGAAATTTTGATGAATCTACAGATTTCATCCATGGATCTCCAGTGGGTTAACAAATGTTCATAAACCTAAAAATATTTGTTGTTGAAATATTTTCAAATTTAAAGCTTATGTTTATGTTCAGAACATTATTAAGAAACATACCAGCCGCTACCCGGGTTGGTTTGGTCAACATCGCACTAGAGCTACACATTGGGCTATTGGCGATGTTTTGGAGCCAATCTCGAAGGAAAGACCCGGGAACAATGCCTCATATTTTTTAACCATATCCGGAGGATGAGGACAACACCTGAGTTGGCACCCGACGCAACCTCAATAGGCAGGACATTAGACCCCAATCAGATTTAGTGTGACTAGTCCCGTATACACGTCATAGAAATTGGAGGCAAGTTCACACGATGTATTGTTATTTCACCAGCAAATCTGGTAACCCTCTGATAACACATTCACTGCATTTTAAAATTTTTGTCATGTTTCTTGTATCAGTCGTAATCAAACTCACAACCCTCTGGTTAGCAGACGATGGTACCGCAGGGCTATGGACCCCCGTCTCATATTGTAAAATTCCGTTTAGATTTTAACGATTTTAACAATTTTAAAAATATTTATAAAAATCATTCCAACTACAATAATACTATTTTTTTATTAAAAGCAGAAAGGTTAATTCCGCGTGTCCGGTGCCCTCGCCAAATGGGATTTGTCGACAAATGATTGGGCGATAAAGTTTATATTTTGACAACCCTTCTAGAAGACATGCAAAAATATCATGTTGTATGGCAACCCTAAATTTTTTCCTAAAAATTTCACGTAGTTCATCCATTTTTGAATCGATGTTCGACTCGCATGGTTGTGATTTTGATGTGTACGCGGATGGATGTATACGCGGACGACGTTTATTAAAATAGTAGGTATTTGTGGAAGTTGGAAATGAAAGGCAAACGTGCTGCGATTGATTGCTGCATGGATGCCGGATTCTTGTCTAACAAGCGAGGTATGCGGAAGGTGCATGGAGCTGGCCCCGCTGCAATTCACTGTGGAATGGGTTTTATGGGTCGAACCATGGATACATTATGCAGCAAATGATCGACTGCCCGGAGGGTGTCATGGATGTGATCCCGAGTAGTCGGAGGCCGAAGACCACAAAATCGACGTCAGGAGTCTGTGACTTTAGCACGCGGTATGCATGTGTGCTTAAGAGTGCTGTTGAAGTTCCCCAAACGAATGTCCGAAGGATTGCCTTTAAGCACTATGATCGACTACCCGTACGGACATTGTTACCTTCGAGATAAACGCCGAACTGCCACCAACAGCCAAATATGAACGGTAGCCCGATGTTTATTAACCAAAACAAAACTTTGGAATCCATTTGAAACCGTCACTATTAGCCCATTGTGGAGCTCAAGTGCAACCAACGCAATGTCCGCCATTTTGATTTGGCAACAAAAAAAAACATAATTTTTGGACTTGGCGCCAATTTTTGGACTTGCCGACAACGGGGCACCGTACACTAGGAATTTACCAGCAGAAACTTGGCATCAAATATAAAATCTTTACCAAATAACACCTAATCTCTAAATAATTTCTGTATATTAAGCCTAATTAAAGTTTGAAAAAAAAAACATTTAAATATTTTATAAAAATACAACACTTAAAACAAAAGAAACAAGTTTCAAGAAATTACGAAACAAAATTTAACGTGTAACGCATGTTATCTCATAATCCTCTGGTTACTAGTTGACAATGGACCGCTCAGACATTGCCCAGGCTTTTCTCAGTGTTGGCCAACTTCTTAACTGTGGTGCCATCTAGCTGTTTCAGTAAACAGTTATTTCTGCTTTATGAGGTGGGAAGAGGGTAGCTTTTAGAAATCTCATGTAGACAGTTTTTAAAGAAAGAGTGCAAAATTTCATCAAGCTTGGAATAAAACTTCATATTTGTATAAGAAAACTAACAAACGCACAAACACTCTTCATTATAAATAAATCCCGGTCACCCTTGTTGCGATTTTTTCCACATTTTTCGATAATTTTTTTTAAATGACAAACCCCCGTGATTTTTTCCACATTTGGCGGCAATTTTTTTTAATGGCAACCCCTTTCCGACAAGGAATTGCAGCAACCCTATTGGACAACAGTTGTGTTCTTTAAATCTCGCTCATGCAAAAAGTCGCCAAAATGACGACTCTTGGCGGGATTTTGAAAAAGTCGCCAAGGGTGACCATACAGTAAATTTTTACCATAAATTAAAATGTATATTTAAATTTATAATTCTTTAGTAATATACAGCATTGCCGCAGCCCACATTCCTAAGTAGCAAACTACCCATTAAGAAACACCAATTATTTGTTCAAAGTAAGAATGCCCAGAGGTGTTTACCAATTTCTTCAATGCTTGTATTGTCTCCACTGATCCAGGAATGGCTTCATTGCCCATCCATAAAACTCCTGCATGAGAGAAACAACAGAAGATGTAATCACACAACACATATGTAGGCACACAGTATATTTTATGCGAGTTTAAAAGTTTGCCTAGAAATTGCATTAAGTAAAAGGAACAGATGTAGTATAGGACATTTGGCAACGAAAATTTGCCGTTAAATATGTTCTGGGCAGCGCGATGACGTCATAGGGTTGCCAGATTGAAAGTCACCAGAAGAATCGGAGAATACCAACAATATCAGGTGGGGTTGCTAAAATATAAATTTATCTCCCCTAAAAAAAAGCGGGTTAAATTTACTGTACGGTCACCCTTGGCATGATTTTTTCCACATTTGGCGATAAATTTTATTTAAATGGCAACCCCCTCCGACCTGACAAGGATTGCTGCAACCCTATTGGACAACAGTTGTTTTCTTTAGATATCGCTCGTGCAAAAAGTCGCCAAAATGGCGACTTTTGGCGAGATTTTGAAAAAATCGCCAAGGGTGACCGTACAGTAAATTTTTTACCAAAAAACCTTGCGCGCCAAGTGTCTTATACTACATCTGTACCAAGTAAAATTGTCAATAAAAAAATCTATTTTGGTTAATCTGTATTCCACACTCCCTTGTGAATTATTGCCAAATCTGGTTGGTTGAATTAATGCTGTAATAGAGCTACCAGGGATGAGATTGACTAAAACGAAAACCCGAGTAAATTGTACACAAGACGCACAAATTAGCTTGAAACAAAATTCTAAGGGAATTATGTGTGAAGATGTTTTAAGTAATAAAACATTCAAGGGTTTTATATACCTAACAAAAATAATAGATTAAAGAAATGATGATTTAATTTATTTAATATAAAATAGACTTAGAATTTACAATGTTTCACTATTTTATTTTTATTACTCGCGTAGAAACCTAAATTCTTGCTTAACCACACCCTTTAGCATAGAATTTTACATGAGGGAGCTCACACAAAATAGTAAAACTGTTTAGCTTGTGTGTTACTGACATTTCGTAGCATATTCAACAATACAGGAGTATACAAGAGAATATAAAGTAGCTTCTTCATAAAGATGCCTCTTGCTAAAAATAGTTAAGTAGTCTACAGTTGAACATAGTATCAAATTTTAGTTCCCTGTGAAAATAAATGAGCGAAAGTTTAGTTTTTAGTTTCCTGTGTGTAACAAATGAACGAAATACGAAGTTTGAAAACAAAATACTCATATATAATCTTCAACAAATGAAACGTTGCCATCATTATTTAAATATCTCAGTAAACAACTTAGATTAATGTCCACAGAACTTTCATTTAGCAACAAGATGTTTTACATACCATCACAATCTGTCAAAACATAATCAATCGAGTCAAAAAATCCAGCCGATACAACTGTTTCGTCAAAAGATACGCATTTCCTAAGAGCCATACTCATGGAATATTTTGTAAGAAAAATATAATTATTACATACAAATAATTTGTAACTAAACAAAGCTAAATTTAAAGCAAATATTAAACAGAAGTCGGCAAATAAACACCAAGAATTTTGATTTGATAAACAAAACAAATAGAACCAACAGTCAAAGTTATAAACAATCCAGTTGCCAGATTTCCACATATGTAATTTCACGCGTACGTACAAATACGTTTTCAGGTTTGGTTTGGTTTAATTAACTAACTTTGCACTACAGCTGCACAGTAAGCTATTGTCGACGGTTCGAGGCCTATCTCGAAGGAAAGACTCGGGAACGATGCCTCCGATTTTTAAACCATGGTCAGATGACAACACCTAAACTTCAATAGGCGTTAGGAATTTGGACCCGATCAGATCTATGGTGCAGTCCAGTACACGCCTGTATAATTTTTTTTTATGTTCTAGACGACTTTCTAGCATTTTTGTAGTTGTATTTTGTATTTTTAACTCTCCAATCACAAGATCACTACTTTTTTACTTTTCTTTGTCAAGTCCATATCCTCTCTGAGCAGAACGCCTTTATCCGCTGGTCTACAGGGCTCCAACTGTTTGGAGGGAATTTATGTTAGTAATTTTTTTTTCTTCGTATTGCCATATAATAATTGCTAATGCAACGAATTACATTAGAACAAAATGGTCCGAAATCGCGAAGATGGAGTCACGGAAAGTTTTACGTCTTCATATGCGTCCAAGTAGCACCAGTCATCGTAACGGAGTCGAAAACTGGTAGTAAACGTCGTGATTTAGTCGTCGTCGTAAAAAAAAAACTGTCAAAACGACGCCTTGCATTGGGAACAGAGGCGATGTTGTGTTTCGGACGCCGTTTGTGGTTGTAAAGACGGTTTTAACATCTTTAAAAAAAATAACCTGTATATTAGTCGACACTACCATCACTTCTGTCTGTATTGAATGGTTTTGGGATAATTTATAAAAAATAAATTTTAATCGTTGTTTTAAAAAGGGTGTCTTGATATTTGGAAACAGCAATTTTATTACATTTCATGATTAGTTTTTGGACAAACTTACACTACAAAACTATTTTTTTATTCAACCTAAGAAAAAAAAATTCAGGCTTAATAAATGAATTTTTAAAATATATTTCGTATTGTAAAACGAATTAATTTAAAAGTTTGGATAAAAAAAAATTAAATAAAAAATAATAGAAAACATTTTTTTAATAATAAAGTATTGTTTGATAAATAATAATAATTTTACAGAATATTTAGAATAACAGAAATAAATGTTTAATAAATATTAATAGACCTATTTTATTTTCCTCCTCTCTCTCCCCCCCCCCCCTAAAAAAAATAATAATAATAATAATACCAAATAAATAAATAATAACAAAAAAATTCACAATGAATAAATTTTGAAATTTGGCTAAACATATTTTAATAAATAATAATAGAAATAATTTTTTTCAATAATATAATAAAAAAGTAATTTTTGATAAATAATAGTATTATTAAAAATTACATAGAGTAACAGATAGTAGTTTTTAATAAACATTAAATAGAAAAAAATTCTTATTTAATATTTTGGCTAAATTTTTTTAATAAATTATAATTGATGTTTTTTTTAATAGTATAAAACGATTTATTTAAATAAAACCATTATTTTAAATATTCTTACCACTTGTAAAACAAATTAGGTTTGAAATGTGCATGGCTGAAATTTAAAAAAATAATAATAGATGCTTCTTAAAAAATAAAAAGCAAATTTGTACGTATAAATAATATTGCAGGTACAAGTAAGTTTTACAGGATTTATAAGACTGGTCATCAGACCCAGTGCCGTCACACAATATATATATACTAGGAGGCTCCGCCCCTGCTCCGCCAACCCCCGGAGGATTGCTACGCAATCCTCTTTAGTTTGCTTCGCAAACCAATACAGGCTTCATACACTATAGACAATGACAATATGTCCTAACAATCTAACAATAATACTTTTTTTAGTTATATAAATTATTACTGGCAGTGCCGTCACACAAATTTATTTTTCGTATGTTGAGACAAGAAATTTCCCAACTTAACGATCCGAAATTCCGAACTTGAACGATTCAAAATTCCCAACTTAAGAACATCGGGTACCAGCTGAAGTGTTGTCCTCGTTATCTGACAACTGTTAAAAATATGAGGCATCGTTCCCGGGTCTTTTCTTCGAGAAAGGCCTCGAAACAAAGCGTCCTTGATGTAGTAAGTTAATACGTACCAATAACAAATCAAGGGCGCTTTGCTCGAACCAACGCCAGTAGTTCAATGTGCAGCTCTAGTGCGACGTTATTAACCAGACCACACTTACCGATTCGAAATTCACAACGCAACAGTGCTAAAAAAAATAGCCAGTTCCAACTTATAAGACATTTTCAGCTTTTTAATAGGTAATATTAAACAGTTTTTTTTCGAAAGTATTGATTTGTCGCACGCATGTTCCAATGCAGTGGTTCGTTTTGAGGTCTAATTTAAGTTTCATCTTAATACAAGTTGGGCAATTTCTAGTCTTCCGTCACTTTCATTTGCTAATAATATCAATTTGCTTGAGGCATAAATTTTTCCAACTCAGGGATTTTTAAAACTCGAAATTCCCAACTTTTAAGATTTCAAGTTTACAGAGGGGAGGGGGGGGGGGGGGGGGAGCATGCTTCCCCCCCCCCCCTCCCCGTCGTTGTGGTGGGCCTGATAACTGGAAAAATTCAACTGTAGAACTGCTTCAACGCAATTGTGATCATTGAAAAGCGAAACATGTGTAAACAAACAACAGCATAAACGCGCCAAGCATAAATAGGCCTACTCGCCAACTTATATTTATATAAAGTAAGATAATTGAGAATTGGCGCTAATAATAATTCGCCGTTGGCAGCCAAATACATGTTGGCATTTTGCCAATGTTGGCATTTCACTCCGAAGTATCTTTTATTTATTAGTTCTTATATTTATAGTACTTTACATAAATAGTTACATCTAATTTATTTTTTAAGATAGAATTTCAGTATTGATACCATTCAAGAAAGGAAGATTTTACGAATATAACTATATTTTTTTAACGGGAAAAAAGTATATTTTTGAACTACTTAGAGCAGTTTTAATTTATCGTTTGTGAAGATACGCGTAAAATTGACGATTATTTCAGACATTTCGTCAGTTATTTAAAATTTTATAACTACAAAACTAAATCGAAATTTCACAAACGCTCTGGATCATTTGTAGCCAATAGTTTAATCTATACCCCTAATTTTTTATTTATTTTTTTGTTGAAAATTGGAAGACAAGTATACAAAAATGTATGAATTGTTTTCAAAATTTTCTAAAATCATGACTTTAACATAAAATAACGTCTAATATACTGATCGTATTGAAAAACAAAAATATTTATCTTATTACCTAAACATTTCTTAATAAACTGGCATAATTTCATAATTTTAGGACATTTACTTTTTGAGATGCAAGCGGAACAATGAGACAAAAAGTCGCAAATTAAAATTTTCTCGAAATATCCGACATTTTTATCCTTCTTCGCTATTTTTTATACTTATCTTAATTGACCATATCTAATTTAATTGTAAAGATAGAAATATAATCTTTATAACATCAGAAAGAGGAAGTTTTAGCGAACATTAATATATTTTTTTGAATAAGAGAATATGTAATTTTAAATGACTTATAGCAATTTAGAAATCACGTTTCAAAAATGAGGGTGAAAAAACTTCAAAAAGTGGAGCGTGTTTAAATGTTTAAAAAATTTATAAATCCAAAACTAATTCGAATTTAAAAAAATGCTTACTTGGATTTCCAGTTCAAACCTATTTGTACACTCCCTAAAAAAATTGGATCTCTCCTAGTGTTTCAGAAACTCGACGGACAAAATTACTTGTAAGCGAAATTTTATCAACGACGACTTTAATATTAAATAACTTATAAACTAATAACAGTATTGAAACAAAAATATATTCTTCTTATTTATCAAACATTTCTTAACAAATTCACTTAATTTCGTAATTTTAGGACTTTTACATTTTGAGATACGATCTGAATAACATTGAAAGAACTGAAAATTCCCCCTAGGACTGACTTTTTCCCCCTAGGGCTTACTTTTTTTTAAAATAGAGAGATTATTGGTAGTTTGTTTTGGCATAATTGACGTTAAGCTTACAATACTTTTGCCTACCAGAAATGTGTACGTTACTAAGTTAATACGTCATAAAAATTAAGTTAATAGAAATCTAGTTTTGAAAATTCCCAACAGATGGCGCCACGTCAATGTTCCGCTAATGTAAAGTTTAAAAAAGCGTTTTTCAAAATTTCTATTTTTAATGTAATAGGGTTTATATTCTTCCTAATTTAAGCTTACATCAACAAAATAATTATTTACTAATGAATTGAAGTGGCTAATCGTCAAAATGGTTTACATAATGGCAAAATAAAAATGCGGGCACACAGAATTTCGTAAACAAACAAACTGTTGCCACTCAGCGTACAGAGAAACAGCGTTTTTCAATCACCGCGTAAGAGAAATATACATAAAGATATATATATATATATATATATATATATATATATATATGTTCACATTCCTTCCATTTCACAAAGCAAAAACGTGTGATCTATTTATTTTTATACAAACGATAATAAAAATAACATCCTATTGTTTCCACCGAAACAATAAACCAAAGAATATTACTTCCAATTTACTCAAAATCTTTGCGAAGAGTAAAAAAAAATAGTTCGAATGTAAGATTTATACGGGTATAGCCAACCATTCTTCCTAAGTCTAACAAGTGCCCAAAATTGCCAACAGCACCCGCGCTTTTGGTGAAAAAACAAACCATTGTTCTAAATGCATTTCGAAAGCTTTATCACTGTTGACAATAGTCACATTTCGAATATATATCTTTTCTTTGCGAGTTCTAAAAACATCACATGGCCTACTAACATTAGAAGCAACCTCAAAAGAAAATAATTTTTGTTTCCGATTTAGGCGAGATTTTTTTTTGACCTTACAAAAATTCGCTTTCTATAAACTTGGCCAGAATAGAATAATGGAAACAAATAGGGTATCGAAAAAAGTGAACAATATGTTTCCGAATGTTTTGTACGTTAAGATGGCGGTGTTTTACACAAAAAATAATAACGTAATCTTTGTAGGTAATAGAAAGGAAGTATATAATGGGAGTCATTTTTTTCTTCTTATTACAAGCTAAAAACTGTGTCAAGTTCTGGATTGAGTGGCAGCTTTTCAATAACTAAAGTTAGAATTACTTTGTTTAGATTACATTCAGTATTTTTTTTTATGAACAGCTCACTTCAAGTTCGTTAATGAATGGATTTTGCCAGATCGTAATCCCGCTTTTTGCTGCTTTTGATTAGAATCTAAGCAGAGAAACTTATTTTGTAGTTCACGGTGTACCTAATTATTTATTTTGCGTTTCAAAGCATTTTTATGTATTTTGTCGTGTAACGTCTTATAAATCAATTCAGATTAAGGCAGATTTTTCATACACCGGGGAAACCTGAGTCGGCACCGGCAGCCGTCAAAGACTGTTATTAAATTAGAACATTTTCAAGTAGTCCGATCCGGCATTGGAGCCCCAGTTGCTCAGTGGATAAAGGCGTTCAGCTACTAATCAGAGGATTGGTGGTTCGAATCCGTGCGATGGACTTGACAAAGAAAAGTAAAAAAGTCGCGATCTTGCGATCGGAGTGTTGCCAGCTTCGCTACGAAAATACTAGAAAGTCGTCCAGAACATCCAACAAATTATACTGGCGTGTATACAGGACTGGTGCACGATAAATCTGATCGGGGTCCAATGCCCTGACGCCTATTGAGGTTGCATCGGGTGCCAGCTCAGGTGTTGTCCTCGTCATCTGACTGTGGTTCAAAAATACGAGGCATCGTTCCCGGGTGTTTCCTTCGAGATAGGCCCCGAACCGTTGCCAATAACCCACTGTGCAGCTCTAGTGAGACGTTAATTTAAAGAAACCAAACCGATCCGGCATTGTATACCATAATATTGCATCTGGCCTGGTGCCGGTACCAGTTTTCCTGGTGTGTGATAAACGTGACTTTAAGGTTGAATATAGGTAGGGCTACCAGACGTCCCGGTTTTTCGCCCATGTCCTGGGAAACGTCTCGGGCAGGCTCGTGATCCGGGATTTCCAATGAACTAGTTTACAGACGCCCTAAAAACCAGTAATTTTTTCGAAAAGCCCTATTGCCAGTGAAAAAATATCCCTATATATTGCTGGTGCGATTGACTCTCCCAACTCTCCCATAGGAACTTTCCTGGAGCATTGCGGAGAACCACTCGCTCCTCTGGTCAAGTGCGAATGATTGAAAATTAGTATATATATATATATATATATATATATATATATATATATATATATATATATATATATATATATATATATAATATATATAAGGTGTGCTCGTGTTTCGCTTTTTGAAAGGGGCAAGGAAAAAATTATTTTGACGTCATTTTAGCTCCGCCTTACTATGAGTTTTTGATTATTCTCATTGGCTGTATGTTTCAAGCATTGCTACTTAGGTTCGATCCTCGTGGGTAACGACTGGTGATTTAATTTTTAATTAGCAAAATAATGTAAATATCTGTAAATAATTGTGTTCAGGTAGCTTCATTGCTAATCCGTCCTGATTTAGTTATGTCCCCGTATTTTACTTGATTGAAATTGTAACTCATTTAATATGTCCAATACAAATGCATTGCCCTGATGGTTCCTAACCTCATTTTACTTTTTCAAAATTCATGGACATGCTCTCGTGGCAGCTAATATTATTTTAATACGCTTAATTTATTAAGCAACTTTTTTTGCACTTTTTACATACTAAATACAATCCTTAAAATATAATTTAAACTCTTAAAATTTAGCGAATTCTAAATAAAATTAACGATTATCACTTTTAAATAGTTCACAAAAAAAAAATAGATGGCAGCACGTCAAATGGTTTCTGAATATTTTAATAACGAAACGACTTTGGAAATCGATTCAAATTGTTTTTTGAAGCAAATTTTAACTGTTTTCTTTTAAATAAATTCATGATTAGTTAAAAACAAGAATTCTTGTTAAATTAAGTACTCCTTGACAATAGCGACAATTACTCTTAAAACGACTGTGGAGAGCATTAGACACGCCCACAGACAGTTGAAGGCGGAGGAAGGCGTCACTATGACGTCAAAAGAATCCTTTTCCCCGCCCTCCATCAGCAAGAGCGAGTACCAGCACACCTTTTATAAATAGTCTCCACTATCCTTGGGGGGGAGGGTGACTTTTGGTTGGCTTTTGGAAATTCTGGTAACTCTACATATACGTTGAGAAGTGGACTGTAACAAAAGCATGGGCCTTGAAAAAGCGCTGGCGCGGTTTCATCTATTTCAAGCTCGGCTGACACTCGAAAACGTCGTCGTAGGAACGGAATACTGTAGATAGCGTTCAGCAGTTTGTCTGACATTCAAAATATAATTTTTAGTGTAAATATGTGTTATGCAGTACGCAAGTAAATATATTAGGTTAGGGAAACTTCATTATTATTAATTATTATACAAGTTCACATCTTATTCCACATAAAATATTTCTTTTTTAAAAATGTCTTCTTTAAGACGGATTTTTTTAATTATTTTTAAGTCTCAGTTTCTGGTTAAAGAATAAATATGTATCTTTTTTAATTGAAAGTATACGCTGAGTGGCTAAAATATTATGACTACCTGAACATTTTAAATAAATGAGCTATGATGTCCCACTGCTTCCGCCAGAGGGCGAGAGAGGTATATAAAAGTAAAGGCGCTTTCCTACAACGTTATCAGAAGCGTTATGTTCGAATAGGTATGGGTTAAAAGCGCGATTTGAACGTGGGGTGATTGAACGTGGAATAAACTGTATTCAATTTCTACTTCTGTATTTCGTGTATTCTTCTTGCTAAAATATGCCGAATTATAATGATTTTGGCTATTTTTTTTTAAATTTTCAATTAAAACACGAATGTCGATCTTTTGAAATCCATTGCAACCAATAATAATTCGATAAGCAGCAAACATAAAAACTGTTTTTGGGGGATATACAAATTAATTCTATGTGTAGAAAATAAAATATCTCAACATATTTACCATTGCTAAAACCATTGGAGAAGGAACAACACCCACAAAATCACTTTTAAAAATTTGTTGGGGTAGAGAATGGCTTCAACTGCGCTCATTGAAGGAACTGGTTATGAGCATTCCAGAAATTACAGTTAGAGTTCAGTGGATGTGCACCAGTCTTCTCCACACGATTGATTTTATTTTGGTGGGCGAAAGGAACGAATCTGACAACATTATGATTCTACCAGATCGCTACACACATGCCGGTAATCTAACCCTTGGCTTCCAGTGCCGAGTTAGTGGCCCAGCGGATAAAGGCGTTCAGCTATAGTAATCAGAGGATTGCTAGTTCGAGTCCGTGAGATGGACTTTTGCTCACAGTATGGCTTCAATCGCGTTCATAGAAGTAATTGGTTATGAGCGTTCCAGAAGTTACAGTTAGAGCTCAGTGGATTTTTGAAACACAAAAATTTATTTAGCCACAGTTCAGATTTCGGAATCATTCTAGGTTAATCAAGCAAGAAACCGAAGGGAAAAAAACCCAATCATTTATTAAAAGTGTCACGATTTATTTCAAATTTAATACATTAAAGACCCACAGAATAATTCGCAAGCAGCGAGGCTGCCCAGAACTCGCAGCACATTAAAATAAATGACTTTGTGGAAATGTGGCTTATTAGTCGAAAACGTGAGAATACTTTCATATTTACTTCGAAATATCCCACATCCAGCTGTGCTTCATTGGGATTGTGTATGCAAAACATTGCATGAAATGGGTTTGAAAACGTTTACCTGTGATTGGCAGCAAGTGGAAGCGTGTAAAGGTAGTTTTGCGTAAGTAATAAATTTGCATAAAATTACATAATCTATATATCAGTGTTACAAGGTAATGTTTTTCGAGTGTTCAAACAAAAGTAACTTCGGTTATTTAATTGTTTTATTCTCGGAAGACAAAGTTTAAAGGGTTTTTACTTTCTTTTGAGGTGCCGAAGTGTTTGGATTGGTTTTGGTTAATTATCGTCGCACTAGAGCTGCACAGTGATATATTGACACGGTTCGGTACTATCTCGAAGGAAAGACCGGGGGCCGGATAACCCAGTGGATAAAGGCGTCAGCTGGGAATCGAAGGGTTCCCGGTTCGATCCTGTGCGACGAACTTGACTATGAAAAGTAAAAAAGTAGTGATCTTGTGATCGGAGGGTTGCCAGCTTCGCTACAAAATACTAGGAATGTCGTCCAGAACATCCACACAAATTATCGGCGTGTACAAGGGACTGGTGTACGATAAATTTGATCGGGGTCCAAAGTCCCGACGTATATTGAAGGCGTTGGGTTGCCAGTTCAGGTGTTTCCTCGTCATCTGACCATGGTTCAAAAATACGAGGCATCGTTCCCGGGTCTTTCCTTCGAGATATTCCTCGAACCGTCGCCAATAGCCCACTGTGCAGCTCTAGTGCGACGTTAATTAACCAAACCAAACCGAAGGAAAGACCCGGGAACGATGCCTCGTGTTTTTGAACCACAATCAGATGATGCGGGCAACATTTGAGCTGGCACCGACGCAACCTCAATAGGCGTCAGAACATTGGACCTCGATCGGATTTATCGTGCATCAGTCTCGCATATACGCCAATATAATTTGTTGGATGTTCTGGACGATTTTATAGTATTTTTGTAGCGAAGCTGGCAAACGTCCGATCGCAAGATCACTACTTTTCTACTTTTCTTTGTCAAGTTGACCACACGGGGTCGTACTAGAAATCCCCTGATTACCAGCTAAACGCCTTTATCCACTGGGCAACTGGAGGTCCTCTCAGTTTTCGAATTTTTGGTTATAACATTTGGGTCACTCTTATATTATATTCAGCATGCATTTTACATTTCCCAAATATCATGCATATAATTTTTTTAAGAAAACGACTAAAAAACCCTTCAAACTACAACGAATTTTCAAAAAATTATTTTTAACTCTATCACTTATTACTGAAAACACATGAGAGAGGGAAAACTATAATTATAGCACAATTTTGTTATCTAACATTAATAATAATTATCTTGTAACTCCAGTGCTAGCTTTTTTAAAGAATAGACATATTCCCGCCTTAATTACATCTATTCTTTATATACCTCATATATTTATTTTAGACTTTTGTATAAACTTTCCTTATGCGGAAATAAACGTGTTTATTTAAACAACTTAATATAAGGTTGTGAAATGCACTGAAGGTCGACCTTTCATAGGCTACTTAAAAATTATAGTAATATATATAAAGGGAAATCTTTTTTTTATCTTTACCACATAATGCTTCTTTAAATCTTTTAACAGTATGGTTAATTATTATTCAATGTAAAATTGAATTGGAAACCCAAGACAAAAATATTAATATGCCATGCGTATGCACTACGTATGCCAGATCGATTGTAAGTATGCGAGTAATATGCCGAGTTTGCCTTAGAACTGACGACTTCCTAGGTTAAAAGAAAAGAAAATTAGTTTTTCAAACTAAAAACTACATATATTAATTATTTTCGTATGAAATTATAAAGTGATACATTGAGAAATTTTAAATCTTGAAAGTAACTTTTATTTAGGCAGTATTTTTACTTATTACATTTCATGCCACAAAACTTTTTAAAAACTACTTATATTTAAATTAATTACTGTTTCCAAAAAAAATAAAGTAATATTATACGGTCCACCAAATGCGAAATAAAAATAATGATTAAATTTTTTTTAAAAAGCCTTTCTAAACATCATAGAAAAAAGCTTTCATGTAACTTTCACAATGGGCGATATGCGAACCGCATACATGTCGCATATCACCTCCGTATGCCATATTAATATGGGATATTTTCACAAGGCATACGAAGGCATATTTGTTCCAAACATATGCCACATGTATGCGTGAAATGTTAGGCATATTAGAGGCGTTCTCCTTTATTTTGTCTCGGGAAGACGTTTTAAAAAGTTTTTAATTTTATTTTTAAACAAACTTTTGTGGTTTAAAGTTGCCACTGTGACCATGTAATTAAAAACTAAAATAAAAATTACTTTTGAATTTTTTTTATTTCAGATTTTAATTTATATTTACCGGTATTTCAAAAATAAATGACCTAAAATGATTCCCAGCAACTTTTGTCAGCATAAAACCTTTATCAAAATTGTCAAATTGAAGGTTTTGACAAGGTTTGAAACAAAAACTGCATTTTAAAAAAAAAGTTTTTATTTTCCTACATAAAACCTTTAAAATATCTGCATTCCTTTCATGATTAAAAAGTGTTTTTTTTGTAGGATTTTATGAAGGATTTTTACGGTTTTTATATAGGACTAGCATTATGGCCCGGCGTTGCTCGTGGTCAGTTTGCACAGTAAGAGCTGCGCGATTTTATCTTGTCAGCGTAGCCATCGCGTATCACTTTCTGTGCACTGTGAAAAATAAACTTTATCCGAATCCAGATTTACTTTGAATATTACCCAGAATTACTTTTAGTATTTGAGATACCTAAATCTATTTGGCTCGATTGTCGCAGATGGGGTGAATTTCTCGCCAAGGCGCTAAACTTCTAAATGTGGTTACTTGTTTACTTTCTTCCTGCGCAGAGTTCGTTTGGATTGCATGCGCATCTTCCGCCGCGAACGCGTTCTGAAAGAAATGACTCTTAGTGTTTAACGAACTCTGATTGGTTGTAGGATTATGCGAACTATTCAAAAGCTACAAATATTTAAATTCGAATATTTGTAAATTATGCGTTTGGTTCAAACGATTTTAAATTGAGTTTGGTGAATATTTTTTATAATTTTGGTAACATGTTATATTGTTAGGATAGCTATTGAAAATAAATTTGTTTAGAATGTTTGGATTACGTGGTTTGGTTTGTTTAATTAACGTCGCACTAGAGCTGCACAGCCGTCTATTGGCGACGGTTTTGAGCCTATCTCGAAGGAAAGACCCGGGAACGATGCCCCATATTTTTGAACCATGGTCAGATGACGACGACAACACCTGAGCTGGCACCCGACGCAACCTCAATAGGCGTAAGGATATTGGATTACGTGGAACGACTTTGATACGCAATTTTAGCTTACCACATTTATTTATTAAATATTTTATTTTTAAAGTTTGCTATTTTTCTTTATGCGCAGTTTAAAACAAATTTTATTTGGTACACTTTAAATATTATTTAATTATAATTTTTTTTTTTTTTTTTTACATTTTTGGAGGTAAGTACACTTAATTTTCAGTTGGTATGCTTAGCAAATGCGGTATGGTTCAAAGATTAAGTGGGTTTTTTGTGTTCAAAACATGTATGTCAGAAGTTTGAGTTATGATAATGCGAGTACGATCGAATGGTGCAAGAAAGTGGGATTATTGTCTGAGAGTTAGTTATAAATGCGCTTAAAACTGGGTTAGCGCGCGGTACGCGCGTGCGCTTAAGAGTGCTGTCGAAATGCCCCAAACGACTGCCCGAAGGATTGCCTGTAAGCACCATGATCGACTGCCCGAACGGGGTCATGGATGTAATCATGAGTAGTCGGAGGCCGAAGGCCGGAGACCCCAAAATCGACGGCAGGAGCCTGTGACTTTAAACGCGCGGTACGCGTGTGCGCTTAAGAGTGCTTTCGAAATGCCCCAAACGACTGCTCGAAGGATTGCCTGTAAGCACCATGATCGACTGCCCGAAGGGGGTCATGGATGTAATCATGAGTAGTCGGAGGCCGAAGGCCGGAGACCCCAAAATCGACGGCAGGAGCCTGTGACTTTAAACGTGCGGTACGCGTGTGCGCTTAAGAGTGCTTTCGAAATGCCCCAAACGACTGCTCAAAGGATTGCCTGTTAGCACCATGATCGACTGCCCGAAGGGGGTCATGGATGTGATCCCGAGTAGTCGGAGGCCGAAGGCCGGAGACCCCAAAATCGACGGCAGGAGCCTGTGACTTTAAGCGGGCGGTACGCTTGTGCGCTTAAGAGTGCTTTCGAAATGCCCCAAACGACTGCTCGAAGGATTGCCTGTAAGCACCATGATTGACTGCCCGAAGGGGGTCATAGATGTGATTCTGAGTAGTCGGAGGCCGCAGACCGCAACTGCCCGGGACCATAAATCGACGTCAGGAGCCTGTGACATTAGCTCGCGGTACGCGCGTGCGCTTAAGAGTGCTTTCGAAATTTGACGTTCTATTTGATATCTGTAGCAGATCTTTTGTGTACTCTAGTTCGATTTAATGAAATAAAACTATATTTGCTTTCCATATAAAAAATCCGATTGAAATCCATATAAAGCGAATGGATTTTGATCGAATTTTCGTGATTAAAAAATTACATGTAATAATTATGTTTTAAAACGTATTTTACTGGCATGGTTTTCATTTAAATAAATTCCAATATTTTTATATATATATAGGTAACATTTATTTTCTCCAAAGATAAGCGACCGCCCAACAGAGTGATGCCATAGATTACGTGTTCGTATCCCAGCGAGCTCGAAGTAGGCACCATAAACAGTAAAAATATTGATAATCTACTAGTTATTTAGTTAAAAATCTTTTAAAATGCAAATATTTATTTAAAATTCTTTTAATAAAAACTAATCACTATCAAACCCACACGTTTTTCTTTCAAATAAATTCGAATATTGTTGTGTAGGTTAACATTCCTCTTTCACCGAAGACTATTATGGCCGAGATCGTAAGCGACCACTCATCAAATAAACGAAACCACTGAACACGAGTTCGATCCGCTTCGATTAAAAGTTTTTTGTGATGCAACTTAAAATTCAACCACGGAAAAATCTGGTTTCTCCCTTCCAATCCAATCCAATCGCGAAATAAGGAGACGTACATGCTTTAACCGTTGCACTTTCATTCGTGACGTAAACAGAGCGCATCGGGTTGCTTTACTGGTGTACGTCGGCAAGCGAGATACGCCGTCGCCAACGTTTACCGATTTTCAAAAATGCGCCAATTCACCCCATCTCCGACATCTTTACCATCTATTTTTATGTTCACGACTTTACATGCTATTGCGACTACTGTTTAAACTGATGTTTTTGTAAAATGTTTCTTTTTGTGAAATAAAAATTCCTAAAATTTTATTTAATTGCATATTTTTTGTATAAAAATTAACCATTTAGTAACAGTAAACCTTTGAAGAAAAATTTCAAATTCATTAGTTTTTAATATTGGCAACGCAATAATATATCGAAGAAAAAATATTGCATTGTTCCAAATCGAAATAATGTATCGTATTTGGTGAAGTATTTTTTTTTGTGCCAATTGGTGACCGGAGTCTATATATCCGTCTTTCAACATAATTTCATAAGGGTCAATATTTACGGACAATATTTCTTATAAAAATTAATTATCAAATATTCATTTTTGAATGCCAATAATATGTTTATGAGGTAAAAATTTAAAAATAAGCTACATGGAGGTATACATATAGAAAACCTTAAATTAAACTTTTAGGGTGGCCCATTTCAACACCATAGAAATATCCACTCCGTAACAAAACGCACTATTGTCATAAAAGTTTAGTTGTTCTGAACATGAATACACATGGCGTCAGTCAAAAGAGCTGGTTTATCTTCCTCTTTCGGTTGGCGCGATTTTTGTTAACGACGTTAATTTTGTTGTTTGGACACTAATTTCGCCATTGTGATGATATTTTTAAATATAGGACCTCTATTTTAGCTCATTTGGCAACATTTTTATTGATTTGGGGAAATTTTTAATTCATTTGGTGACATTTTTAATTCATTTGGCAACATTTTTAATCCGTTTGGCGACATTTTAAATTAATTTTGCGACATTTATTATTCATTTGGCGACATTTAAAAATTATTTTGCAACATTTGGCGACATTTTTAATTGATTTGGCAATATTTGGCGACATTTTTAATTCGTTCGGCAACATTTTTAATTCATTTGGCAATATTTGGCGACATTTTTAATTCGTTTGGCGACATTTTTAATTCATTTGGCGACATTTACTCATCAGCCAATCAAAATAAATCGTTTATCCCAGTATTGTCGAAAAATATTTTAGGTCGCCAAGGTGATTTTAAACAATAATATTATGTTAGGAGGAAGATTGAGATGTAAATTTCCCATAGGCGTAATGTTAGAGAAAATGGAAAAAGTTCTATAACTTTTGAATGGTTGCAGATATCCACATGAAACAAAGTGCATATTTTAAACTAAAAAAAGTTTGTTCACATGGTGCAAGTTTCATAAAAATCCGTGCAGTAGTTTTTGAGTTAAATCCGGACAAACAGACAGACAGACAGACAAAAACATTTTAAATGTGATTTTCGGAATCAGTGTATCCTAATTCGTGGAGAAAACACAAAATGAGGGGTTTTGTTCGATTCCACTGACAGACACTCCATTCTTATATATAAGTATTGATATTTAAACGAAAACCTTTAATTTCATAGATCTTAAAAAAAACTGAAATAAGTGTCTAAAACAGAACACAAGTATAATAAAAACACTGTAAAAAAAGTGCTTAACAATTACTACATGAACGTACTTGTTTTTCTTTAAGTACAATTACATCGTAAATGAGCGATGACGTACTCAAATTTAAGTAATCATGCTTTCACAAAAATGAACAGTGTAACTTAATTTTGCTAATCTGAGCTTCTGTTCAAGCCATCTTAACTGAGTCTGAAAATGGTTTTCCACATTATTTGTTGTCTATTGCTTAAATAGAAACTGAGTTATTTTAAATCAATTATCGTACTTCCTATTATTTTGACACACCTTTTTAACATTACTTCTGTTTATAACTTTTCGCGTTTCCTTGTTAGCCTAACGGATAAGACCGTAGATAGCTGCGCTGCAGACTTGGGTTCGATTCCCGGTAAGTCTAAGTTGTAATTAATTTGTGAAAGTGATTTATAAAGGCAAGCTACTGCTCTTTTTATTCGTTTTTACTCAGTTTTGAGTACATGTCTTTTTGAAAATGATACTTATGTGTTCGGAGCTATGATAAGCATCGAATGTAATCAAAAATCAGTACAATTTACTTATTTTTGAATACCTATTTTTAACAGTGAACCAACGGAAATCAGTTATAACAGTTTAATCTTCAGATTGAAAACTCTCACAGTAATTCAAAAAAGCCAGTGGGTGACACAACTCTCTGTTCTTCTTCATCCCAACCTCTTCAAAAGTTGTTGATGACAATGCCTTTCGGGTCAAGGCAACGCACGAGCAAAGTGAAAGTCATACCTGGTAGAGATGCGACGTTTACGTTCTTCTTTAAGAACAGTTGTTACCTGTTCTTAATCTTATTTGAAGAACTGTCCTTTAACCTGTTCTTCCCAAGGACCTACTTACAACCCAGGTAAGCACACCAATATTGGCAAAGAGAGTTTCGCCAACATTGGCCAATATTGACGAATGTCGGATCGGCCAATGTCAAATGGTAAACCTTTTATCAATGGTAAACCTTTTTTTAATATTGGCCAATATCGCCTAACCTATATTGGCCGATATTGTAGAGCTATATTGGCCGATATTGTAGAACGATATTGGACAAAGGAACATTTTAGGGCCCCCAAAGTACCTTAAAATAAAACTACTCAATTTATGTATAAGCCCCCAATGCAAAATAATATAATTAATCTGTTTTAATGCAAGTGTTTTGAACAGACCGATTATTAACTTATTCCAGTGGCGGCGATTCGGGGGGGCAAGGGGGGGCGGTTGCCCCCGCACTTTTTTCGGATGTTGCCCCCGCACTTTTTTAATATTGCACTTTTTAAAACTATATTACAGTCAATTGTTCTATTGAATTGCCGAACAAAGGAAAAATTTTGAACCCCAACTTTCCCCAGATTTCACCACTACTAAGGTTCAAACCCCTTCCATTGAAAGTCAAGTGAAATTTTTTTTTGAACGAATGTGGTATCGTTATTCTTTAAAAAAAATTCAACATTTAAAAAAAAATTCTCTATCTAAATTGAGGAGCTTTGTTTTCAGATTTCCAGACAGACAGCTGCTAACTTAATCCATTGATTGGCGTCTCTTGCCTTACTCATTCCAGGTCCATTATTCATTCTGTTTTTATTTTTTTCGGAAAAAGAAATAGCATATCTTTTCTTTACATAGAAAAATGCAACTGTATGACCTTCAATTCTAAAAATAGATCAAACCCTCTTCTTTTATTTATGACTATCTGCAACTTTTTTACATTAAAATAGTATCCGGTCTTAATAAAATGCGTTAAAATGTAGTAATGTGTAATCTATTGGCGCCGAACAATTGCGTAGTCTATAAATCTGTAGATAGGATGGAAGGGGTCATGAGTTAGCCATTAATGTCTTTGTTTTGATCTTCGTCTGCTCTGCTTTTTAGCAAAATGAAGCGAATTTTACAAAATTCAGTTTTAAATTACTTTAATAAAAAGAACAAATGTGAATTTGAACATGACAGCAATACAAGCACTACTGTTTCCATTCAAGAAAGCTTGTCTGTTAGCTTGCAATCTACGCCACAGAATTTTCAAAATCGCGCAAGTATACGTTTAAAGATACCATTATCTTGATTTTTAGCATTTATATATCATATTTCGAAATCTTTTACATCATTTATATTATGCGATTGTTCTTCAATTTAATTTAGCATAAATTGTTCAATTTATAATTTAACTTCAAACTATTATTGGAAAATTTATTCGTATTTCAGTAAATTTCGATATTATTGCACTTTACAAAATGTGTAACGAAGGTACAGTTTAATTTAATCGTGAATAGATATATTTTGAAAACTTTTGTTTAAATATGGATTTATTCATACACGGATGAAATGTTTTTACTTTTCCCAAAATATCCATTTAAAAAGAATAGTAATAATTATCCGACAATGAGACCCTATGATTATTATTATGATTTTGGTTTAGAATTTTATAAATCCGTGTTGGAAATCCGTGTTATGTCCGAAGAAAATTAATGTTATTTGCAAATGAAAGCGAGGGAAGATTAGAAATTGCCTAACTTGTAAGATTAAATTTGACCTCTGAACGGATACTGCATTGGAAAATGCTTGCAACAAACCAATACTTTTTGAGAAAACTGTTTAATATTACATAATTTATAAAAATCTTGAAAAATGTATATAAACTGGAACTGGGAATGTTTAGCACTGTTGAGGTGGGCGTTTAAATCGGAAAGTTTGATTTGGTTAAATAACGTAGCACTAGTGCTGCAGATTGGGCTATTGCCGACAGTTCGGGTTCGGGACCCATCTCCAAGGAAAAACCCGGGAACAATGCTTCGTATTTTTGAACCATGGTCATATATAACGAGGACAACACTTGAGCTGGCACACGGCGGCTTCATTGTTCGTTACCACACATATATTATAAGGAATCTCAAACTTTAAATTTGTTCTCCAAATTGATTTCATAATTATTGAGTGATTTATTAATTTTAAAAATAGTTATTGACAACTGTTAAATATAGTTAATGACAATGATAACTGTTGATGTTATTTATCTGCCAACGTATTCATGTTTACTTGAACGAAAATTAATATTTTTTTTAATAAAAAAAATTGGTGGGGGTTTGTGAGATATGTTTGTTAATTTTTGTGGACTTAAGGATTCCCCCCTCTTGGTGAGGGGGATAGATGCCTAAAGAAATTCGTTGCTTAGTCACTGAACCCCCATGAAATAATCAATCACTCAACCTCCATAAAATCTATACCCACGTGCCTGCAAACTGTAAGAATTTGTCACAGGGTCTCAAAAGTCACACCACAAATGTAGAATTGTAAATGGTGCAGGAAATTTTCTAGGGATTGGGAGGGTGAGGAGAGAAAATGTCCTCCATTTCTTTTTCAACTCTGACACCAATGGAAAGGATACCTATCCCTTTGGAGGTCGGTCAATAAGTATGTTAATTAGATTCATTACAACAGCCCGTATCACTCCTAAATAAAAAAAAAATTGGAAAATAATCGAAAATTCGAAAATGGGTTAATAGTCGACCTGGGCGTCTCGTACCTATTTTAAATTAGTATTCTTTCCTTCAAATAACTCAAAATAGAGAGTAAATATAAATGCGCAATATTTATTGTTTTGTTGTTCGTTCAAAATTTTTATTACTACCCCCCCCCCCCCTCCACACACACCTGTTTCATCTTGATCTTGCCCCCCCACTTTTACCACCCAATCGCCGCCACTGACTTATTCTGCCTGTGGACCTTTATACCACGTGGAGGGGAGTTCCGGCCAATTACAGTATACGATTCCGTTCCATAACTCTACATGGAATAATCCTATGAAGGGAAATGGAGGAAGGTGTGCCAAGTCGACCAGGATGATTATTAACCCTCTAACATTTAGTTCATGTGAGGCCTAAAAATGTTCACAAACCAAACTTTGTTGTACAACAGCTTGTGGTCTGCACCTACCAGCTTTTTTCTGATATAAAGGAAATTTTATTTCAGATATAAATAATAATATGCACTGTAAAAAATGGTACTTAAAAATGAGTACCTGCACATACTCGTTTTTCTTTCAGTACAATTGCATTGTAAATGAGCGATGACGTACTCAAATTTAAGTATTCGTACTTTCTCAAAAATGATCAGCGTGATTTAATATTGCTAATTTCAGCTTCTGTTCAAGCCATTTTAACAAAGGGGCCTGAGAAACTGAAAATAGTTGTTCAGAAGATGGTTTTCCACATTATTTGATGTCGATTGCTGAAATGAAAGCTGAGTCATTACAATTTAACTATCTTACTTCCCATTCTTTTGGCACACCTTTTTAACATTACTTCTGTTCATAACTTCTTCACGTCGCCCTGGTAGCGTAACGGATAAGGTTTTAGACGCCTTATCCGTTGTCTGCAGATGTGAGTTGTAATTGTCGATATTTATTGTTATCCGAGGTTTCGAATGCGATGGTATTGGCGCTTTAATTACTTAACGGTTAATTACGGTTATTTAAATTTGAGTACATCATCACTCATTTACAATGCAATTGTACTCAAAGAAAAACCAGTATGTTCATGTACTCGTTTTTAAGTACTTTTTTTACAGTGTGGTAGGCAGATAGTGAAACTTCATAATATTTTTCACAATTTTTGCAGTGTCTTCTCTTTTCCTTCCATACCCTTTGGAATGATTAGGTCACATATCAGAAAAGTAACCACTTCCGTGAAATTCCAGAACATGTTGTTCCTGCTTATTTAAGAACAGGTGAAAAAGAACAGGTTGTTCTTTCATCCCTTATACCTGGAAGCAATAGCGAAGGATCGTCCATCGTAGGTGATGGGTCACTGAGTAACTATGACTCTTTGTTCGGTTGTTAATTAATATGGAGGTGTAAGATGAGTTACATCTGTCGTAGGCGGGAAATGAAAAGAGTGTGAAGTAGGTAAACATTCGAAACAGATGTTGGTTTCTCAATTTTTTTTTTTATCGTTTGGTAAATTGATAACAGTTTCCTAATTTTGTGAGTTGTTGCAATAATAAAGGTATAATTCGGTTGCGTTTTTTTTAAGTGAATGGTATTTGTTATTTGTAAGATAACGCAATATTTTAATTATCGAACCGCGGTTCAAACTGTTTTTATTTTTGGAGGATGATTGGTGTATTTGATTGTCTATTTTAACTAATTCATGACATGTTTACGATGTTTCATTTGAATGCTTATTAACAAGATTGTTTATGTTAGCAAAATTGCCGTATGCGTTTCTATATACGAATTTGAAAGAAATGGACAATTTACATTTTTCGAAGTAAGTGCTATTCTACACGGACGCTATTACCACGCATTAGTTTTTCAGAAGCCTCTGTGATTGATGCATACAAACTACGTAGTTTGTATGCACCAACCACAGAGGCTTCGGCTAAAGCTACCGCGCTTTAATAGGGTCAGTGTAAGGAATGCTGTTTCTACAAGGACGTTATTAACACGAGGTATGCTTTTCAAATGGCCTAATGATTGGCGAATACAAACCGTGGTTTGCATTGACCAATTAAAGAGCTATTTTCAAAGGCTAACGCGCGTTAAAAGCGTCCGTATAGAATGCCTAAGACATCGTTCAAGAGAAGTTTAGTGTTTGTTTGCTTATATTTAAAAAAATCAAAGACTTAGACAAGAACTAATTAATGAGACTTAGTAAAAGCATGAGTTTTGTTTTCAATATCTTAATTAAAATATGATTTATACATATCCTGAGCGCCCAAACTATTATGACCATTTGGCGTTTTTAACAAAATTAATATACAAACGATACTAATATGTTTCAGCCAGCAAATGAAATTATATATAAAAAATGAAACATTGCATGAAATATATAAGCATTAATCATTCACCGATGAACACATCAATAAAAAAATTAAAAGAAGACAGCGGCACGCTGTGTTTTCACCTTCAGTATTCCCCAATACCTTCAGTATTCAATGCTTTCAGTATTCACCTTCACATTCAGTATGCAGTACACTCAGTATGATGTCTCACTTTCAGTATGCAATACAACCTGGTCACATTATTTGAAGAAAAAAATATATACTAGGAGGCTCCGCCCCCTGCTCCGCTAACGCTCCGCCAACCCCCGGAGGATTGCTACGCAATCCTCATAGGTTTGCTCCGCAAACCACTTCTCGCTTCGCTTGCTAAAAGGTAGGACACAATAACAATGTGTCCTAATAACAATACTTTTTTTAATTATATTACCAAAAACTTTAAACGTTGAAATTAAATTTAAATTATAATTCATCTTGGCATCAATATATTTTTTGGCCATGTAAATCAATCAAAAATCATTTAATTTAATTTCTTTTAAACTACAAATGAAAACAATGGAACCACTGGCAAGCCATTATTTATTATTTTATTTCTACCATTATTTATTATTTTCCACGTTATTTTCACACCTTTCCTGCGTTTTAGTTTAATTTTTAACTTTATTGGTAGTTTGTTTTGGCATAATTGACGTTAAGCTTACCATACTCTTGCCTACCAGAAGTGTGTATGTAACTAAGTTAATACGTCATAAAAATAAAGGTCATAGAAATCTAGTTTTCAAAATTGCAACAGATGGCGCCACGTCAATGTTCCGCTCATGTAAAATTTAGAACAGCATTTTTCAAAACTTCTATTTTTAATATAATAGGGTTTATATTCTTCCTAATTTAAGCTGACATCAACAAAATAATTATTTACTATTGAATTGAAGGGGCTAATCGTCAAAATGGCTTACATAATGGCAAAATAAAAATACGGGCGCAACAGAATTTCGTAAACAAACTAACTGTTGCCAGTCAGCGTACAGAAAAACAGCGTTTTTCAATCACCGCGTAAGAGAAATATATATAAAGATTGAGATATTATATATAAAAAATATATATTTTATAACGAGTTCAGAACAGGGCTACGAAATTGATTGAGGGTACTTAGGGAATCAACTACTCTGTGGTGACAGAATTGGAAATTTAAACATGCACTGGATGAGAGGGGGACTAAAGGGAAAAAGACAATTGGATCGGAACTGGGCGATTGCAAAGATTTGTTAAGAGGCCCCAGTACCCAACAAATTGTAAAATTATCAATATTTTCAATTGCTAAAATTATAGTTTAGAATCTAATAATAATAATAAATAATAATTTTAATGTGTCAATGAATTTTATAAATATATTTGCAAAATTCTAGAACTGTATCTACGTTTTTTAATGAGTTATTTAAGATTTTGTGCTGGATGACCATGACAGGTATGTTTTACAAGTAAGGAAAACTTTAAATCGTTCTTTCTGTATTTGGTTTTTCTTGATATTAAGTTTTTCGAAACACTAAGGCTTTTTTTATTATTAATGGAGAAATGTATATTTTTATGCATATTGTAAAATATGCATATATTATAAATAAAATATACAAATTAAATCTATGAGTAGTAATTTTTTTTTTAATTACTAAAGTTAAAAAAAAGTGATTTTAAAGGGAAAATTTTGAGTTATTATGAATAGTTATTTATTTAAAAATCAAATACAACTAGTAAACAAAATTTTAATGCCAATTCTTATCTATTATAGTTCAAAGGATCTAAGAAAAAAAAAATTGGAGGAAAAATATAAATATTTAAAAAAGAGCCTTAACGTTTAAAATAATAACTTTAAAAATTAAAAAAAGTTTAAATTTTGAAGAAAAAAAGTTAACAGTTATAGAATTTTTGTGTTAATAATTGTTCTTTTATATAAATTTAAATAACATACATTAAAATTTTGGTCCAAAAAGTTGAAAATTAAAAATATATATTTAGATGCTAACTTGTCCCTTTATACATAACCAATCTAACTAGGCTTTGAGAGTGCAGTTGTTCTTCATTATTTGAGTTTGTATATTTAAAAAAAAACCTTCAATTCCATTTAATTTGTTATAAACTTTTTTCATCATTAAATTTTAAAAACCTGCTTCCGCCAATTATCCACCCAAGCAAACATGCAATTATCCCATTGGCACATTCAGTCGACTTGTTAAAATCACCTATTAGTGAAACATTGTGACAAGCTGCTGCAAAAAGAAGAAAAGAACAGGCAGTTTCCCTAAAGAACATGCTATGGAAATATCAAGACTGACAAGGTAATGCGTCGCTGTTCCCAATGATCGCGTTTACAATGGAACTGGTCGTTACCGGTCGAACAATCGGACAATGGATGGGAAAATAGGTAATTGATTAAGTCTTTTGGTAACAAAATCTAAGTATTAGCCGCGTCAACTGTTGAGTTTTTTGGGACATGTTCTGTGGAGAACAATAGCCTTATTATCAAAGTTAAATTGAGGCATATTGAAATCAAATACGGGAATTTGTTACGTTGAAACAATAAATAGTACAATGACTCGTCAGTTATATAAATGTGCATGTTGTTGCAAATTAGTAAATAAAGTGTAGAAATGTTTCTCAGCAAAATACAGATAGAAATTATGAGTAATCACTGAAATAAAACAAACACACGAACGTTGAAAAATTGAGTTAAAATGTATATATAATTATATTTATTTATATATTTAAAGAAAAGTAAAGAACTGTGACTGTGTATTTTATACAAATCTTCACTGCTAAAAATAGGTATTCAAAAATAAGTAAAATGTAGTAATTTTTTAAATACATTCGATGCTTATCATGGCTCCGAATACATAAGTTTCAATTTTGAAAAAGACATGTACTCAAAAATTAGTACAATGGGTAAAAATGAATAAAAAGAGCATATGTTAGCCTACATAGGCAGCCTTTATAAATCACTTTTGAAAAATATTGACAATTACAACCAAGGCTTACCGAGAATAGAACCTAGAAATGCAGGCACCGCTGTCAAGAGTCTTATTCATTAAGCTACCAAGGCGACGTGAAGAAGTTATAACAGAACATGTTAAAAAGGTGTGCCAAAAGAATGGAAAGTAAGATAATTGAATTGTAATAACTCAGTTTCCATTTAAGCAATCGACACCAAATAATGTGGAAAACCATCTTCTGAACATATAGTTTAAGTTTGGCAGGTCGCTTTGTGAAGATAGCTTGAACAGTTGCTGAGATTAGCAATATTAAGTTACACTGTTCATTTTTGTGAAAGTATGATTACTTAAATTTGAGTACGTCATTGCTCATTTACGATGCAATAATACTTAAAGAAAAACAAGTACGTTCATGTAATCATTTTAAGGACTTTTTTACAGTGTTTTTATTACATTTGTGGAATAGTCTTAAGAAAGCCCCAAATTCCGAAAAAATCGTTAAAATTTTGTTGGAACCCAGTGTTTTCAATGGTAACCACATGTGTGAGTAGGAAGCGTAGATCTCAATCAATTGGCATATAGCAAACAATTTTAGTTTGTAAATAAAGTAAAATATTCGAACTTCACTCTCATGGAGAATTCTGCAAAAAAAAAAAAAAAAAATCCATGGCTATTTTTGTCATATTCTTTTACTATTTGACTAATTTTTGCTTAAAAATGCTAAGAAAGTAAATATTTTCAGTCTTAATCAAGCCTTATGGTTCAAAATGGAAATCGGACGCTTTTAAGAGATTGATCCATTGATGCTTTGAATTTTCTAAATAGAGGATTAAAAAATTCTGTAAAAAATTTTATGTCGTATTTATAAATAAAAAAAAGGAAAACTAACTTCAAGAAATATGCGATTTTTACAATTTTTGCCAAAGTAGATTTTTCGCAATGCAATTAAAAAAATAATTTTTGAAATCGGACAATATTTGTTTTTAAACGGTCCGGTAAAATGATAATTCCGGATACTTAAATACCGGATAACCGTATATTTTTAGTAAAAGCTGCTCAATTGAAACACCCCTTTTCCAAAAAAAACATTGTCCAAATATCTGAATTAGTACAGAAATCTTGTAGGAATACACTTAAAAAAAAATACATAACTGTCGAATTAATAACCTCTCTCCTTTTAGCTGTTTTGGTTGGCGCGCTTTCCTGTCGATTAATAAATCAGAGTTATGTCCATCAATCACATAATTTACAACAATGAATAAAAATTACATCCACAGAAATCAATATAACAACAATGCGATGGACCATTTTCAGATTATGGTTTCGACTGAACTCTAACTGTAACTGCTGGAAGGCTCAAACCTTGTTTCCTCTATGGGCGCGTTGAAGCCAATTAAAAGCAACCATGCTGTTCCCCCTCCCCCCAATATTTTTTTTAAGTGATTTAATGGTGTTTTTTATTACCATAGCATTGTAGAAATATTAATTGTATATAACTATTATATTTTCTTTTTATAGAATTATTTTTTACATTGCCAAACAAATAATTTTTGCTCTTGCTTTTTATCTACTTTGACTTTGACTTGCAAATGACTTTCTATTTTAATAGCAGATTGCATTTAAAATGGGTTTCAAAAGAAAATAGAAAAAAAACTCAGCCAAAAGCAATACACGTCGGTTTATTTTAACATGAAAAATATACGAAATATTGCGGTAGCAAAGAAAGTGGGGCACAGCATGGCTGACTCTACACCGGCTTCAAGTCAACAAAATGTCTTGCCCTATCCAGAAGTTACAGTTAGAGATCAGTGATGGTTTCTCGTAATAAATTAAAAGGAAATACTACTCACTGAAAGGGAAAATTAACCAAGAAGATTTCCTCTCGGCACCTTCCCCTGTTCCTCAACCATTGCTTGTTAATTGCGGCTATCAGATTCAGATGTCACTTTGACGCTCTGTAAAGCGGTTTAACGGTTTTAGTGGCAATTTGTACGAAGGAAAGAGTTGCGCCCAATTGTGTTTAGAGATATTAGTAAATGGGAGGGAAGTTATTTAGTTTTTACGGTTAAATAATTACGGATGAAATGAAGTGATCCAGTGATAATGGATTTTGCGTGTGAGATTTCTCTGTAAGGTATGCAGTCGTGTTTGTCTGTTTAAAATGTTAAGGCAGGTTTAGACGCTACGATAAATGCTAGCAATTTATCGTAACAATCGAATTGTTTCGATTTATCGTTGGGTGTAAACAGGACATTGTAGCGATTAATTGGAATTGGATTGGATGGTTGATGCCAGCCTGCATCAATTTCTGCGAATCGTAACGACATGTTGGAACGTGTAAACAAGTGGCAGCCATTTCTCGCTACGACCTGGTTTATTTTAACATGATATAATATATATAGCCTAAAATATATATACCTCCGTTTATTTTAACATGAAAAATATACGAAATATTGCGGTATCGATGAAAGTGGGCCACATTGGCTTCAAGTCAAGAAAATGTCTTGTCCAATCCAGAAGTTACAGTTAGAGATCAGTGACTGCGACGTTAGTCACACTATAACATTAATTTGCAGCTTTATAAATCTTATACCTAAATGTACATAGTCACGGATTTTGAATTAGGTAAAACATTTATCTCAGAAATAGCACTTTCATATTTTAGATGACTTCCAAAGTCAAAGTTGCTTTCGTCATATCAGACAATCGTTTTGTCATTGAATCCCGTGACTTTTGACAAAACAAAAAACCTCAATTTGATAACGAAAGTGATTTACTCAGATTCCAGGGGCATTAACTCATAATTGGTATTTATACGTCTATTACCTCATTTCTGAAGAAATAAATTTCTTTTAAAAAAACGACAAAATGAATTTTTCTCTGTTTGACGAAATATTTAATAGGAGCATATAGCAGACGTCTGTTTCATAAAAAATGTCAAAAGTTTTGTCAAATATGAGAAAGTATTTTTAACAGTATGTATACAGAAAGTATATGAAATTAGTTCTGTTCCTTGTGGTAGAAATGAGGCCGATATCCAAAATAACTATTTTGAGTGGTACCTACCAGAAACTTGATATTCGCGTAATTCACTTTTGGCGCTGGTCTATTTGAAATATTACATACTTACTCAGATTGTTCAGTTTGTAATTATTTTTAACTAATAGGTGAGCATATACAAAAAATTGGAGATTTTCAACATTGGCCCTTTTCTACTAAAGTACAGAATTACTTTTGTGATAATGGAATAAATTGTCAGCGGATCAAGGGTTTTCAATTCGGCATTCCATTCGTTTTTATCTTTAAGCTGTCGATCAAAAGTACGTACGTAAATGTGGCACCCAGCATACCAAAGATGAAACTCCTCCTGATGGGGACTATCTTCCAGACAGTGAGACACAAATCGCCCTCCGTCAACAGAATGAAGCTCTGCAGTTGAGATGCAGAACTCCTCAGGGAACCGGAGGACAGAGACTTCACCCTCCTGTTCACCTTCTGCCAGGCCTCGCTCACCAAGGAGGCCGAAACTGCCATGGCAACGAAAGATTGCAGAGTGATTAAGCAGAAAGAGGCAACTTTGAGGGATCTCCACACACTTGCCCTGGTATCTGAATGAAGTGCCATGTCGATCAAGAAACTCATGGATGTCGAGGTGTAGACAATGTGGCAGAATACCATAAAAGACAGAGTATCGTCAGTGTCTTCCACCATCGATACGATTCTGGAGTAGGATTTCATCAAGGCCTCATAGTTATTGTCGGCTCTTTCAGTTATCGAATCTAAGAAATTTAGGATTTCTGATCTTATATCACAGCAAACGGTGACGTAAAATATTGAAAAGGTGTTAACAGCCATATTGAACGATATCCCTATACTTGTGTAGTACGAAACGTTAATTATTGTATTGGTAAGTCCTTTGAGGTTTATTCCTAATAAAACGGGGGAATTGTTCACTTTGGAGATATTGTAGGCGAGCCAGAATATTTGTAGGATGGTGCTTGTTATGGCCCATGTGTTCAACCAATATTTAGCTTTAGGAACATGCTTGATACTCCTTTTGCTCAGTGATTCGGCTATGGCTTTGAAATGGTTCCATTTCATAGAGAGCTTCCAGTGGTATATTATCATCGTACCATTCATGACTATGTGTGCGAAAATTACTATAAATGACCTGTCTTCCATGGGTTCGGATGTCAATACCAAAATATAAAGCAATGTCAAAGATACGTTGAAAATCCACAAGAGAACTTTGAACGCTTTCTTTGCAAAACTATCTTTTGAGACGAATTTCATCGAGTAGACCAAGCTCACCATGAATAGCACGAAGATGAAACTGTAGTGTGGTTGCATAGTTTTTTTCTTTGTCGACTAAAATTTGTTAATTACAAAATTTCGCAGCTATTTGAATCTTTTACCAGAGGTAGCAGCAATGTGAAAGATTTATTATGTAAACTCACGTACTAATAATTCAACTTCACACTGATACTTGATTGATTTATAAGTTTACTTTTTCATCAAAATTAATGTTCGTTTTTTTAAGCCACAGCAACTTACAAAGTCGAAGCTGTTAAAGCCACGTGTTGTTTAAGTCCCGCATCTTCTCGAAATCTGGAAAAAATGGTAACTAAGAAACGAAAATTATTGCTTTACTCAAAACACATGTTTATAATTTTCTAAATAGCATGCATTATGATGCTTTGTCAACTTTTTCATTCATCATTTATTAAGATTTTTTTTAATTATCTAATGTATTATGCGTTAAAGAGTTATTTTATTACTTAAAAACATAATCTATAAAAGTGGTATTATTGATTATAATTGACACCAGCTTTTATACCTTTGATCGATAGTATTTATCTTTATGTTCCATACTTTCTAAGAAGTTTTTTTGAAGAGCTTAACTGAAGAAATACTGAATTGGTATATATACTTTGTTTTTAATTAAAATACAGTAAATTCTCGGTATTACAATCCCTTTTGGAGCTATTAAAAATGAAATTATAACGAAATGTCTATAAAACCAATTAAAAAGAATAAAAACTAATATGTAATATTTTAACACATGGCTAATAAAATAGTCCAGTGAATTTCAAGCATAGATTAAAAGAGATCGATTGAAAAGTTTAAATAAGAATACTTTGGAAAAGAGAAAAGTCAGGGGAAATTTGATTTCAATACAAATAGTGATGACCAACAACAGGCTCAAGGCTCAACAAGGTTGGTCCAGCTAGTATCTTCTAACTATCCTCCAATAAATATCTAACTTCTTCTTAAAACCTTTACTCCTGTATAATTAACAATATTCACTGGCAAGTTGTTCCATTTGTTTATTACCCAATAATAGAAATGTTTTTTTCTCCCTTCCCGATTAAAATGGGATTTGTTTAATTTAAACTCATGACCTTTCGTCCTATCACTCATATCTCGACATTTAAACCCTCCACATTCCCTTGTTTAATAAATTCGAACAGTTGATTGAATCAAATCTCTCCTAACCCTTTTCTCTTCCAGAGTATACATATTCAAATTTCTTAATCCGTCTTCATAATCAATGCTTGAAAATCCTTAGACCATTTTAGTAGCCCTGTGCTGAACTTTCCCTAGCAATTCAATGTCTTTTTTAAGATAGGGTGACCCAAACTGTACAGCGTACTCAAGATGTGGCCTTACCAAACCTCTGTACAATAGCAGGATTATATCCTTAGATTTTGATGAAACACTTTTTCTGATGTACTCCAACATTCTATCAGGTTTCTTGCTAGCCACTGTACATTTTTTTTTAATTGAAGACATAAACAAATCCCCGTGCACCACAAAGCATCACACCGGGCTTACAGATGTAAGTACATAGGATCTAATACATATAACAATCATTAATAAGAATAAATTATATAGAAAAAATATAAAGAAAGTTAAAAGGATTAATATACAATACACATACATATACACACACATATACATATATAAAAAGACATACACACACATATACATATATATATATATATATACTATATTACAAAATATTGATTAATAAAATTACAGAAAAAATTGAAAATACACTTTTGGTTTACAAATTGGTGGCATTTAGGAGGCCAATTAACATTTTTTAATTTAAGTTCTCTTTTCAGAACATCTCTCTCTTTCTTAAGAATGGGGCATTTAAACAGAATGTGTTTGTCGTTTTGAATTTTTCTTGTGTTGCATTTACATATATTTGATGGAGATAAGTGAAATTTAAATAAATATGATTTAAAATTACCATGACCTGTTAAAAATTGTGTGATTTTATAATTTGTGGAAAAGTGGATACATTTTATTCTATGGTAAATTGAAGGAAAATATTGTTTCGTTATCATTGCATTAGGGGATTGTATATATGAATTGTTCCACAACTCGACGACATGTTTTTCAGCTATTTTTTTTAAATGTGATTTTGGAATGTTTACCGAGATGTCGATGTCTTGCTTGGTGGCCTCCTTTGCAAGCCAATCAGCTCTTTCGTTTCCGAAGATACCAATGTGGAACCACTGTACATTGATGACTCATTTTAAAATCCTCATTTACAAATACGCCCAGATCACTTACTATATCACTATTTAGGATTTTTGCTCTTCAAATTTATGAAATAGGGCGATGTCGAGGGTTTGGATTTTAATTCGAGTGACAGAAAGAAAGGCATGGATTTAAATTAAACAAATAATATTTGAATCGGGACTACAGAAAACATTATTTTTATAAAAGGGGCACCGGGGATTTATAATAGAGAAATAGTAGCTGATTTTAAGAAGAAGTCAGATATTCATTAAGGAATACTTATACTGTAAGAAAAATTTACTTAAAAATGAGTACCTCAACATACTCGTTTTTCTTTGAGAACAATTGTATCGTAAATGAGCGATGACGTACTCAAATTTAAGCAACCGCTAATTTTTCAGATTCTGTTCAAGCCATTTTAACAAAGTGATCTGACACTCTCAAAATAGTTGTTCAGAAGATGTTTTTCCACATTAATTGATATCGATTGCTTAAATGAAAACTGGGTTATTTTAATTCGATCACCTTACTTCCCATTCTTTTGCCACACCTTTTTGACATCTCTTCTGTTTATAACTTATTCACGGCCCTGGTAGTATAATAGATAAGGCACTGGACAGCGATGCATAAGATTATAGGTTCGATTCCTGGTAAGTCTTGTTTGTAATTGTCGATATTTATTGAAAGTGATTTATGAAGGCAGCCTATGTGGGCAAGCTACTGCTCTTTTTATTCATTTTTACTCATTGTACTCGTTTTTGAGAATATGTCTTTAAAAAAAAACTTATAATGCAGTAATTGAATTTTGCCTCTGCCGTTTTTGAAATAATACATACTTACTCAGATTGACAACTTTTTCATTATTTTTAATTAATAGGGGAACATTAAGTTGCATCAAAACACTCCATGTTTTTAAAAATTTCAAGGAACATGTTTATCCCTATAGTCAGGGTGCCAAATCGAAAAGCTTGTTTTGTCGTACGGAGAAAATATTTTCCTGGTTTCTGATGCAGTAGATGGTGTAGATTTCAGAATCGATTGATGCCACTCTGTAAATCTTGAGCATTTTGAAATATCCAAGATGGCGCCTGCCGCGCACCGTTCGCGAACACTTGACAAGCTTATTTTGGCGTACGGAGAAAATGTTTTCATGGTTTCTGATGTAGTAAATAGTGTAGATTTCAGAACCGATTGATGCCACTCTGCAAAACTTGAGCGATTTGAAAAATCCAAGATGGCGCCTACTGCGCATCCTTCGCGAAGAGTGGAAAACTTTGTTTTGACAGATGGAAAAAATGTTTTCATAGTTTCTGATGCAGTAAGTAGCGTAGATTTTACAACTGATTGATGCCACTCTCAAAATTTGATAAATTTGAAAAATCCAAGATGGCGCCCGCGAGATTGTCGTTGTTCATTTGAGTGACGCTGTGATCGACGAAATACATCAGTGTTGCCCAAATCGAAAAGCTTGTTTTGGCGCAGGGAGAAAATGTTTTCCTAGTTTCTGATGCAGTAAATAGTATTGATTTCAGAACTGATTGATGCCACTCTGTAAATCTTGAGCAATTTGAAAAATCCAAGATGGCGCCCATGATAGACATTAAAAAGATGTCCACTTTGGAGTGTGGTAATAGTGGCATGCGAGACATTTTTCTTAATGGGTTTTCATCCAGGAATCTGAATACAATGTTATTTTTCACGTAAAATAACTGTAGAAACTAATTTGGATGTTATTCCAAGATGGCGCCCAAGAGATGGCCGCTTTAAAAATGTCCACTTTAGAGTGTAGTAATAGTGGCATGTAAGACATCGTTTTAAATGTTTTGGGGTCAAGGAATCTGAATACAATGTTATTTTTCACTTAAATTAAATCTGGAATACAATTCAGATGGTATTCCAAGATGGCGCCCATGATGACCACTATAAAAATGTCCCATTTAGAGTGTAGTAATAGTGGCATGTAAGACATCGTTCCTAATATTTTTAAGTCAAGGAATCTGAATATATTGTTATTTTTCACTTAAAATGACTGTAGAAACTAATTTAGATGATAAACTTATGAATTCAACACAAATTATGTACCTGCCATTAATTGATCTATCTTCAACAAATTATGATACAGTATTAATCTCTACGTTGGAAGTCAGGAAACTTACCATAGTTTGTGAGCAGCCATTTGTTGTATGCATAGCAGATCAGGTTATTTACAAAATAATGGTTGATATAATATTGAATGTTTCCCAAACAGTTTTCAAACTTTGTTCCTCGCCTTGGGAAGATGAATACACTGATGCTCTTCATAGGAACTGTAAGTTCACTAATGGCAGGAAATGGAATTGTGGAAATACCAGAATCAGCATTTGCAGGTGCGTTGAAATAGTTATCAGGAAAGAAGTTTACTGAAAACATTCGTGCACTAAGATTTGTGCCCAAAGAAATGCTGCGACCTATTCTAAATTACATTGGTGCAACTAGTATTGACAAAATGATGGCTAAACTGGGGGATGAATGCTCTTTAAACCGCACAACTAAGTTATGGACCGAATATTACATCAAATCTGTCCAGATAATAATGAATTTTGTGAGAGCTGAAAGGAAAGTTAATTAGTGCCTTTTTCTTAGACTATACGTTGTATACTTATCTTTAGACAGTAGGCCATATTTTGCATGTGCAGTCTATTATAATTATTAAAAGTATGCCACTGTTTATGTGATATTCATAGAAAAGATGCCACAAAGATGTTTAGAATTTTTTTTAAAGAAGAACATGAGATGAGATATATAACTCGTTATTGGAATGTGATATGGTCCGATACGATGATAGATAACAATATTATGTGATATATACATGTTGCAAAAGGATCTTCTTTGACGGGTCTTACACTAAACAGTGCTGGAGTCAAGCGATGGGCTTCAAGTGTACTTGTGAGGAATCAGCCAGAGAATGATTTTTGCAAAGTGACAGAACTGGAATTATGCATGCAGCTTTTAAATCCATCAGCACAAAAGGCCTAGTACACATTGTGACTGGAAATATTTCATCAAGAAAAATTAACGTTGACAATGCTTTTTAATTGGGTGGTAAATGTGTACTGAAGTTTAAAGTCACCCTTCCAAGTGGTTTCTATGACAGTTTACAGAAAGGTGTTGTCAGTATGGATGAAAGGAAACAATGCTCCGCACAGAAGGCGACTACACATATGGAAGCTACACTTTTATAATTCAGAATAATAGTCCTTCAGGCAATCAAATGCATACAAATGGTCGACATATTAAAATAAGAATTGGCTAATGTGCCCACGTTTATGTTTAGAGAGAGACTGAGACAGGAAACCTGCTTTATTGAGATCACTAAATAAAACGCATTCAGACACAGCGAGCAGAATACCAAACCTAATTTTGGTGGACGGCTGTGCTTTGCAGTGGGTTAAACATTGACCCTCACGAAGAACAGTAGCTAATTTCATGGAAAACTTCTTTAAAACACAACAGTCAAATAATGATAATAAACGACATCTCTTTGAATTTGCATGCAGTAGCTAGAACTCTTCTCTAAAGAAAGAACATGTGGAAAGCCGAACTTCGAACTTGTATCGATACCTATACCTAACAGAATCGGGTTTGTACAGAACGATGGTGAAGTGCTCCTAAAGTTATAACGAAACCTGCTCAGCAATAAGATGTGGCAGTCATTATAGCAACTTTTCGTGCAGTAAATGAAGAAATGAAAGTGTTGTAATTCCTCATATCAAAGTTCCCGAAGCAATAAACAGAAACAAGTATGAAGAAAGTGTTCTTCATGACAATATGTTTCTGAATTCTATATTTAATTATTGCCAATATATTTCTTATTTGGTTCGTGATTGCGTAAGTCTTCATTTTACTTCAATGCGTACATGATTTTTTTAAAAAAAGTGAAAAGTCATTGCAACTTACGATTAGTTCCTTCCTTAACGAGAAACAAATGTGATTTTATATAGTTTGTTACATTATTTTTTATATTATCTTAATTATTTTAGAAATAAACTACTTGGAGTTCATTTTTTCTACAGTTGCACTTTTGCTGAGAACATAAAAAACTACTATTACCACACTCCAATTGGAACATTTTTAAACCGCCATCATGAGCGCTCTCTTGGAATACAGTACTAATTAGTTCTCACAATTATTTTAAGTGAAAAATAACAATATTTTCAGTTTCCTAGATCCAAAAACATCTAAGACTATGTCTCACATGCCACTATTATTACATCCAAAGTGTATGTTTTTATAGCGGCCATCAAGGGCGCCATCTTGGAATACCACCTGAAATGTATTCCAGATTTATTATAAGTGAAAAATAATATTGTATTCAGATTCCTTGACCCCAAAACATTTAAAACGATGTCTTACATGCCACTATTACTACACTCTGAAGTGGACATTTTTCAGGCGTCCATCTCTTGGGCGCCATCTTGGAATAACATCCAAATTAGTTTCCACAGTTATTTTATGTGAAAAATAACATTGCATTCAGATTCCTGGATCAAAAACCATTAAGAAAAATGTCTCACATGCCACTATTACCACACTCCAAAGTTGACATCTTTTTAATGTCTATCATGGGCGCCATCTTGGTTTTTTCAAATTGCTCAAGATTTACAGAGTGGCATCAATCGGTTCTGAAATCAATACTATTTACTGCATCAGAAACTGCGAAAACATTTTCTCCCTGCCCCAAAACAAGCTTTTCGATTTGGGCAATACTGATGTATTTCGTCGATCACAGCGTCACTCAAATGAACGACGAATAACTCGCGGGCGCCATCTTGGATTTTTCAAATTTATTAAATTTTGCAGAGTGGCATCAATCAGTTATAAAATCCACGCTACTTACTGCATCAGAAACTATGAAAACATTTTTTCCATCTGTCAAAACAAAGTTTTCCACTCTTCGCGAAGGATGCGCATTAGGCGCCATCTTGGATTTCTCAAATTGCTGAAGTTTTGCAGAGTGGCATCAATCGGTTCTGAAATCTACACTATTTACTACATCAGAAACCATGAAAACATTTTCTCCGTACGCCAAAATAAGCTTGTCAAGTGTTCGCGAACGGTGCGCGGCAGGCGCCATCTTGGATATTTCAAAATGCTCAATATTTACAGAGTGGCATCAATCGATTCTGAAATCTACACCATCTACTACATCAGAAACGACGAAAACATTTTCTCCGTACGACAAAACAAGGTTGACCTATTTTTTGGCATTTGGCACCCTGACTACTACGTTATTTTTATTCGAAATGCTAAAATAATGACAAACATAAAGTTTGGTGAAAATCGAATAACATCTATGTGATCCACCGGTCCCAGAAATGTACAATAAAAATGGAAATTCTGAAAAACAAAGCATCATCATAAGAAAAAAAATTAATGTATATTCTAATAAAATAATGCATGCAATTAAGATTATTTTGTTATATAATAAAAGAATATATAATTTTATACTCTAATTTCAATTTAAATCATACAAGTACACTCAATTTAAGATTTAGTCAATTTCGGCCTTATTCGCAGATTTCTCTGTTTTCGTCGATCTTGTTCGGCGACCTGGAGAACATGTTGGTAGTGATTTTCTTCTTGTTTTCCCGATTATATGAAATCAGTACTTAGCTTGACCCCTCGTTCTGAACAGTCGTCAAATAAATGCTTGCAACTTTGTGAATGATGTGGTGTAGGATACATAATTTGACCATTTGAAACATATTCTACTAAAAAATGTGAGTCTAGTTCAAGCAGATAAAATAAAAACCAAGAATCCGCTCCAACTAAATCTGAAAGTTGTATTTACAGTGAGAATTTTAATAAATTTGGGTTTTTCAAAATCCATGCCATATCTACCTTGTAATTTAAAAGTGGTGTCGGTGGAATTTGGATTTGTAGCTAGTTTTGCCTTAGCGATAGCTTTTCAATTTTGTGGTGGAACTTTGTTGCTCCTAAATATTGAATTTGATGATTTTATGCGGAAAATCTGAAATTTCAAAGTTGTTGTGGTCCCTTAAAAATGTTTGGAAAATGAAAAAATTTGGTATGTCAACTTTTAAAGGGTAATGGAACATTTTCAGATTGGGGATAAAGTGATTTGTTTCTAGAGGGGCGTTTGATGCACCCTACTGAGCATATGTAAAAAATTGGTGATTTTCAACATCGGTCCTTTTTCTGTTAAAGTACAGAATTCCTTTTAAGATAGTGGAATAAATTATCAGCGGATCTTGAGATCGAACAGTTTTCAATTCTATAGTCCAGTAGTGTGGAGTTAGAGATGGGTGATGGTGAACGAAATAAGGGGCAGTACAATATTATTACGCCACAACGCTTTTATTCCATGCTCCCGTGGACAGAAATCGACCTTCCTTCATCAACACTTCTCTAGCTCTCTCTTTTACAACTGATCAGTGTTGCCAGCGACACCCAGGTGGCGCTGGAACGCATTACAAAGTAACTCCCTCTAGTGGTGTGTATCCGCACTAGGGCATTCCGACACTCGGCCATTCGACTATTCCGTCTTCGGAATCACATAATTACAATGATATACTACAATACAATACATTATATTACAATACATGACATTACACATCTACACCTACATTCATCATCCCATATTTCACACCTTAATCATTATCCTATTATAACTTTAAATTATTTCATAACATCTATAAATCAATTATTATCTTACTTCAAATTTAAAATTTCAAAACATTATCAAATTTATTATTAAAAACTTAAATACTCAAATCACTTTTTATCATTAGAGTTCCAGATGTTCTAAAAATAAGTGTTCCAAAAGTTTCGAAGTTAAAAATGTTCCAAAGTCTTTCAATACTCAAGAAATTCAAATGTTCAAACCTAAAAATAATTAACACCAAAAAAAAGTTTTTCACTTTTCACTAATAAATTCTTTTCAAAGCACTTTCAAAAATGTAAACATCACAATTATGTTTTTTTTTTAAAATGACATTACGCTTGAAATCTAAAAATTAAATCATAAAATTTTTCAAAGATACACAATTTTCATTATTTACTGGTGTATGCAAAGTATCGCAACACTTTATTACTTCACCGCTGTTGTAAATAAAAATAAAGCTTCTCTCAGAAAAAAAATTCTTTCCACTGATAAAAAAAAAATTCAAACGGCTATTCGAATTCCCAAAATAAAAATAAAAAAACTTTCGCAACCTCAAATAAAAAAATAAAAAAATATTCCACATTTCGCAATTTTGCATACAACTTTTTCGTAGCACAAAAAAAAATAAAGATTCACTTTCAAGGGTTGCTCCACAAAAAAAGAAGATAGTTAACGTCAAGGTCGCTCACTCCTTGTTTGGCGCATTGGCACTCTCCAGTTGGCTTCTGAATTTGGGCCATATCTTCGCCAAGGTGGTTGTGTTCGTTGATCCTGATCCGTGATTGGACCGCAGCTCTCAACCATGGATCGGTGATCGCCAAGACGTGACTTCTGTCGCCAACTCCACTCGCTTCCAAATTGTTGGATGGTAGGTTTGCTTCTCTTAAAGCCGTTCCTATGATTTTGGCTTGCTCGCCAATTGCAGACTTGGCATGTTGTATTCCGTCGCCAACCTCGTTCGTTTGCATCAGTTGGTTTGTATTTAGTTGGAAATAGATGATCAACTTGCGAGCTAATTCGCCAATTCTGGTTGTAGCTTTTGCTCCTCGGGAATTTGTATTTTGATTGACTCTTCCGATTCCGTTTTGTTTTTCGAAAATGTTCAAATTGGTTTTGAGAGAACATCTTTGAGTTTTCTTTTTTCGAAGCGATTCTCAAACCTACTTCGCTTATTTTCTTTGGTGCACAGTCTTTTTCAGGCTGACGCGCCGTCTGTGTTTGCAAGTTTTGCGATGATATCACTCGTATCAATCCACATCTAAGTGCGTTCGTACTATTGACCTTATTTTCACTGTCGTCTTTATTTTCCCTGCACTCGAACGATTTATGCCCGATATTTCCGCAAGCAAAGCATATTATTCCTAGTTTTCTATTCACCTGTCGATTTTGCTGGGTAGGCTCCCGCTCCTTCGCGTAAGCTCCTCCCGTCTGCGCGCTGGCGCCGTCTCGGTTTCGAAGACCTGTCTCCTCGTATGCTTTGTTTTCGTACGGCTTTGTGCTTCTTCTGAAGTTTCGTGCAGCTTGAAAATCATCCAGTTTGTCCGTTAGAGTTGCTACGTCCTTGATTTTTTGTAGTTCATCTATGAAATGCTCCTGCATCTCTCTCGGTAATTTTCTTTTGATTTGGTCGACTAACATGAGTTCTTTGAGCGCTTCGAATGTGTTTATTTCCATTCCGTTTAGCCACTCGGTTAGGTAGTTCTTTAAAACGTACGAAAAATCTCTCCATGTTTGACTTGGTTCTTTTCTGGCAAAACTAAAATTTAGTCGAAACTGTTCCGCTGTCAGACGAAACTGCCTAAGTAAGATGGTCTTGATCTGTTCGTAGTCGCTCGTCACATTTTCGGGTTCTCTCGTGATGACATTTGCGACCTCCAGTGGTAGTAGACCAATTAGGTGATTTACCCATGTATTTTTGTCCACTCCCAGTCGAACTATCTGTCTCTCGAATAAAGCCAGGTACATGCTAATGTCGCCTCCTTCAAAGGGCTTTATCACGTTACGATTGGAGACACTCGTTTGTTCTGTTGTCGACGAGTTTGTTCGACGGTTTTCTGCATCTATTCTTAATTTCGCTATTTCGAACTCTTGTATTTTTTCCTTTTCTATAGCTTCTCTCTCATTAGCTTCTTTTTCTTCCTTTTTTTCTCTTTCCGCTACTATGGCGTATAACAGGTTTTTTGTAGTTTCTTCATCATACCCTGTGTGTCCAGTTATGATTTTGCACATTTGTATAACCTTTGGGTTTTCCGGTGGAGTCAGATCCAGTTCGTCTAAAAGCACCATCAAATCTACCTTACGCGTCTTTGCCAGGTACGACATCTTGAGGGCAAAAGTTAGTCACTTTTGTACACTCCACTATTGCTTTCGCACGTCGCTGATCCGCTCTTCACTGACGACGATGTTTTCGGATTCTGCTGTGTTGCGAATCGGATTTCGCTTCCTTATTCGACGACGACCGCAGTTGTCTCGTGGTGCGTTAGGCTTAGCCTCCGGTTCCTTCTGTATTCCGATTCTGCCGCAACACTAATCCTCTGTTGCTCAGTGATTCACACACGGCCTCGAGCCCCCATGTGGAGTTAGAGATGGGTGATGGTGAACGAAATAAGGGGCAGTACAATATTATTACGCCACAACGCTTTTATTCCATGCTCCCGTGGACAGAAATCCACCTTCCTTCATCAACACTTCTCTAGCTCTCTCTTTTACAACTGATCAGTGTTGCCAGCGACACCCAGGTGGCGCTGGAACGCATTACAAAGTAACTCCCTCTAGTGGTGTGTATCCGCACTAGGGCATTCCGACAGTAGCTTTTATCTTTAAGCTGTCAATCAAAAGTACGTACGTAAATGTGGCACCCAGAATGCCAAAGATGAAACTTCTCTTCATGGGGACTATCTTCCAGACAGTGAGACACAAATCGCCCTCGGTCAACAGAATGAAGCTCTGCAGTTGAGATGCAGAACTCCTCAGGGAACTGGAGGACAGAGACTTCACCCTCCTGTTCACCTTCTGCCAGGCTTCACTCAACAAGGAGGCCGAAACTGCCATGGCAACGAAAGACTGCAGAGTGATTAAGCAGAAAGATGCAACCTTGAGGGATCTCCACGCACTTGCCCTGGTATCTGGATGAAGTGCCACGTCGATCAAGAAACTCATGGATGTCGAGGTGTAGACAATGTGGCAGAATACCATAAAAGACAGAGAATCGTCAGTGTCTTCCACCATCGATACGATTCCGCAGTAGGATTCCATCAAGGCCTCGTAGTTATTGTCGGCTCCTTTGGTTATTGAATCCAAGAACTTTAAGATTTTTGATTTCATATCATGGCAAATGGTGACGTAGAATATCGAAAAGGTGTTGACGGCCATATTGAAAGATATCCCCATACTTGTGTAGTATGAAATGTTGATTATTGTAGCGGCAGGTCCTTTACAGTATGTTCCTAATAAAACGAGGGAATTGCTGGTCTTGGAGATATTGTAGGCGAGCCAGAAGATTTGTAAAATTGTGCTTGCTATGGCCCATGTGTTCATCCAATAGTTAGCTTTAGAAACATGTTCGATATTTCTTTTGTTCAGCGATTCGGCTATGGCTTTGAAATGGTCCCATTTCAGAGAGAGCTTCCATCGGTATATTATCATCGCACCAACCACGACTATGCTTGAGAAAATTGCTATGAAGGACTTGTCTTCAACGGGTTCGGATGACAATATCAAAATATAAAGCAATGTCAAATATACGTTGAAAATCCACAAGAAAACTTTGCACGCTTTCTTTGCAATACTATCTTTTGAAACGAATTTTATCGAGTAGACCAAGCTCACCATGAATAAGACGAATATGAAACTGTAGTGTGGCTGCATATTTTTTCCTTTGACGACTGAATTTTTTTAATTACAAAGTTTCACACCTATTTGAAACTTTATCCTGAAGTAGCAACAATTTGAAAGATCTCATATCATGGCAAATGGTTTATTATTTTTAATTATTTAATGGTTATTAATAATTATTTTAATGGTTATGTATTTGTCATGCAAACTCACGTATTAAGGTAATAGATTACTAATCATTCAACTTCACATTTGTATTTGATTGATTTATAAGTTTACTTTTTCATCAAAATTAATTTCCGGTTTTTCTAAAGCTACATCACCTTATAAATTCGAAGCTGTAAAAGTCACATGTTGTTTCCATTTACTTTAAATTTAGAAAAAATGGTAACTAAGAAACGAATTTCTGCATTACTCAAAACACATGTTTTTAATTTTATAATAGAATGCATTATGATGCTTTGTCAACTTTTTCATTCATCATTTATTAAGATTTTTTTTAATTATCTAATGTATTATGCGGTTAAGGGTTTTTTTATTATTAAAAAAAAATAATCTAATAAAGTGGTATTATTGATTATAACTGACACCAGCTTTTATACCTTTGATCGATAGTATTTATCTTTATGTTCCATACTTTCTAAGAAGTTTTTTTGAAGAGCTTAACTGAAGAATAACTGAATTGGTACATATACTTTGTTTTTAATGAAAATACAGTAAATTCTCGGTATTACAATCCCTTTTGGAGATATTAAAATTTGAAATTATAACGAAATGTCTATAAAACCAATTAAAAAGAATAAAAACTAGTATGTAATATTTTAACACATGGCTAATAAGATAGTCCAAGGAATTTCAAGCATAGATTAAAAGAGATCGATTGAAAAATTTAAATAAGAATACTTTGGAAAAGAGAAAAGTCAGGGGAAATTTGATTTCAATACAAATATTGATGACCAACAACAGGCTCAAGGCTCAACAAGGTTGGTCCAGCTAGTATCTCCTAACTATCAGAAAATAAATACCTAACTTCTTCTTAAAATCCTTTACTCCTGTACAATTAACAATATTCACTGGCAAGTTGTTCCATTCGTCTATTACCCTAGTACAGAAATAGTGTTTTCTCCCTTCCCGATTAAAATGGGATTCGTTTCATTTAAACTTATGACCTCTCGTCCTATCACTCATATCTCGACATTTAAACTCTCCACATTCCCTTGTTTAATAAATTTGAACAGATGATTGAATCAAATCTCTCCAAACCCTTCTCTCTTCCAGAGCATACATATTCAAATTTCTTAACCCATCTTCATATTTCATGCCTGAAAACCTTTGAACCATTTTAGTAGCCCTGTGCTTAATTTTCTCTAACAATTCAATGTCTTTTTTAAGATAGGGTGACCCAAACTGTACAGCGTACTCAAGATGAGGCCTTACCAAACCTCTGTACAATGGCAAGATTATATCCTTAAATTTTGATGAAACACTTTTCCTGATGTACCCCAACATTCTATCAGGTTTCTTGCTAGCCACTGTACATTGATGACTTATTTTAAAATCCTCATTTACAAATACGCCCAGATCACTTACTATATCACTATTTAGGATTTGTGCTCTTCAAATTTATGAAATAGGGCGATGTCGAGGGTTTGGATTTTAATTTGAGTGACAGAAAGAAAGGCATGGCTTTAAATTAAACAAATAACATTTTAATCGGGACTAGAGAAATCATTGTTTTTATAAGAGGGTCATCGGGGATTTATAATAGAGTAAAAATAGTTGATTTTAAGAAGAAGTCAGATATTCATCAAGGAATACTTATACTGTAAGAAAAATTTATTTAAAAATGAGTACTTCAATATACTCGTTTTTCTTTGAGCACAATTGCATCGTAAATGAGCGATGACGTACTCAAATTTAAGCAACCGTACTTTCTAAAACGATTAGCAGTATGATTTAATGTTGCTAATTTTTTAGATTCTGTTCGAACCATTTTAACAAAGTGATCAGACACTCTCAAAATAGTTGTTCAGAAAATGGTTTTCCACATTAATTGATGTCGATTGCTTAAATGGAAACTGGGTTATTTCAATTCGATCACCTTACTTCCCATTCTTTTGACACACCTTTTTGACATCTCTTCTGTTTATAACTTCTTCACGGCCCTGGTAGTACAATAGATAAGGCACTGGACAGCGATGCATAAGATTATAGGTTCGATTCCCGGTAAGTCTTGTTTGTAATTGTCGATATTTATTGAAAGTGATTTATGAAGGCAGCCTATGTGGGCAAGCTACTGCTCTTTTTATTCATTTTCACTTATTGTACTCGTTTTTGAGTATATGTCTGTTTTTCAAAAATAAAACTTATAATGCAGTAATTCAATTTTGCCTCTGCCCTTTTTGAAATAATACATACTTACTCAGATTGACAATTTTTTCATTATTTTTATTTAATAGGGAAGCATTAGGATGCATCAAAACGCCCCATGTTTTTAAAAATTTCATGGACCATGTCTGTCCCTATGTTATTTTTATTCGAAGTACTAAAATAATGACAAACATAAAGTTTGGTGAAAACCGAATAACATCTATGTGATCCACCGGTCCCAGGAATGTACAATAAAATGGAAATTCTGAAAAACAAAGCATCATTATAAGAAAAAAAATTAATGTATATTCTAATAAAATAATGCATGCAATTAAGATTATTTTGTTATATAATAAAATAATATATAATTTTATACTACGAATTTTCTAATTTCAATTTAAATCATACAAGTACACTCAATTTAAGATTTAGTCAATTTCGGCCTTATTCGCAGATTTCTCTGTTTTCGTCGATCTTGTTCGGCGACTTGTAGAACATGTTGGTAGTGATTTTCTTCTTGTTTTGCCGATTCTATGTAATCAGTACTTAGCTTGACCCCTCGTTCTGAACAGTCATTAACAACATTCAAATAAATGCTTGCAACTTTGTGAATGATGTGGTGTAGGATACAGAACTTGACCATTCTGAAACATCTTCTATTAAAAAATGTGAGTCTATCAAGCACATAAAATAAATACCAAGAATCCGCTCCAACTAAATCTGAAAGTTGTATTTACAGTGAAAATTTTGTTGGGTTTTTCAAAATCCATGCCATATCTACCTTGTAATTTAAAAGCTGTACCGGTGTAATTTAGGATTAGCAGTTAGCTTTGCCATAGCGATAGTTTTTCGATTTTGCGGTGGAACTGTGTTGCTCCAAAATACTGAATTTGATGATTTTATGCGGAAAATCTGGAATTTCAAAGTTGTCGTGCCCCCCCCCCCCCCCCCCTTAAAAATGTTCGAAAAATTTTTGGCATGTCTACTTTTTACAGGTAATGGAACATTTTCAGATTGGGGACAAAGTGATTTGTTTCTAGAGGGGCGTTTGATGTACCATAGTAAGCATATGTAAAAAATTGGTGATTTTCAACATACATCAGCCCTTTTTCTGTAAAAGTACAGAATTCCTTTTGAGATAGTGGAATTGATTGAGGGGCTGACATGGGAAAGACAGTAAATTACAATAAGTAAATATTACAAATTCTCCAGGCCAAGTATCGTGGAATACATGCAAGTGCCATCTTCCGTCGCTCGTAGAAACTAAACCATTTTGCCGATTGACTTACTGTTTATTCCATTCCATTGGCATGAGCGTTTACTGTTGTTTCCGTAATAAAAAAAAACAGAAAAACTCGAAATTTGTGACTTACTGTCTTCCCCAAGTCAGCCCCTCAATTGTTAACGGATCTTGAGATCAAACAGTTATTAATTCTCCAGTTCATTCGCCTTTATCTTTAAGCTGTCGATCAAAAGTACGTACGTAAATGTGGCACCCAGAATACCAAAGATGAAACTTCTCCTGATAGGGACTATCTTCCAGACAGTGAGACACAAATCGCCCTCCGTCAACAGAATGAAGCTCTGCAGTTGAGATGCAGAACTCCTGAGGGAACCGGAGGACAGAGACTTCACCCTCCTGTTCACCTTCTGCCAGGCTTCACTCAACAAGGAGGCCGAAACTGCCATGGCAACGAAAGACTGCAGAGTGATTAAGCAGAAAGAGGCAACCTTGAGGGATCTCCACGCACTTGCGCTGGTATCTGGATGAAGTGCCATGTTGATAAAAAAAACTCATGGATGTCGAGATGTAGATAATGTGGCAGAATACCGTAAAAGACAGAGAATCCTCAGTGTCTTCCACCATCGATTCGATTCTGGAGTAGGATTTCATCAAGGCCTCATAGTTATTGTCGGCTCTTTTAGTTATCGAATCCAATAAATTTAGGATTTCTGATCTCATATCATGGCAAACGGTGACATAATATATCGAAAAGGTGTTAGCGGCCATATTGAAGGATATCCCTATACTTGTGTAGTATGAAAAGTTAATTATTGTAGAGGTAAGTCCTTTCAGGTTTATTCCTAATAAAACGGGGGAATTGTTCGCTTTGGATATATTGTAGCCGAGCCAGAAGATTTGTAGGAATGTGCTTGTTATGGCCCATGTGTTCAACCAATATTTACCTTTAGGAACATGCTTGATACTTCTTTTGCTCAGTGATTCGGCTATGGCTTTGAAATGGTTCCATTTCATAGAGAGCTTCCAGTGGTATATTATCATCGTACCATTCATGACTATGTGTGCGAAAATTACTATAAATGACCTGTCTTCCATGGGTTCGGATGTCAATACCAAAATATAAAGCAATGTCAAAGATACGTTGAAAATCCACAAGTGAACTTTGAACGCTTTCTTTGCAATACTATCTTTTGAGACGAATTTCATCGAGTAGACCAAGCTCACCATGAATAGCACGAAGATGAAACTGTAGTGTGGTTGCATAGTTTTTTTCTTTGTCGACTAAAATTTGTTAATTACAAAATTTCGCAGCTATTTGAATCTTTTACCAGAGGTAGCAGCAATGTGAAAGATTTATTATTTAAACTCACGTACTAATAATTCAACTTCACACTGATACTTGATTGATTTATAAGTTTACTTTTTCATCAAAATTAATGTTCGTTTTTTTAAGCTACATCAACTTACAAAGTCGAAGCTGTTAAAGCCACGTGTTGTTTAAGTCCCGCATCTTCTCGAAATCTGGAAAAAATGGCAACTAAGAAACGAAAATTATTGCTTTACTCAAAACACATGTTTATAATTTTCTAAATAGCATGCATTATGATGCTTTGTCAACTTTTTCATTCATCATTTATTAAGATTTTTTTTAATTATCTAATGTATTATGCGTATAAGGGTTATTTTATTATTTAAAAACATAATCTATAAAAGTGGTATTATTGATTATAATTGACACCAGCTTTTATACCTTTGATCGATAGTATTTATCTTTATGTTCCATACTTTCTAAGAAGGTTTTTTGAAGAGCTTAACTGAAGAAATACTGAATTGGTATATATACTTTGTTTTTAATTAAAATACAGTAAATTCTCGGTATTGCAATCCCTTTTGGAGCTATTAAAAATTGAAATTATAACGAAATGTCTATAAAATCAATTAAAAGAATAAAAACCAGTATGTAATATTTTAACAGATGGCTAATAAAATAGTCCAGGGAATTTCAAGCATAGATTAAAAGAGATCGATTGAAAAATTTAAATAAGAATACTTTGGAAAAGAGAAAAGTCAGGGGAAATTTGATTTCAATACAAATATTGATGACCAACAACAGGCTCAAGGCTCAACAAGGTTGGTCCAACTAGTATCTTCTAACTATCCTCCAATAAATATCTAACTTCTTCTTAAAACCTTTACTCCTGTATAATTAACAATATTCACTGGCAAGTTGTTCCATTTGTTTATTACCCAATAATAGAAATGTTTTTTTCTCCCTTCCCGATTAAAATGGGATTTGTTTAATTTAAACTCATGACCTCTCGTCCTATCACTCATATCTCGACATTTAAACCCTCCACATTCCCTTGTTTAATAAATTCGAACAGTTGATTGAATCAAATCTCTCCTAACCCTTTTCTCTTCCAGAGTATACATATTCAAATTTCTTAATCCGTCTTCATAATCAATGCATGAAAATCCTTAGACCATTTTAGTAGCCCTGTGCTGAACTTTCCCTATCAATTCAATGTCTTTTTTAAGATAGGGTGACCCAAACTGTACAGCGTACTCAAGATGTGGCCTTACCAAACCTCTGTACAATAGCAAGATTATATCCTTAGATTTTGATGAAACACTTTTTCTGATGTACTCCAACATTCTATCAGGTTTCTTGCTAGCCACTGTACATTTTTTTTTAATTGAAGACATAAACAAATCCCCGTGCACCACAAAGCATCACACCGGGCTTACAGATGTAAGTACATACGATCTAATACATATAACAATCATTAATAAGAATAAATTATATAGAAAAAATATAAAGAAAGTTAAAAGGATTAATATACAATACACATACATATACACACACACATATACATATATAAAAAGACATACACACACATATACATACATATATATATATATACTATATTACAAAATATTGATTAATAAAATTACAGAAAAAATTAAAAATACACTTTTGGTTTACAAATTGGTGGCATTTAGGAGGCCAATTAACATTTTTTAATTTAAGTTCTCTTTTCAGAACATTTCTCTCTTTCTTAAGAATGGGGCATTTAAACAGAATGTGTTTGTCGTTTTGAATTTTTCTTGTGTTGCATTTACATATATTTGATGGAGATAAGTGAAATTTAAATAAATATGATTTAAAATTACCATGACCTGTTAAAAATTGTGTGATTTTATAATTTGTGGAAAAGTGGATACATTTTATTCTATGGTAAATTGAAGGAAAATATTGTTTCGTTATCATTGCATTAGGGGATTGTATATATGAATTGTTCCACAACTCGACGACATGTTTTTCAGCTATTTTTTTTAAATGTGATTTTGGAATGTTTACCGAGATGTCGATGTCTTGCTTGGTGGCCTCTTTTGCAAGCCAATCAGCTCTTTCGTTTCCGAAGATGCCAATGTGGAGCCACTGTACATTGATGACTCATTTTAAAATCCTCATTTACAAATACGCCCAGATCACTTACTACATCACTATTTAGGATTTTTGCTCTTCAAATTTATGAAATAGGGCGATGTCGAGGGTTTGGATTTTAATTTGAGTGACAGAAAGAAAGGCAGGGATTTAAATTAAACAAATAACATTTTAATCGGGACTACAGAAAACGTTATTTTTATAAAAGGGGCACCGGGGATTTATAATAGATAAATAGTAGTTAATTTTAAGAAGAAGTCATATATTCATTAAGGAATACTTATACTGTAAGAAAAATGTACTTAAAAATGAGTACCTCAACATACTCGTTTTTCTTTCAGAACATTTGCATCGTAAATGAGCGATGACTTACTCAAATTTAAGCAAACTTTCTTTCTAAATAAAATAATGTTGCTAATTTTTCAGATTCTGTTCAAGCCATTTTAACAAAGTGATCTGGCACTCTTAAAATAGTTGTTCAGAAGATGTTTTCCATTTTAATTGATGTCGATTGCTTTAATGGAAACTGGGTTATTTCAATTCGATTACCTTACTTCCCATTCTTTTGACACACCTTTTTGACATCTCTTCTGTTTATAACTTCTTCACGGCCCTGGTAGTACAATAGATAAGGCACTGGACAGCGATGCATAAGATTATAGGTTCGATTCCCGGTAAGTCTTGTTTGTAATTGTTGATATTTATTGAAAGTGATTTATGAAGGCAGCCTATGTGGGCAAGCTACTGCTCTTTTTATTCATTTTTACTCATTGTACTTTTAGAGTATATGTCTTTTTTTTAAAAAAAAAGAAACTTATAATGCAGTAATTCAATTTTGCCTATGCCCTTTTTGAAATAATACATACTTACTGATATTGACAATTTTTTCCTTATTTTTAAATAATAGATGAGCATTAGAGTGCATGAAACGCTCCACGTTTTTAAAAATTTCATGGAACATGTTTGTCCCTACGTTATTTTTATTCGAAATGCTAAAATAATGACAAACATAAAGTTTGGTGAAAATCGAATAACATCTATGTGATCCACCGGTCCCAGGAATGTACAATAAAAATGGAAATTCTGAAAAACAAAGCATCATCATAAGAAAAAAAATTAATGTATATTCTAATAAAATAATGCATGCAATTAAGATTATTTTGATATATAATAAAAGAATATATAATTTTATACTACGAATTTTCTAATTTCAATTTAAATCATACAAGTACACTCAATTTAAGATTTAGTCAATTTCGGACTTATTCGCAGATTTCTCTGTTTTCGTCGATCTTGTTCGGCGACCTGCAGAACATATTGGTAGAGATTTTCTTCTTGTTTTGCCGATTCTATGTAATCAGTACTTAGCTTGACCCCTCGTTCTGAACAGTCATTAACAACCGTTACCGCAGGGTAACCGTTACCGCAGGGCTGCGCACCGCAGGGGTACGCGTAAACCTTTGGGTCTCGTGGTCTTGAGGTTTCTCCAGTCATTAACAACATTCAAATAAATGCTTGCAACTTTGTGAATGATGTGGTTTAGGATACAGAACTTGACCATTCTGAAACATCTTCCATTAAAAAACGTGAGTCTAGTTCAAGCACATAAAATAAATACCAAGAATCCGCTCCAACTAAATCTGAAAGTTGTATTTACAGTGAAAATTTTGTTGGGTTTTTCAAAATCCATGCCATATCTACCTTGTAATTTAAAAGCAGTGTCGGTGGAATTTAGGATAAGTAGTTAGCTTTGCCATAGCGATAGTTTTTCGATTTTGCGGTGGAACTGTGTTGCTCCAAAATACTGAATTTGATGATTTTATGCTGAAAATCTGAAATTTCAAAGTTGTCGTGCCCCTCCCCCTCCCTAAAAATGTTCGGAAAATGAGAAAATTTTTGGCATGTCATCTTTTTACAGGTAATGGAACATTTTCAGATTGGGGACAAAGTGATTTGTTTCTAGAGGGGCGTTTGATGCACCATAGTGAGCATATGTAAAAAATTGGTGATTTTCAACATCAGCCCTTTTTCTGTTAAAGTACAGAATTCCTTTTGAGATAGTGGAATAAATTGAGGGGCTGACATGGGAAAGACAGTAAGTTACAAAAAGTAAATTTTACAAATTCTCTAGGCCAAGTATCGTAGAATACATGCAAGTGCCATCTTCCGTCGCTCGTAGAAACTAAACCATTTTGCCGATTGACTTACTGTTTATTCCATTCCATTGGCTTGAGCGTTTACTGTTGTTTCCGTAAAAAAAACCCAGAAAAACTCGAAATTTGTGACTTACTGTCTTCCCCAAGTCAGCCCCTCAATTGTCAGCGGATCTTGAGATCAAACAGTTTTCAATTCTCCAGTCCATTCGCCTTTATCTTTAAGCTGTCGATCAAAAGAACGTACGTAAATGTGGCACCCAGAATACCAAAGATGAAACTTCTCCTCAAGGGGACTATCTTCCAGACAGTGAGACACAAATCGCCCTCCGTCAACTGAATGAAGCTCTGCAGTTGAGATGCAGAACTCCTCAGGGAACCGGAGGACAGAGACTTCACCCTCCTGTTCACCTTCTGCCAGGCCTCGCTCACCAAGGAGGCCGAAACTGCCATGGCAACGAAAGATTGCAGAGTGATTAAGCAGAAAGAGGCAACTTTGAGGGATCTCCACACACTTGCCCTGGTATCTGGATGAAGTGCCATGTTGATAAAAAAAACTCATGGATGTCGAGGTGTAGATAATGTGGCAGAATACCGTAAAAGACAGAGAATCGTCGGTGTCTTCCACCATCGATACGATTCTGGAGTAGGATTTCATCAAGGCCTCATAATTATTGTCGGCTCTTTCAGTTATCGAATCCAATAAATTTAGGATTTCTGATCTCATATCATGGTAAACGGTGACGTAGTATATCGAAAAGGTGTTAGCGGCCATATTGAAGGATATCCCTATACTTGTGTAATACGAAACGTTAATTATTGTATTGGTAAGTCCGTTCAGGTTTATTCCTAATAAAACGAGGGAATTGTTCGCTTTGGAGATATTGTAGCCGAGCCAGAAGATTTGTAGGATGGTGCTTGTTATGGCCCATGTGTTCAACCAATATTTAACTTTAGGAACATGCTTGATACTTCTTTTGCTCAGTGATTCGGCTATGGCTTTAAAATGGTCCCATTTCATAGAGAGCTTCCAGCGGTATATTATCATCGTAGCATTTATGACTATGTGTGCGAAAATTACTATGAATGACTTGTCATCCACGGGGTCGGATGTCAGTACCAAAATATGGAGCAATGTCAAACATAGATTGAAAATCCCCAAGAAAACTTTGCAAGCTTTCTTTGCAATACTATCTTTTGAGACGAATTTCATCGAGTAGACTAAGCTCACCATGAATAAGACGAAGATGAAACTGTAGTGTGGCTGCATATTTTTTTCTTTGACGACTGAATTTTTTTAATTACAAAGCTTCATACCTATTTGAAACTTTATCCTGAAGTAGCAACATTGTAAAGATTTGTCATGCAAACTCACGTATTAAAGTAATAGATTACTAATAATTCAACTTCACACTTGTATTTGATTGGTTTATAAGTTTACTTTTTCTTCAAAATTAATTTTGTTCAAGTCCCGCATTTTCTCGAAATCTCGAAAAAATGGTAACTAAGAAACGAACTTCTACATTAGTCAAAACACATTTTATAATTTTCTAAATAGCATACATTATGATGCTTCGTCAACTTTTTCATTCCCTATTTATTAATTTTTTTTTAATTATCTAATGTATTATGCCTTTAAGAGTTATTTTATTATTTAAAGGCGCAATCTATAAAAGCGGTTATATTGATTATCATTGACAACAACTTTTGTACTTTTGTTCAATAATATTTATCTTTACGATCCATACTTTCTAAGAAATTTTGTTGAAGAGAAATCAATGAAGAAATCCTATATTGGTAGATATACTTCAGTACACAGTATATTCTCCCGGTATTACAAACCCTCATGGAGCTATCAAAAACTGATGTTATAACGAAGTGTCGCTAAAACTTTATCGGAAAAAGAATAGAAAGTAATATGTAATATTTCAAAACATGGCTAATGAAATGGTCTAAGAAATGTCAGGCAAGAGACCGATTCAGAAATTTAAATAGGAATAATTTGGAAAAGGGAAAGGTCAGGGGGAGATTTGATCCAACTTTTCAAATTTATGAAACTGGGGGACGTCGAGGGTTAGGATTTTAATTGGAATTATAGAAAGAAAGGTCACGGGTTTAAATTAAACAAATCATATATCAATAGGGACTACAGAAAACATTATTTATATAACAGGATGATCGGGGATTTATATTAGAGTATAAAATATATTTTTTTTTTAAAGCGAATTAAGGAAAATGCGCCAAAAAATAAAAAATAATTTTTAATATTACGACCAAGTTGAAAAAATTAAGTTATTTAATATCAATTTAATACTTATTAAAACTTTTTGAAATCGGCGCCAAATTTTATGCATGGTGTTTGTAAATTGGCACCCACTTCAAAAAGTTGTAATAAGTATAAAATTGATATTAAATGATTACATTTTTTCAACTTGGTCGTAAAATTAAAAATTATTTTTTACTTTTTAGCTCATTTTCTTTAAGTCGGTTTTTCCTTTTTTTAAGAAAGATTATTTTATTTTTCCTTTTTTTTAGTTTTTAATTTAGCAAGGGGCTTTGCCCCATATTATTATTCTCCAAGAAATTCAAGTTGCAACTTGTGCTCAACAATGTATATTGTAAAACAATCCCTATCAATGGCAATAAATTCTGGTTAAACGAATTGTCATTGTTGTACAACTTCTGTTAAACAATGAAATTATTTTGAAATCGGATAAATTGTTTAAAAAACTCCGGTTAATCGACATTTTCAGATATATAACAGCCGGATAACCGATTTTTTTTGCAGATTTTGCATAAGTGGATTTTTTCCATCCAACAAAAAAGTAATTTTCAAAATCGGACAATATTTTGTTTCAAACGGTCCGGTTAATTGAAAATTCCGGATATTTAAATGCCGGATAACCGGATATTTTGTTCAATCTGCTCCCATGTGAAACATCCCCTATCCAACAAAAAAACAATTGCGCTAATGTCTGAATTAGAACTGAAATCCTGTGCGAACATACATAAAAAAAAATACATAACGGTCGAATTGATAAAATCTCGACTTGGCGCGCGATTTGATTTAAAATTTCTGGTGGTTTTATTTTGGAGTTTTGGTTGGCGCGCTGTTCAGTCGGTTAAAAAATAGTTGATTTTAAGAAGAGGAAGAAGTCAGATATTCATTAAGGAATACTTAAGGGACTGGGCCAACCTTATTATCTATATATTTCTGTTGCTGTAAGGCTGGAGGTCTTTAAGGAGACTTTGCAGTTTGTGACGAAAAGAAATGAATATTTTTTTTTGTTCTTATAAAAAACAGTGCAACTACATTATTATTAATTCAATTGGAATTAAATTATGTATACATTTGAGGAAAGCAATATTTAATAAGATTCCATTACAATATTTACTACATTTAGTGTTCTTTTTTTTATGAAAAAGATAATTTTATAACTGTACAACTGTAGAATTTTAAGTTAAGAAGTTTGTTTTGTACGCTTCTGGATCGGCCTGGGCGTTTTAGTCCTTTAGCCTTTCGCTCCAAGTAGTCTCACTTTAAAACTACCTATTTACAAATTTGTAGGATGAAATCTAGTGATCTCCATGGTAACCACATACGTGAATAGGAAGTGTAGAATGCAATCTGTTGGCGCATATTGAAAATGTTAGGTTAATTTGTAAATAACAGTGAAAAATTCAAGTGTCACTCTCACAGAGAATTGCGCAAAAAATATTTTATTTTCTATTGCGATTTTTGTTAAAATCTGTCAATATTAAAATTTTATTTTCGAAATGGGTGATTCAAGCATTCTATGGAAACTTAGGTGTCATATTTAGATAATAGAAAACACAATAAAAAAATAATTACGATAAAAAAAGTTGAAACAAAAAGCGTTAAATGGTTAAAAAAATTATTTGGAATAAGTGAAGAGTATTTTCAAATTATAAAAGCATAAGAAAACATTATTTTGATTTATTTTTGTTTATCAGTTAAAAGTTCCAAAAATTTCTGAGCAACTTTAGTTTCCAATTAACATGATATCATCCGTTTCGTTAACGATCATACTCCGTCCGATTCTGTTAGGAAAATTAAAAATATACTTCAGATATTTCAAATGGTCTATTGTAATAAAATATTTCTAAATCTCGTTTGTAATATTCTCTTATTTAAATTAATTAGAAAATATGAGAATGTATCGGTTATTGGACAAACAATTTTAAATCAATAACAATCGATTAACAGTACTTAAATATTCCATGAAATAAAGTATCGTCATCGTGTTTTTGAGTTTTTAAGTTTACGTTAATAATAGAAGTAGATAAAAATCTATACTCTATTTAAAAAACATTACATCGGAAAGTGTATTAAAAATTTCTTATATGAAATAAAACACAAATATTATATGGTATCACGGCTTATTGGCTTTTATTTCCAAGTACAATACAAATATATTCCTTAAGTAAATTTCCCTCAAACCTTGTCATTCGAAAAATGGATTTTAATTTTAATTAACTAAAGTTGTTTCACACTCAAAATCACATTTTTAGAAATGGAAACACTCAAACCTTGTCTGAAAAATACATTGCACTAGTAACACTTTATAAAAGATTTTAGAACGTTTGAAGAAAAAATTATCAAATATTGTCTACAATAAAAGATATTTCAATACCATATTGCACAAGCGGATACTTCAACCAACTTCAAGTCAAAAGGCAATAAACCACTGTTCAGCTCTAGTGTTACATTTATGCAATGAACTAACCATGCCAACTCCAGTATATATGCCAATTGAAACCATACTCTAAATCATGAAGCAACCGTTCAAATATATCTTCATGTTATTCAGCTTCAGCTTAGTATTTCCTATGCAAACATGTAAAAAAGACACAATTCTTCAAAAGATTTTGAAGCGGATAATTTTGACATTCAACGTGTACATAACTTTACTTATTATATCTTCAGTGATATACCCTAGTTTTGCGTTCATAGCAAACACAGTCACGTTTGCGTCAGTCATTGTATATCGTTGGATTATCTGCTTTCGATTGAACCGATTCAAGAAAATCGCAATTTCTCTAAGTAAAATTAAAACCAAAAAAGTCAAATGTTGGTTTTGCGTATGGGCTGTAACAAGCACCCTCCTGCCAGTTTTTATGCTCATCTACAACCTTGCCAACGAGTATTCTTCTTCTGAAACTTTTGAATTTTTTAATTTTAGGGTGGCAGAACCCTATTCGATCATCCTTAACAGCTTTCTCACAGGCCACGTCATTCTGAATTTCACAATGGCCACAAACACATTCTCGTTATTCTACGTCGCCGTGTGCCTGCGAATGACATCCGAAATCTTCAATTTCAGCTCGAAAATAACCACAGAAAATGCTCCAAACCTCGAATCCCTGATGCAATCCTACTCCAGAATAGAATCGATGGTCGAAACCAGAGACAACGATCTGTCGTTCCTCATGTTCTGCCACACCATCTACAGCTCGGCGTCCATGTACTTCATCACTGACATAATACTTGGCAGTGGTGACATAACAGCGATTGAAAACCACAACTTCAATGTCATTTTTTTCGGCGCCACTTTGGCTTCTTTCTTCGCGATGACAGTGTCAGCGTCCCTGGTGAGCGAAGCTTCTAAGGATGTAGGGGACAAGGTGCGAGCTCTGTCTCCAGATTCCCTGCGTTCGGCCATTGATGTGCACAGATTCATATCTTTGACGGAAAAGGATCTGTGTCTTACTGTGTGGAAGATGGCTCCCATCAGGAGGAATTTCACCATTAGTACACTTGGCGTCATCCTCACTTACAGTATCTTGTTTAACGGATTGGCACTTGCCTAACTCTTTGGTTTTTTTCGATTAGCTGGTACACACTGTAAAAAGTTATTAAAAATGAGTACATGAAGTGTAATCGTTGTTCTTTGAGTACGTTGTTCTTTGAGGACAAAGAGTACTGCGGATAGGACATCCGCAGTACTCTTCGTCCTTCCGGAAGGATATTGTACGTTATATCAAAACAGGATATTTATATCCTGATATTTCATGTAGCTGATTTTTAAGACGTTTTACGTCAAAAGTAAAACAAAATCAGAAATTCATTTTATCTGTAACATTCTTATTTTGGCGTTTTTCTTTGCTGAGGGCACGTGTCGCACACCCCTAAGAGTGACCATGTCAGCATAATTTTTTTTTCTTTTTAAAACCGCCATTTTTAATGCACATTTTTCATTTCTGAGCTTTTACATAAAACAAAATAGTAGGTTTAAAAATTTCTGTATACTGCATAAAAAATGCATTTTTATGTACAAATTCTATCATTTCTGAATTTTAACATAAAACAAACAGTAGGTTTAAAGCAGTTATCAGTTTTCCTGCAAAACACTCTTAACTTGCTTTAAAAAAACAGCATTATGTCACGTATTTTGCTAACTTCTTAAGCTGTGTAAGTCGGATCCATAATCCCATATAATCCGTTCAACTCCTGATGGAAAAGTTAATTTCTTCAACAATAAGTGTAACTAACAGTGAACATATGTCTCCGTAACCTTTTGTTATCATCAACACATCCAGCATAATTAGAATGATAGAAATTAATGGCACTTCCTTGAATCAAATGTAGCATCAATTAGGCTCAATGCATAAGTTACCGACCACGTCCCAGTTGCCAACCATGTTGCCAAACATTTGGAGAAAAAAGTTTATTTAAAACGAAAAGCATATCATTATGTTTTTAAAAGTCCCTTCAACCGATGTTACACAATTGCTTTAAAAATTTAGGTAATTTTAATTTTACAGTTTAATATGAGTTCAGTAGTTACAGGATTTTTTATGTTTTTTTTTTTGGCATTGCTCGAAAAAATTAGTACAATCACACACACTACTGTAGCAACAATGCTGATAAAAAATAACAATAATATAGTATGATGTACTGATCAAGGGGGAATGAATCAGTATTGTACTACTTAAGAGTTGGTACAAACATACGGGTAACACAGACAGCTGTACATTTTACGTTAAATGTATATTTTTTCGTATGCTGCGATTGTATTTTCTTCATAGGTTGATTACAAAGGGGTCACACATTGAAATATGTTATAGGATTATACAAAATAAATCTTCTGGAACTATTTGTGATAAAATAAATTACCTGTAATGATTGTCTTGAATATATTTTTTTTAATGTTTTTAAGGTACAGCGCCATCTATAAACTAGGTTTGAAACTAACTTTTTTATTTGCTTCAACAAAACTTTTATCGAGAGAAGCATGAGTTCAAACTGCACTGCAGTACCCCAATTACTTTGTTTTATATAAAATATAAAATGTGCCAGGGATTTTTGGCCGGCCATATATTATTTTATCTCGCCAATACTTAGAGCAGAAGTTAGTGATAAAAAACTTCTGAATGAAGAAAATATCAATTTCCAAGCATATTTTTATATTTGTGACTTAAGCAATAATATGTGAATGATTTAGTGAGAAAGTAAATATTTGTTACGTTTAACAAATAAAATTTAAATATCTTTTTAAAATCAAATTACTGATACAAAATGCTTTTAATCTAGTGCATTATTTTAGAATAGGGTGTTTATTGTGAAAATTTAACAGTCAGAGCTTCCATCCTCTTGTTGATGGCTAAAATTTGCAAGTTGCAGATAAGTTTTTCCCATATTTATAAAAACATGACGGTTCCAGAATTTTATTTGTCATTTTACTTTTATTTCTAATACTGAAAAAGTATTCTTCTGACTTTTTGACCTTATATGTGTTTCTGAAAAGTGAAAGATATAAATTGGTAAATATTCGGGTATATACGACTGCTCATATGGGATGAGAAACCCCAAACGACTGCTCCAAGGAGGTTTTCATCTGTTTTTAGAAACAATGTTCCTTGCCAGGGGCCAAAATATCAATTACTTGAAGCAGATGAGATTCAACAAACGACTGCTCCAAGGAGGTTTTCATCTGCTTTTAAAAAGTAATGTGACTTGCCCGATGCCAAAATTGACTACTCGGAAAGAATTCGAAGCCCCAAACCACTGTTCCAAGGGAGGTACAATATGTTTAAAAAAAAGCCATGTGTCATTGCCCGGTGCCAGAATCGACTGCTTAAGGGGGAGGGGAGTGAGTGAAAAATCCCACACGACTGCTCCAATGGGGTACCAGCTGTGTTTGAATAACAATGTGTTGCCTGGTCCCAAAATCGACTCAAACAGTTAAGTTATAAATCTAGAATGGTTGATTACAAATATTCGGGACAGTGGTTCTCACTTTACAGCCTTTTGAATTCCAAACGTAATTTACTCGGTTATTTTACACTTAAACGGGACATAGATCGTCACTCTATGAAATAACTAGTTAAAACGTAAAACTCAAGTGATTTCTACACTTTAACTGACTTGATCAGCTATTTCATGAAATAACTAGGTATCCTATGAAATAACGATTTTCATATTTATACGTAAAAAAATATTTTGCTAGTTGAATATTACAAAGAGTGTTTAGAAATTATCTATCGAACTGAGAAGCACTTAATATTATAGGAAATCAATCAGAACTCTTTTGTTATTTTTATCTATATAAATATGATGGCTCAAACTTATTAAGCGTAAAACTAATGACAAAAGCGAGAACACAAAACAAAATGTTTACTTTGTATAGACTGATGATCTTCTTTTTCCGAGAACAAAGTCAATCCATTTTATTTGACACGAAATGTTTAGTACCAATTTTGATAATGTATCACCCGTTGTTCAGAACTTCAGAAATTGGTGGCATAAAATATTGGTAAAACATAAAATCATATTTGACGAAAAGAACGTCATCCCTAAGTTATTTCAAAAACAAAACGGAAAATATTTCATAACAACTCATAGATTTTAATACATTGCTGCAAAAACTACTAATTATATATCAACCAAACTTGGAGAAAAATGAAACAACTTTTTAAATATATATTCATATTTTTCAGCTGCGGTTTTATATGGCCTCTGAAGATATCAAAAGAAGACAGCGTTGCAAAGAAAATATTAAAAAGAATTTCAATGGTGTTCAATATATATGTAACATTCAATCTCTTATTTTCAATTTTATTCTATAAAAATGTGTTTGTTTCGAAAGCAGTGACATGCATTTGTATGATTGCATGCCGATGGACGCTATGTAAACGATTTGAGCAATTCAAGGCCATTGCAAAATTTCTTTGTGTAAGAAAACTCAAAGAAGATTCCACTATCAAGCGTTGGATTTGCATATGGACTATAATCAGCACTCTCATGCTAGGTTTTTTATTCACCTATAATTTGACTACTGGATCTTATGCGTCTAAACATCTAGTATTTCTTAATTATACAATGGAGAATCCCTACGCTGCCATTGTGAGTACGTCCCATTTTGTACACTTGATCATACATTTCAAACTTCCCATCAACGTCTTCTCGATTTTCTACGTCACCGTTTGTCATCAGATGAGATCCGAAATCCTCAATTTCGCCAAGAAAGTAACCCAAAGAAAGAATGGGGATTACGAAGCGTTAATGCAATCCTACACCAGAATCGCATCGATGGTCGAGACCCTCGACGACTCCGTGTCCTTTCTGATGTTCTGCTCGACTGTCCTCACCTCGGCGTCCATGTATTTGTACACCAGCATGGCGCTCAATCAAGACGTGATGAAAACTTTGAACAAGCGGATTTTGGAAATGGGTTTCTTGCTCTTAACTTTCACTGCCTTTGTGGCCATGTCAGTGTCAGCGTCGTTGGTCAGCGAGGCATCTCAAAGTGTGGGGAACAGAGTGAAGGCACTGACACCTGAATCTATGACTTCTGCTATCCAGCTTCAGCGATTCATTTCCCTCACCGACAAGGATCTCTGCCTCACCGTGTGGAAGATGGCACCCATCAGAAGGAACTTTATCATCAGCACTCTCGGTATCATATTCACCTACATAGTTTTATTTGGTGGTTTGACAATGAAGGGTTAATCTGTGGGATGATGCTTAAAGTTACGGGGTATAGCTTATTTACATGATTTATAAATATAATCTACAACAAAATGTGTATGAGCTACGATTATGCCAGGTAAAATAAAGTGTGCATTCTGGTGTGGAGTGATTGCATCCAAAGTTAGCCGTCTTAGGTTTGATTTGGTTAATTATCGTCGCACTAGAGCTGCACATTGGGCTATTGGCGACGTTTCGGGGTCTATCTCGAAGGAAAGACCCGGGAACACATACACATTCACACACACATTCATTCATACCTGCACCTCGTTATTTTAGAACCATGGCCAGATGACGAGGAAACACCTGAACTGGCACCCAACGCCTTCAATAGACGTCGGGACTTTGGACCCCGATCAGATGTATCGTGCACCAGTCCCGTATACACGCCGTTCATTTTTGCGGATGTTCTGGACGACTTTTCTAGTATTTTGTAGCGAAGCTGCCAACCCTCCGATCCCAAGATCACTACTTTTTTACTTTTCTTTGTCAAGTCCATCACCTGGCATCGAACCGGGAACCTTCGTATTCCTACTAGCTGACGCCCTTAACCGCTCGGCCACGGAGGCCTCTAGCCGTCTTAGGAGTTATTTTTATGCTATATCGAAAAGAAATTTAATTAAAAAATATTGAATAAGAATAATTTGAAAAAGCTACTAAAATTATCAATATCGTCGCCATTTTCGACTAATCTGAATGAGAGCGTCCTTTTCACAAAATGAAATATTTTATTTTCAAGATATTGGCACGTATCACAGAGAATGAAACTAATCATATTTATTGGAAACTCTTGGAAAACTGATATTAACATTAATGGAAACGGTTCGATTCAGAACGAAATCTTAACGAGCCTTGTGAAATATCGAATACTTCAATTATATTTTATAAATAAATCGAAAATGACTTACTTGTGCTTCACAGGAAATGTTTTGTGAATGATCGTTTTTTCTTGATTTGATGAAATATACAAAATCAGATAACTTTGCATTTGCATATAGACGCCTTTTAAATTGGTTAGTTTAAAAAGCATAAACGTTCCTGAAACAAGCAGACGTTTTAAGAACTTGGTATTATGTATTGCAGAATCAAGTGAAATTCTAAAATTATAAACGACATAAAGCACTATTTATTCCCTAAGAAGGTTGATATAGAACAAAAAACGCAATGAATTCTTCATATAACTGTATAATAGCGTTATTCCAAGTTAGTCTCTTCTTGTCAATAAAAATTGTGCCACAGAACAGTTTTTCAAATAAGATGTTCAAAATTCCATTATGGATATTCAATGTATTTGTTACTTTACTAATGTATTCATTGAACCTTTCTACTGTCAAAGGATTCGTTTTGATCGTCGCTAACTTGGTTTCAACAAACCGCACTAATATAATTTTGCTGGATTTTCTGCTTCAGATTGGACGATTTCAAAGATATCGCAAAATTGGATGGAAGACTCAAAATAAATATGTTCCAAGAGATTGATTTTACACAATGAGTTTTTTTTTGTATATATATATTTTTTTTTGTAATTTGGTTTGCTCATCAATAAAGCCATTGCGGTAAGTCAGTCTCCAAACGGCGTTTGTGGCAAGCATCTTTGAAAACTCATAAGCCACAGTATTTAAACTATTGTACAACATGACAATCATGATATTTTTAATGACGCCTCTTAACACCTTTCCAGAATTTTATGTTTCTGTACGTCTTAAACTGAGGAAACAAAAATATTTAATTTGATCAATGAGATGCCATCAACATCTCAAGACAATTGTGCTGTTGGCAGCAGCGAAGCTCTGATGCAATCCTACTCCATCATTTCAAACAATGGTTTAAGACATTGATTATTCTTTTTCATTTCTAATGTTCTGAATACCATATACAGTTCTTTGTTTATGTTTTGTCTAATAATGGATGTACTTCACCCAGATGAAGTATTCCGAGACAAATTATCACTCCACCTTAGTCAACGTCCACTCTTTCTTCAACATGGCAACTAGTCCAGTCATCAAAACATGCAAACGGAGTCAATTCGGAAAAAAAATAAGGGAAAGCTGGAAACAGTTTTAATCGCTACCCAAAAATGTTCTGAATAATATTTATTAATTTTACACCCATGCACATATAACACAAAGGTGAAGAAACATTAAAAAAATTGTATTTTTTATATATACCGTAACTGACTTGAAGTAAATAATGTTGACAGTGTATATAAGGAAATTTAGAACTACCTGCACACAATTATAAAATAGATACAAATATAAAAATAAAAGGCCAACAACAGGCTTAAGGTCCAACTAGGTTGGTCCAGCTAGTACCTCCTAACTATCCCCTAATGAATATCTGACTTCTTCTTAAAATCCGTTACTCCTGTACAATTAACAATATTCACTGGCAAGTTGTTCCATTTGTCTATTACCCTATTATAGAAATAGTGTTTTCTCCTTTCCAGATTAAAATGGGACTTGTTTAATTTAAACCCATGACCTCTCGTTCTATCACTCATATTAAAATCTAAACCCTCCACATCCTTTTGTTTGATAAATTTAAACAGTTGAAACAAATCTCCCCTAATCCATCTTTGTTCCAGAGTATACATATTCAAATTTTTTAATATATCTTCATAATACATGTCTGAATACCATTGGATCATTTTAGTAGCCCTGTGCTGAATTTTCTCTAACAATTCAATATCTTTTTTAAGATATGGTGACCCAAAATGTACAGCATACTCAAGATGTAGCATTACCAAACCTCTGTACAATGGCAAGATTATAACCTTAGATTTTGATGAAACACTTTTCCGGATGTACCCCAGTATTCTATTAGCTGTTTTGCTAGCCACTGTACATTGATGACTCATTTTATAATCTTCATTTACTAATACGCCCAGATCACTTATATATCGCTATTTTATAGGCTACATGTTGATTATAATAGGCTACATGTTGATTATAATAGGATACATGTTGATTATAATAGGATACATGTTGATTATAATAGGATACATGTTGATTTTAATAGGCTACATGTTGATTATAATAGGATACATGTTGATTATAATAGGATACATGTTGATTATAATAGGATACATGTTGATTTTAATAGGATACATGTTGATTTTAATAGGCTATGTGTTGCTTATAATAGGATACATGTTGATTATAATAGGACACATGTTGATTATAATAGGACACATGTTGATTATAATAGGACACATGTTGATTATAATAGGATACATGTTGATTATAATAGGATACATGTTGATAATAATAGGCTACATGTTGATTATAACAGGATACATTTTGATTATAATAGGATACATGTTGATTATAATAGGACACATGTTGATTATAATAGGATACATTTTGATTATATTAGGATACATGTTGAAACCGAAAACATTTCTAGTTTTTATGAATAAGAAACACATAACTAACTTAAAAACTAAATTTTTAAAAATATGAGTGTATAAGGAAATTTATCCGTTACTTTTCATCAAGCTGATTTATTGAATTAATGCCGACTTGAAAAGGTCGGTTCAAGAACTATCTGGAAGAAACTATACATTAGTGCATTTGGCACCATTTACATTTATAAATTTTATTCGAAAGCATAAAATTGTAATCATATTTGGGTAATACTATATTTAAATGTAACAAAAATTAATGAATTATTAAATCCGCACACTAACATAAACATTCATTCAGCTCTTCGAACGAAATTTTGTTATTATACTGTGAAGAAGGATTGAACCAAATATTTAAAGTACGGAGTATATGCATATATTTTATATCGCCATATGTCGTATTATTAATGTAATGTCTAATACATCTGTAAAATATATTATTTTAAGTATTTTTTCTCGTCTATCCCTAGGAAAGTAAAATTCAACCTTCTCAATTTACAAACAATTGTTAGTTTCTTTTTTCTTAGTATAATATAACCCGCATTTTGGTAGAGTTTTTAACAAAACAAATTACACACTTTAAGAAATGTTATATAAGAACATTTTTTTCATTTCCAAATTTTTATTGCTTAAATATTTTGCAGGAAACACAAGATATTTATTTCTATATAATATCTTGTGTTTCCTGCAAAATATTTAAGCAATAAAAACGTCTTTTAAATAATTTCTTGTCATTTTTGCGAATTTTTGCTGGCATGATAGACTTTACATAAGGTGAATGTAAAAATGTCCGACCAGTGCCAATCCTATTACTACTGAACACACATTAGACAGTAAAATGAAATTTATCTAAATTTTAAAAGCCTTTGCGCAACAATGATTGAAAAAACTTTTAAAAAAACCTAATAATGCTCTTAAATTTAAATATTTTCCAAATGGTCTGTAACTGGTACGTGGTTATTGACCAAAATAGTAATATTGTCAGTGATAGGGGGATACTAGTAAATAAGGATTTTAAATTAAGAAATTATTTAAAAGATGGATACTATAGAAATAAATATCTTGTGTTTCCCGCAAAATATTTAAGCAATAAAAATTTGGAAATGAAAAATAAGTTCTTATGAAAATTTTCTTGAAGTGTGTAATTTGTTTTGTTAAAAACTCTACCAAAATGCGGGTTATATTATACTAAGAAAAAAGAAACTAGCAATTGTTTGTAAATTGAGAAGGTTGAATTTCACTTTGCTAGGGATAGAAGAGAAAAAATACTTATATGCATCTGTAAAATAATATATTTTACAGATGTATTGGATATTACATTAATACTACGACATATGGCGATATAAAATATATGCATACTCCGTACTTAAAATATTTGTTTCAATCCTTCTTCCCAGTATAACAACACAATTTCGGTCGAAGATCTGAATGAATGTTTATGTCTGTGTGTGTATTTAATAATTCATTAATAATTATTGCGATATTTTAATATAGTATTACCAAATATGATTACAATTTTATGCTTTCGAATAAAGTTTATAAATGTAAATGGCGCCAAGTGCGCCAATGTATAGTTTCTTCCAGATTGTTCCTGAACCGAGCTTTTCAAGTCGGCATGAATTCAATAAATCAGCTTGATGAAAAGTAACGGATAAATTTTCTTATAACCTCATATTTTTTAAAATTGAGTTTTTAAGTAAGTTATGTGTTTCTTATTCATAAAAACTAGAGATGTTTTCGGTTTCAACATGTATCCTATTATAATCAACATGTATCCTATTATAATCAACATGTATCCTATTATAATCAACATGTATCCTATTATAATCAACATGTATCCTATTATAATCGACATGTATCCTATTATAATCAATATGTATAATATTATAATCAACATGTATTCTATTATAATCAACATGTATCCTATTATAATCAACATGTATCCTATTATAATCAACATCTATCCTATTATTATCAACATGTAGCCTATTATTATCAAAATGTATCCTATTATAATCAACATGTATCCTATTATAATCAACATGTATCCTATTATAATCAACATGTATCCTATTATAATCAACATGTATCCTATTATTATCAACAGGTATCCTATTATAATCCTCATGTGTCCTATTATAATCAACATGTATCCTACTATAATCAACATGTATCCTATTATAATCAACATGTATCCTATTATAATCAACATGTATCCTATTATAATCAACATGTATCCTATTATAATCAACATGTATCCTATTATAATCAACATGTATCCAATTATAATCAACATGTATCCTATTATAATCAACATGTATCCTATTATAATCAACATGTATCGTATTATAATCAACATGTATCCTATTATAATCAACATGTATCCTATAAAATAGCGAAATAGTAAGTGATCTGGGCGTATTAGTAAATGAGGATTATAAAATGAGTCATCAATGTACAGTGGCCAACAAGGAAGCTAATAGAATGTTGGGGTACATCAGGAAAAGTGTTTCATGAAAATCTAAGGATATAATCTTGCCATTGTACACAGGTTTGGTAAGGCCGCATCTGGAGTATACTGTACAGTTCTGGTCACCATATCTTAAAAAAGACATTGAATCGTTAGAGAAAGTTCAGCACCGGGCTACTGAAATGGTCCAAGGGTTTTGAGCCATGAATTATGAAGATTAAGAAATTTTAATATGTGTACTGTGGAGGGGAAAAGGGATAGGGGTGATTTGATTCAGCTGTTCAAATTTATTAAACAAGGGGATGCGGAAGGCTTAGATTTTAATATAAGTGAGGAATTAAACAAATCACATTTTCATCGGGAAGGGAGAAAGAACTATGTCTATAATAGGGAAATAGACAAATGGAACAACTTGTCAGTGAATATTGTTAATTTTACAGAAGTTTAAAAATTTTGAGGTAAAGTTACGCCTTTATAAATAGGTATACAAAAATAAGTAAAATGTACTCATTTTTGATTACATACGTTGCATATCATGGTTCCGAATACATAAGTTTCAATTTTGAAAATGACATGTACTCAAAAACAAGCACAATGAGTAAAAAAAAAAGAAGATACTAGCCTACATAGGCTGCCTTCTGAATGAATGTTTATGTTAGTGTGTGGATTTAATAATACATTAATTTTTGTTATATTTAAATATAGTATTACTCAAATATGATTACAATTTTATGCTTTCGAATAAAGTTTATAAATGTAAATGGTGAAAAGTGCACCAATGTATAGTTTCTTAGTTCATAAATCACTTTCAATATACTATATCTACACGACAATTACAACTAAGACTTACAGGAAATCGAACCCAGGTCGCAGAGATCGCAGCCCAATGCCTTATTCGTTGTACTACTAGGGCGACGTGAAGAAGTTATAAACGAAAGAAATGTTAAAAAGGTGTGTCAAAAGAATGGGAAGTTAGGTAACTGAGTTTTTCATTTAAGTTTCAATTTTCATTTAAGTTTCAGTTTTCAATTAAGCAATCGACATAAAATGATGTGAAAAACCATCTTCTGAACACCTATTTTAAGTTTGTCAGGTCGCTTTGTTAAGATGGCTTGAACAGAAGTTGATATTAGCAATATTGAATCACACTGCTCATTTTTTAGAAAGTATGGTTACTTAAATTTGAGTATGTCATCGTTCATTTACGATGCAATGGTACTCAAATAAAAATGAGTAAGTACAGGCACTCATTTTTAAGTAAAATTTTTTTTACAGTGTATGTATTCATTGGGGGATACTTAGGAGATATTAGTTGGGCCAACCTTGTTGTCCTTTGAGCAGTTTGTTGCTCGTCAATTTTTGTATTTGGGGTCCGTGACTGGTGTATTCAAACTACTATCTCCTTTGAAAGAACTTGCACTAGAGATTACATGAAATAATTAACGAAAACTTAAGTTTCCATAAAGAATCCTTTTAAACATTATTCGACACACACATCTCCTCATTTCCGACAATTTCAATTGACAATGACGGGAATTCGAATCAACAGAAGTCAGATTCATAATTGTCTGAAAGGTTTAAGAAAAAGAAAATGCAGTGACTTTTAGATTATTACATTGAATCGAAGTAATCGATGAAGTGACATTTAAAAAACATGACAGACACACAACGTAACGCTTTGCAATAATGAAAATCCTAAATCATTTTGAGAACTAATTAATTTGGTTATTGATTTCTCTTTTCGAACACCTGCTGTGAATACATGGTTATGACGCAAAGAAAATATGTTACAGTACCTCATAACACTATTAAAGTTTCTGTAATATAAGCAAAGCACCGTAATATTACTGTCGTTTATTACTACATTTAACTGCAGTAGAAACATTTGAAGTTCATGCATTTCTGAAAGAGAATCATTACATATCTAACTAATCTCGGAACCTCTGATAACTTACCCTTAAAACACAATGATTACTAGTTTTTAAAACGCAAAATTGGATGATTATAGTATTGTATGAATAGTAAAGCAGCGGTTACAATATAGACAAAAGTATTTCCATTTACAAAACGACCGCAACTAGAACATGCATTGAAAAAAAATAGATAGAAACATACTATACCATCGTTTGTATAAAACAATTCAGAAAACATTTCTTGGACAAGAACTTAATTTGCGACTTATCTTATTGCAAAATCAAGAACAGCTGATATGCATTAAACAACAATAAACGATGAAGCCTCCTTTCAAGTACATCTTTATACTATTCAGGGTCAGCTGCGTCTTTTCTATCAAGGTATTTCCAAAGGATAAGATGGTGAGAAAGTTATGTAAACGACTGCTTGTGGTATTTAATGTATATCTCACATTTCTGCTTACTTCAATACTGATATCCAACCCTGCTGCTGGCAAAACTCATATTATTATGGCAATTGCTAGCGTACTTATCGCTGGCACACTGCTGGTATTCCGTTGGATGCTGTGCCTAAGATTGGACAACTTCAAAGACATTGCTAATTCTTTAAGTGAAACAACCAACATAAACTCTTCGAGACTTTTGTTGTATACATGGGCCAGTGGCAGTACAATTATGCAGCTTTGCTTCCTGGCTTATTGCATTAGCGATGCTATTCACTCTTTTGTTGAAGTTCGGCGGTTTGGATTCCTTGTCGTAGAACCATACGCCACTGCCATCAACTTGGCATACAACATCAGCGTGGTTATGGCATTTACGTTGGCCATCAACACGTTTTCAATATTCTATGTGACCGTATGTCGTCACATGTGGTCTGTAATCCTGAGGTTCGCGGATAGAATTCCGTTAAGTTCTGATGGCGACTTCGATGCTCTGATGAATACCTATTCCAATATCGCTTCGATGGTTGAAACCAGTGATGACTCGCTGTCGTGTTTCATGTTCTGTTACACCATCTACAGCTCGGCGTCAATGTATTACTTTGTTGCAGGAGCACTTCATACGGAGGTTGGGTTTAGCGGTGGCCAGCTTGTCATCATTCTCTGTTTGTTCTTCGCAGTGCTTCAGAGCTTCATCGTGATGGCAGTGGCAGCGTCTTTGGTGAACGAGGCATCTCAGAAAGTGGGAAAAAACGTAAAGAGACTGTCTCCCGAGTTTTTGAGTTCTGCCATCAAACTCCAGAGGTTCGTTTCTTTGACCGAGAACGACCTCTGCCTCACTGTAGGGAAGATAGTCCCCATCAAGAGAAACTTCATCCTTGGTGCGCTTGGCGCTGTTTTTACCTACGTACTTTTGTTTGACAGCTTGAAGATATAATTTATCTTTATTTCTACTTCACATCTATGCAACTTAATGTTGGCTTACTAAAAGCCTTATTGTTTTAATAGTGAAAAATACCACTATAATATCGAAAAAGAATGCTGGTTATGCCAGATTTGAGGGTAGTGTGGACCAGAGTCGACCATTTGAGGAATATCTGAAATGTGAAAACGTACTTTTGAAGTAAATTCATCCCACTCTCCCTTTATTTTCGTTATTTCTTGAGCTTTATGTTTTTGTATCAATGAGAAAAGTCATTCATTTTATTGTTACATTTTAATCATATGCTCGATATTAAAAGCGCATTTAATTATTCATACAAAAAATAATTTCGATAGTCTTCTTTCTTAACCGACTAAAAAGCGCTCCAAACGTAGAGAGATTATCAATTCGACTGTAATGAATTAAAAATAAATTGTATGATCGCGTAAGATTTTTGTTCTAATTTAGATATTTGGAAAAATCTTTTTTTTGTTGGATAGGGGATGTCTCAATTCGGCACCTTTTGAAAAATATCCGGTATTATCCCGCATTTAACTATCTGGAATTATCAATTAACCGGACCGTTTGGAAAAAAATATTGTCGTATTTCGAAATTTTTTTTTTGTTAAACAGAGAAAAATTCCTATTTGCAATTTTTTTTTAAAGAAGTTATCCGGTTGTTATATACATCTGGAAATATCGATTAACCGGACGTTTTTTAACAATTTATCCAATTTGAAAAACTTTAACTAATTGTTCAATAAAGATTGTACAACAATGGCATCGAATGCCCCTGATATTTATTAGCATTGATAGGAATTGTTTTAAAATATACATTGTTAAGACAATACAGGTTTGTTTAACCGGCATTTATGAAACCGGATCCAAGACGTGGAAAAATGTGAGCAACAGCTTGAATTTTTTTATTGCATAATACCAGACGGGGGACCCCCTCCTAAATTAAAAAATAAAAAGGGAAAAATAAAATAAACTTTAAAAAAAAATGACTTTAAGAAAAATGCGCTAAAAAGTAAAAAAATATGTTTTAATTATTCGAACAAACTGAATTATTTAATACCGATTTTATACTTATTAATAACTGCTTGAAGTTGGTGCCAATTTACAAAAACATACCTAAATTTTGGCATCGATTTGAAAAAAGTAGTACTAAGTTTAAAATATTCAATTTAGTGTTTCAATTTAGTGTGAGTTTAATATCTTATTTTAGTTATCAACTATTTAACTCATAATTGTACGTGCACATCTACCATGAGTTTTTTTATTACTTCTCTACAAAATTTTAAATATTTCAAAGAGGTAATGTGAAATATGCAATTGATCTTTAATTAACACTGATATTTTCACAATAAGCAAACCTTTTCAATTTGTTAATGGATATCCCATGTCTGTCTGTAATACTCTACCACAAAAAAGTTTAATGATCAATAAAGGTAAACATCCGTAATATTTCTGAGAATAAAATTGATAACATTTGAATTATGACTTCAAAAGTTGATACTAACCTTTTATGGGAATTAACACTCAACGCTCGCTACACTGCAAAAAAATAGTATTTAAAAACGAGTACCTGAATCTAATCGATTTTCTTTAATTACAATTGCATCGTCAATGAGCTTCGTTATGTCGTACTCAAATTTAAGTAACCGTAATTCTCAAAAATGAGCAGTGTGGTTTAATATTACTGATCTCAGCTTCTGTTCGACCTGACAAACTTAAAATAGTTGTTTAGAAGATGGTTTTCCACATTACTTGATGTCGATTGCTTAAATGGAAACTCAGTTAATACCATTAAATTAGCTAACTTCCCATTATTTTGGCATACCTTTTTTAACATTTCTTCTGTTAGTAACTTCTTCACGTCGCCCTAGTAGTACAACGGATGAAGCATTGGACTGCGATCCCTGAGGAGATAGTTCGATGCCCGGTAAGACTTAGTTGTAATTGTCGATATATATTGAAAGTAATTTATGAAGGTAGCCTATGTAGGCTAGCATCTGCTTTTTATATTCATTGTGCTTATTTTTAAGTACTTTTAATGTATTTTCAAAATGTCATTCATGTCTTTTTCAAAATTGAAACTTATGTATTCGGAGCCATAATAAGCATCGAATGTAAATTAATTTGAGAACATTTTATTTATTTCTGAATACATTGATGGAACAGAACTGCCAAAAATATTATGATATTCTCTTAGTTTTACATATTTCTTCCAAATGGTGCGTAAGTGGTACGTGGTTACTGACCAAAATAGTGATATAGTCAGTCATAAATAGTATCGTATAGTAATCGTAATAGTAATAATATATCATAAATAGTATCGTCATATCATAATATAGTATAGTAATAGTATATCATAAATATTATAGTAATAGTAATAGTATATCATAAATAGTATAGTAATAGTAATAGTATATCATAAATAGTAACGTCATATCATAATATAGTATAGTAATAGTAATAGTATATCATAAATAGTAACGTCATATCATAATATAGTATAGTAATAGTAATAGTATATCATAAATAGTATAGTAATAGTAATAGTATATCATAAATAGTATCGTCATATCATAATATAGTATAGTAATAGTATATCATAAATAGTATAGTAATAGTAATAGTATAGTAATAGTAATAGTAATAGTATATCATAAATAGTATAGTAATAGTAATAGTATATCATAAATAGTATAGTAATAGTAATAGTATATCATAAATAGTATAGTAATAGTAATAGTATATCATAAATAGTATAGTAATAGTAATAGTATATCATAAATAGTATCGTCATATCATAATATAGTATAGTAATAGTATATCATAAATAGTATAGTAATAGTAATAGTATATCATAAATAGTATAGTAATAGTAATAGTATATCATAAATAGTATCGTCATATCATAATATAGTATAGTAATAGTAATAGTATATCATAAATAGTATAGTAATAGTAATAGTATATCATAAATAGTATAGTAATAGTAATAGTATATCATAAATAGTATAGCAATAGTAATAGTATATCATAAATAGTATAGTAATAGTAATAGTATATCATAAATAGTATAGTAATAGTAATAGTATATCATATATAGTATAGTAATAGTAATAGTATATCATAAATAGTATAGTAATAGTAATAGTATATCATAAATAGTATCGTCATATCATAATATAGTATAGTAATAGTATATCATAAATAGTATAGTAATAGTAATAGTATATCATAAATAGTATCGTCATATCATAATATAGTATAGTAATAGTAATAGTATATCATAAATAGTATAGTAATAGTAATAGTGTATCATAAATAGTATAGTAATAGTAATAGTATATCATAAATAGTATAGTAATAGTAATAGTATATCATAAATAGTATAGTAATAGTAATAGTATATCATAAATAGTATAGTAATAGTAATAGTATATCATAAATAGTATCGTCATATCATAATATAGTATAGTAATAGTATATCATAAATAGTATAGTAATAGTAATAGTATATCATAAATAGTATCGTCATATCATAATATAGTATAGTAATAGTATATCATAAACAGTATAGTAATAGTAATAGTATATCATAAATAGTATAGTAATAGTAATAGTATATCATAAATAGTATCGTCATATCATAATATAGTATAGTAATAGTATATCATAAACAGTATCGTCATATCATAATATAGTATAGTAATAGTATATCATAAACAGTATAGTAATAGTAATAGTATATCATAAATAGTATAGTAATAGTAATAGTATATCATAAATAGTATCGTCATATCATAATATAGTATAGTAATAGTATATCATAAACAGTATCGTCATATCATAATATAGTATAGTAATAGTATATCATAAATAGTATATAGTAAATAGTCGTCAGTAAATGAGGATTTTAAAAGGGGTCATCAAATGTACAGTGGCCAACAAGAAAGCTAGTAGAATATTGGGGTACATCAGGAAAAGTGTTTCATCAAAATCTAAGGATATTATCTTGCCATTGTATAGGGGTTTGATAGGGCCTCATCTTGAGTATGCTGTACAGTTTTGGTCATCATATCTTAAAAAAGACATTGAGTTGTTAGAGAAAGTTCAGCACAGAGCTACTAAAATGGTCCAAGGATGTGGAGGCATGATTTATGAAGATAGATTAAGAAATTTTAATATGTATACTCTGGAAGAGAGAAGGGTTAGGGGAGATTTGATTCAACTATTCAAATTTATCAAGCAAGGAGATGTGGAGGGTTTAGATTTTAATAGGAGTGATAGAACGAGAGGACAAGGGTTTAAATCAAACACATCACATGTTCATCGGGAAAGGAAATACACTACTTCTATAATAGGGTAATAGACTTAGAGGGATTCAACAATATTCAACTTGCCAGTGAATATTTGTACAGGAATAAAGAATTTTAAGAAGTTAGATATTCGTTGGGGGGGGGGGGGGGATAGTTAAGAGATATTAGCTGGACCAATCTTGTTGGGCCTTGATCCCGTTGTTGCTCGTCAGTATTTGTATTTATGGTTGTTGGCTGGTACATTTACTCTACCATCTCCTTTGAAAGAATTTGCACTATAGAATACATGAAATAATAACGAAAACTGTAGAGTTCTGTAAAAAATATTTTTAACGTTATTAGAAAAACTCAATATCTCCCAATTTCCGGCAATCCCAATTGAAAATGACAAGGATTCGAATAAACGGAAGTTGTTAAGTGAGATTTTTAATGGTCTTAAAAAGCTAATCTAAAAAAAAGCTAATGCAATGACTTTTAGATTGTTATTTTGAATCGAAGTATATCGATAAAGTGACATTTAGAACATGATAGATACACAACGTAACGCTTTGTAATAATAAAAATCCCAAATCATTTTGAGAGCTTTTTATTTTGGTTATTGATTTCCCTTTTCGAACATGTGTTATGAATACTGTCACTTGAACAAAGAGTTGATTTATGTTTATCACATAAAGGAAATATGTTACAGCGCCTAACAATAATATTAAAGTGTTTTTAATATAAACAACACCATGGTCACCACCGTCGTATATTACAACATGTATCTGCGTTAGAAACATATTATCTTCATGGATTTAGGAGAGAGAAGCATTGCACATCTAACGAACCTCATAATCTGATAATAATTTTCCCTTGAAACTTAATAATTACTAGTTTTTAAAGAGCAAAATTGGGTCATTATTTTTAATGTATGACAGTTAAAACAACGGTTACATCATAGACAAAAATATATTCATTTTCAAAAAGACCGCAGCTATAACAAGCAATGAAGAAATATAGATAGAAGTATATAATATCATCGTTTGTATAATACAATTCAGATAACATTTCTTGAACAAGAACTTAATTTGCTAGTCTCTTATTAAAAAAAATCAAAAATAGCTGATATTTACTAAACAAAAAAAATATGAAACCTCCTTTCAAGCACATCTTTATACTATTCAGAGTCAGCTGTATCTTTTCGATCAAGGTATTTAAAGAAGATAAAATGCTGAAAAAGTTATGTAAACGACTACTTGTGGTATTCAATGTATGTCTTACATTTCTGTTAACTGCAATATTGATATCCTACCCTACTGCTGGCAAATCTCATATTATGGCAATTGCAAGCGTCCTGATCACTGGCACACTGCTGGTATTCCGTTGGATGCTGTGCCTAAGATTGGACAACTTCAAAGACATTGCTAATTCTTTAAGTGAAACAACCAACATAAAATCTCCGAGACTTTGGCTGTATGCATGGGCCAGTGGCAGTACAATCACGCAGATTTGCTTGCTGGCTTATAGCACTAGAAATGTTCCTCACTCATTCGATGAAGTTCTGCTGTTTGGATTCCCTGTCGTAGAACCATACGCCACAGCAATCAACTTGACATACAACATGAGCTTAGTGCTGGCATTTACGATGGCCATCAATACCTTTTCAATATTCTATGTTACAGTATGTTCTCAAATGAGGTCTGAAATCCTGAGGTTCGCGGATAGAATTCCGTTAAGTTATGATGGCGACTTCGATGCTTTGATGAAGACCTATTCCGATATCACCTCGATGGTTGAAACCAATGACAACTCCCTGTCGTTTTTCATATTCAGTTACACCATCTACAGCTCGGCGTCAATGTATTACTTTGTTGCAGTAGCACTTCGTCCGGAGGTTGTGTTTGGCGTGGGGCAACTTGTTTTCATTCTCTGTTTGTTCTTCTCAGTGCTTCAGAGCTTCATCGTGATGTCAGTGGCAGCGTCTTTGGTGAACGATTCATCGCAGAATGTGGCAAAAAACGTAAAATTGTTATCTTCTGAGTTTTTGAGTTCTGCCATCAAACTCCAGAGGTTCATTTCATTGACCGAGAACGACCTCTGCCTCACTGTGTGGAAGATAGTCCCCATCAGGAGAAATTTCATCCTTTGTGCGCTCGGCGCTGTTTTTACCTACATACTTTTGTTTGACAGTTTAAAAATATAATGTCTCTGTATTATATCTATTTCACATCTATACAAATTAATATTGGCTAACTAAAAACGCTAATGTTAAACCTTAATGTTACAAGCCAAAGTCGAAGTAGTTAAAAACCAAGAGCAAAACATATTTCCTTGGCAATATAAAAATTTATTTTATTAGAAGAAATTGTAATATTGATACACATTTAATTCTTCTCCAATGCTATGGTATTAAAAAATACTACCACTAAATCACTTTTTAAAAAAAATGTTGGGAGACAGTATGGCTGCTTCCACATTGGCTTCAACGCGCCCATAGAGGAATCAAGTTTTTGAAGCTTCTAGAATTTACAGTTAGAGTTCAGTGGTGATACCACTTAGCTCCCAATCACGTATTATGGATCCGTTGCCCAAAAAGCTTGGCAAAAAAATTTAAGTGATCCACTTCTAACAAATGTTTTGAACGTGCTAATATATTTTATGTATACATGATATATATATGCATGAACTTATAAGTGTATATATATATAAATGCGAAAGCACTAGCCACTTATCCACTTATCACTTATTCTCCAACTTTACGTATTCCCATGAAGAAGTAATTTGGCAAAGTTGTTTCTTTTTCTTATACCTTAAATAAAAAAAATAATAAATACCAAATTTGTTAATTATACGATATACCTTAATACATACCAAAATAGTAAGCTATTTTTGTTCCGATTGAACGTATTTGATGGGGTGTAAAACCCTATTTTCGATGTTAGTAGCCTGTTAGTTCGGGAATCTACATATCCAAAAAACCTAGAGTGCAGAAATTTGGAACACAGATTCATCTTGGGCCCTAGGGGTGTTCTAAGAAAGGATTTTCAAAAATTCGAACTCGAACTGCTAATATAACGATTTTTAAAAACTTTTACATAGGATTAACTTGGAGAACATGTGACAATGGAATATTTCAAGATTGAAATAATGGAAAATTTTAATAGTATGCAAATTTTGAGGAGCATTTTGATTGGCTAAGGACTAAATATCGCCAAATAAATAATAAATGTCGCCAAATAAATAAGAATTTCGCCAGATGAATAAAAATATCGCCATGTGAACTAAAACATATATATAAAAACAACATGAACCTAGCGAAATTAGTCTTAAAATGATAAACATTGTGAATATCCCGGGATATTCCGCATAACAACAATGAAGATAAAATTTTGAATGGAGGTCCATTTTAAGTCAACAGTTCTCCCTAAGAAAGTACTATTAAAAATTCGAAGTCTAACTGCCAAAATTAAAAACTCTCGTTTTTTTCCCACTGAGTCATCACTAACTCTCCAACTTTCCGAATACTCAGGACAACAAAGTTGTTTCTTATACCTTAGATAGAAGAAATAAGCTATTTTTATTCGTATCAAACTTTTTTAAGTGGGTGAAAAAAAACTTTTTGTTATTTGCGATGTTATTTTCGGTTACTTCCGATTTTCCCAGGAATCGTGAAATTTTGCGTTATTATAGAATTTAACATACAAATAAAGGAAAAAGTTTGAAAATCTAGAATTTTGCCCGTAAAATGTTTAAAATCGGACCGTTAGCTTTGGACAGTTTGGATTGTTTTAATAATCTTTGTAACGAAATTTTATTAGCAAGGTCCCACAGGAACTGGAAAGCTTGGTAATATGGAGAAGTTGGCTGTGCAATACTGTGGATATACATACCGTATTCCCGTTGATTAACATCCATATTTTAACTTTTAGTAACATCCCATAATCTCCGAAAAATATTAATAAAAACGAAAACGATTTTAAAAGGTTCACTTATCAAAATTCTAGATTTTCAGATTTTTTTCCTTTGTTGGTATAGTAAACCCTATCAGTACGGAAAATGTTACGATTTTAAAGTATTTGGAAGTGCCGAAAACTAATGTTCAGTACAATGCTTAAAATCAGATTGTTAGTTTTAAACACTTTGGATTGTTTTAGAATTTTAAAACTCCGTATACTAATAGGGTTTTCCGAACAAAATAAGAAACAAATTCGAAAATCTAGAATTTTGTATGTGCAGCACTAAAAATTTTTATAGATTTTTTCTTCTTTTTTTTTGCGGAAGCCTTCTAAAATGAAATGCGCGACCTTTTAAAATGATAGCACATATTAAGAAGTCAAAGTATTTTTCCCTCCTGTCCATTCTTATCTTCTCGTCAATGTAGGCAATTTAACGGCTATTGTTGATATAGATCTTTAATACAAATTATCTATGGAAATTAATTTTTCGAATGCTAATCAACGGGAGTATCGTTTATTTGCTCGCATTATTTTATCGCCAACTTCTCCGTGTTAGAAAGTTTTCAGTTCCAGCCAGAAACTAACAAGCTACAATTGAAGCCAAAGCTACAATTGAGGAATTAAAAGAATTAATATTTCAGTTAAGGCATACATGATTTGCAAGACTAATAAGTGCTCCAAGTCTACTCAAACAGTATCACAGTTTCATATATACTAATAGTGTAAATAGTCTATTACATATAGTAATTATTTCAACAACCATTTATACATTTCGATACTTCCTTTCTCATTCAATAGACTGAGCAACCATTTATAGGGCCCCATCACCAAGAGGATAACACCAAGTAGGTCAGGCTGTAGTTCAGAAGTTTTTTCCTGCCTCCTCCCCCTTTTAAATCAAATGATTTTATTAAATTCAGTACAGGTGAAATACATGTAATAGTCTACTCCTTAAGACATTAACACTTTGAAGACCAAAAATTTCTTGAAGATTTCGAAAACTCAGTTGATGAAGAACTGTTGAATATTTCTAATTGAAGAATTTGATAATTGGAGAAAATTGAAAATTTGAATTCTAGATTTTATTCCAGAAAAAGTGAAATTCATATTGTTATCTCTTTCCTATTATGACGCCTCCGTGGCCGAATGGATTAAGGCGTCAGCTGGGAATCCGAGGGTTCCCGGTTCGAGCCCGTGCGACGGCCTTGACTAAGAATAGAAAAAAAAGTAGTGATATTGCGATCGGTGGGTTGCCAACTTTGCTACCAAATACCAGAATGTCGTCCAGAACATCCACAAAAATTACCAGCGTGTATACAGGACTGGTGCACGATACATCTGATCGGGGTCCAAAGTCCCGACGTCTGTTGAAGGCGTTGGGTGCCAGTTAAGGTGCTTCCTCGTCATCTCACTATGGTTCTAAAATAACGAGGTGCATGTATGAATGTGTGTGTAAATGTGTTCCCGGGTCTTTCTTACGAGATAGACCCCGAACCGTCGACAATAGCCCACTGTGCAGCTCTAGTGCGACGTTATTTAACCAAACCAACCAAACTTTGCTGTCATATTTAGGATTAAAATAGTTTAAATTGAATTCCACTTTTAATCTTTTATTCTCCTGATTTATAATTTTTAAGAATAAATGTAAATTAAATGCAAACCATTATCAAATATCTTTTCTTAAAGTTTGTAATAAATATTTAAATTATAGCTGCAAAATTAAAATAATATTAATACAAATATTGACGACCAACAACAGGCTCAAGGCCCAACAAGGTTGGTCCATCTAGTACCTCTTAACTATCCCCAAATGCATATCTAACTTCCTTTTAAAATCCGTTACACCTTTACAATTAACAATATTCGCTGGCAAATTGTTCCATTTGTCCATTAGCCTATTATAGAAATAGTGTTTTCTCCCTCCCCGATTAAAATGGGATTTGTTTAATTTAAACCCATGAACTCTCGTTCTAACACTCATATTAAATTATAAACCCTCCACATCTTCTTGTTTGATAAATTTGAACAGTTGAATCAAATCTCCCCTAACCCTTCTCTCTTCCAGAGTATACACATTTAAATTTCTTAATCTATCCTCAGTGGGCTATTGGCGACGGTTCGGGGTCTATCTCAAAATAAAGGCATGGGGACATTGCCTCGCAGTTTTGAACCGTGGCGAGATGAACAGTCGATTTTGTGACCAGGCAACGACACATTGCTTTTGGCACAATAGAAATTTGAGGGCATCCCAAACATGCAAAGTGAAAAAAAAACCTTACAAATCCAATAAAGTAACATCTTAAGTTGAAAGAGCACTTGAGCTGAAACTAGAACAGTAGTATGCACTAAAGAAAAACAATATGTATACAAATATAATAAGCGAAATAAATCGGTTATTTCATAACATTAAAAGTTCCATAATATTGGCAAAACAAGTTCATTTTTCTAAAGAATCTAGTTTTATTTATAAAAATCAATCAATTTAACTGTTTAAGATTGAGATTCGTACAATAAAAATCCCAGACTACAATGTCTTGGCTTTTTAAACTTTTTTTCTACGAAAATCCGCGTAACATCTTCGAATCTATTCATCTAACAATCTTCGAATAACGTCCAGCAATCTATTCCCGAAAATTGTGAGGCCCAATGCTTTGTGCGAGTGATAAAATCAGTCTCTGGTAACATTGTAAGCGTTACAAGTTTTAATTAAAATAATATTAAAAATACTTACTTGTATAGAGGAAGGATTTTAACAAAAACTTCTGTAAAATTAAAATGTCGGCGGCAGCTGTGTGATTTGATGTATTCATCCGCCTAAAACAGCAACGTGAACGAAGCACACTGTTATATACCTCCACCAAGATATATAATTCTTGAAGTTGGAACTCATAACTTTTATTCTTCGGAATATTTGCGCGAAATATTTTAGAATTATAAATGTATGTTTATTACACATTTGTTATATCGTAATCTATAATGCCTAAAATGAATATATATAAATGTTCTTATTTTTTAGTACATTGGATAATTTAATTTTGAGTACGTTCAATGTTCATTTACGAACCAATAATACTTTTTAAAAAAAGGAATACATCCAAATACTCATTTTTAAGCACTTTTTTTTACAGTGTAGAAACAACGAAAGTTGTTAAGTGAGATCTTTAATGTTCTTAAAGATTAAAAAAAAGCCAATTATTTACTTTTAGATTATTATATTGAATAGAAGTCATCAATAAAGTGACATTCAGGAAAGATGATAGACACAACATAATACTTTGTAATAATGAAAATCCTAAATCATCTTGACAGATTTTTAATTTGGTTATTGATTTCTCTTTTCGGACACCTGCAATGAATACTGTCACTTGAACAAAGAGTTGATTTATGGTTATTACGTAAAGATAATATGTTATATTATCTAACAACACTATTAAAGTTTTCGTAATATAAACAGCACCGTGCAATGAGCAGTCGGATATTATGATATGTACCTGCATTTGAAATATTTTATCTTCATGCATTTAGGAGAGAGAAGCATTACATGTCTAACGAATCTCATAATCTGATAATAATTTTCCAACGAAACGGGATAATTACTAGTTTTTAAAAAGCAAAATTGGATGATTATGGTATTGTATGAATGTAAAAGCAATGGTTACGTCATAGACAAAATTACCTTCCTTTACAAAAAGACATCAGCTAGAACCTGCAATGAAAAATATAGATAAAAACATATAATACCACCGTTTGTATAATACAATTCAGAAAACATTTCTTGGACAAGAACTTACTTTGCGACTTAGCTTATTGCAAAATCAAGAACAACTGATATACATTAAACAACAAAAAAACATGAAGCCCCCTTTCAAGTACATCTTTATACTATTCAGTGTCAGCTGCGTCTTTTCTATTAAGATTTTTCCAGAGGATAAAATGGTGAAAAAGGTATATAAACGACTGCTTGTGGTATTCAATGTATTTCTCACATTTCTACTTACTTCAATATTGACATCCGACCCTGCTGCTGGAAAACCTCATATTATGGTAATTGCAAGCGTCCTTATCACTGGCGCACTGCTGGTATTCCGTTGGATGCTGTGCCTAAGATTGGACAACTTCAAAGACATTGCTAATTCTTTAAGTGAAACAACCAACATAACCTCTCCGAGACTTTTGTTGTATGCATGGGCCAGTGGAAGTACAATCATGCAGATTTGCTTGCTGGCTTATAGCACTAGCAATGTTGCTCACTCTTTCGATGAAGTTCTGCTGTTTGGACTCCCTGTGGTGGAACCATACGCCACTGCAATCAACTTGGCATACAACATGAGCTTGGTGATGGTATTTGTAATGGCCATCAACACCTTTTCAATATTCTATGTTACCGTTTGTTGTCAAATGAGGTCTGAAATCCTGAGGTTCGCGGATAGAATTCCGTCAAGTTCTGATGGCGACTTCGATGCTCTGATGAAGACCTATTCCGAAATCGCCTGGATGGTTGAAAGCAATGATAACTCGTTATCGATTTTCATGTTTTATTACATCATCTACAGCTCGGCGTCAATGTATTACTTTGTTGCAGCAGCACTTCGTCCGGAGGTTGTGTTTGGCGTTGGGCAACTTATTTTCATTCTCTGTTTGTTCTTCGCAGTGCTTCAGAGCTTCATCGTGATGGCAGTGGCAGCGTCTTTGGTGAACGATTCATCGCAGAATGTGGGAAAAAACGTAAAGAGACTGTCTTCTGAGTATATGTGTTCTGCCATTAAACTCCAGAGGTTCATTTCTTTGACCGAGAATGACCTTTGCCTCACTGTGTGGAAGATAGTCCCCATCAAGAGAAATTTCATCCTTGGTGCGCTTGGCGCTCTTTTTACCTATATACTTTTGTTTGACAGCTTGAAGATATAATTTATCTGTATTTCTACTTCACATCTATGCAAATTGGTGTTGGCTTACTAAAAGCCTTATTGTTTTTATAGTGAAAAATACCTCTAAAATTTTAAAACAGAATGCTGGTTACGCCAGATTTGAGGGTAGTGTAAACCATTTGAGGAATATCTGAAATGTGTACACATACTTTTGTAGTAAATTTGCCTCACTCTACATTTAATTTCCCTATTTCTTGAGTTTTATCTTCGAAAAGTAAGTCAATGAGAAAATTTATTCATTCTATGTTACATTTTAACCATTTAACAGAATTTAAAAGTTAACCGTTAAAAACCCATTTAATGATCATGCAACTTTTGAAAAATCATTTTCTATAGTTCCTCTTTTTTAATCGACCAAAGAGCGCGCTAACCAAAACCGCCAAAGCGCGCCAAAAGGAAACAAGTTATCAATTCGACTGTTATGTATTTCTATTTATGTACGTTCGTGCAAAATTTATGTTCTAATTCAGATATTTGGAATTTTTTTTTTGTATGATAGGGGATGTTTCACTTGGGCACTTTATTAAAAATTACCGGTTAACCGGCATTTAACTATCCGGAATTCTCAATAAACCGGATTGTTTGAAAAGAAATATTGTCCGATTTTAAAAAATCATTTATTTTTGTTAAATAGAGAAAAATTCACAGTTATCCGATAGTTATATACCCGGAAATATCGATTAACAGGACTTTTTTTAACAATTTATCCAATTTGAAAATTTTTAATTGTATAACAAGGATGTTACAACAATGGCATCAAATGCCCCTGATATTTATTAGCATGGATAGGAATTGTTTACAATATACATTGTTGGGACTATATATTTTTGTTTAGCCGGCATTTATGAAACCGTATCCTAGACGTGGAAAAATGTGAGCAACAACTTCAATTTCTTAATGAATAATCGCAGGGGAGTAGCCCCCATAGAGTAATGATACAAATAGAGGAATAAAAATGCTGATTTCCGTGTGTCCATCATTGAAACCACGTGATATGTGGAAATGCCAATTCCTTCATGCGCCAATATTACTTGGCAGGCCTTGGCGACTTTAAGAACTAAACGAGATCGAAGTGTTGTAATATGGTTTTGTGTTTAATTTTGTATTTAAATATAGTTTTTTTTGAACGAGTGGCACAATTTAAGGGAGTTTAACAGATATATTAAGGAGATTTTTCTTACTTTGCAGTTTTGAAATATTTGCATTACGTTTTTATGTAAAAAATTTACCATAAGCGAAGGTCTTTCAATTGTTATTTTGTATACTTCAATAAGAAAATATAAACAATAAAACCTGAGAACTATAAAGAGTTTCGCTTCTTCGAGTATTGAACACAAATAAAATATTTTCGTTTCGTTAATGAAGAGGAAATATTTAACGCATATTGTTTGAAAATAAGTAAATACGTACAGCCGCGGAAAAAAAAAACGAACCACCGATGATTATTTCGTTAGTTTTTACAGTAGAACTAAACTTAATATACCATTTTGTAGGGAATAAAGTATACTATACATTGATATACAAAAAATTTGCATAGGGGACTATCTTCATACTCGAATCCGCACCAACTTTAAAATTTTCAATAGCAACACCTACTTTTGATAGCGCAGAAATGTTCCCCTCCCTCAAAATAATCTAAATATAAATTTTCGTTAATTTCCTACATTTATATGCAGAGATATTAGACGATATGTATCTATCATATTTGAGGGTCTACTTCCACATTGAACAAAGTATTAGTGAGACTTCGAAATGAAGTACGCTGGTAGAAAATGTTTTGGCGTTAGCCGTGGTTCTTATTTTCTCTTGGTCATTCATTCCCCCACTCCCGTATACCCCTCGCCTTTATATAAGAATTTAGAATTGTATTACAACGCGATCACAGCGCTTTTAATTCTCAAAATTAGTAGATTTCTGTTAAGCTCTGCAGATTTTAAAATTGGGTATGACCCCTTAAATGATCATTTGAGGCACATTTTAATTTAGCCGAAAAACTACAAAGAGGAAAATAATGAAATTTTAGATATGCATATAAAACGTTTTTCTGAATCCATCACTATGAAAATATAGCATGGTTGCTATTCATAAATTTTATGAATATTAATATCCTAATTTAAATAAAATTAAAAAATATACATATAAGTAATGAAAGTTAGTGTATTTTATTTGGGTTGTTTAGAAGTAACACAGATAAAAATATCAGCTTACTAAAAATATTATTTCGAAAGATATGATTAAAAGTTTAAGAAATTCATTTAACATTACGAGTTCTAAACTTTCGATATTCATAATTAAAAAACTACTTCACCAAATGATTTGCAAATTGATATTCAACGATAAATTTTGTTGTAGATTCTAAATATTGAATCAAAATTGGGTGTTGCTATTGGAAATTTTAAAGTTGGTGCTGATTTTAATATGAAGATAGTCCCCTATGAAAATTTTTTGTATATCAATGTGTAGTATACTCTATTCCCTACAAAATGGTATATTAAGTTTGGCTCTACTATAAAAATTAACGAAATAATCATCGGTGGTTCGTTTTTTTTTCCCGCGGCTGTACATATATGTTAGGAAGTTGAATACGGACAGAACTCCTTATCACCAAAAGAGAAGAAAGTGCGCCAAATTTGAAACTCCTGCAGATGTCTGAACGCCAAATGTGGCAGCGCTATAACCACGTGATGTGGGTTTTTCTTTTCATTGTTGACACCGCGGCCAAACGAGAGTCTGGTATTGAAGGCGCTCTCTATTTAATATTACAACTGTCTGGTAGCCCCCTACTAAATTAAATACTAAAAAGGGAAAAAATAAAATAAATTAAAAAAAACAACAACATATTTTTAGAAAAATGATCTAAAACTTAAAAATTATTTTTTTATTTATAAGAACAAATTGAAAAAAAATAATTATTTAATATCAATTTTATACTTATTACAACTTTTTGAAGTTGGCGCCAATGAACAATGAACATGCTTAAATTTTGGCTCCGATTTCAAAAAAGTTGTACTATATTTAAAATATTCCATTGAGTTATAATCTTATTTTTAATTATCAACAATTTAACTAATAATTATGTGCGCATAAAAACAGCAACTTTTTTGATGAATTCTACAAAATTGTAAATATTTCAAAGAGGTGCAGTTAAATATGCAATTGATTTTTAATAAAACTGATACCCTTCCCACTGACATTTTTCTGGTTTGCTGATAATTTTCCCATACCTGTCCACAATACTCTACCATAAAAAAGTTTAATGATCAATAAATATAAACATCTGTAATATTTCTTAGGATAAAATAGATTAATGATATCTATTGTATCCTCAGAAATATTACTTGAGAGGTTGTTACTAACCTTTTATGGGAATTAGCACTTAACGGTCGGTAGGCTCCGCTACAAAGACATGTATTAATGCTACAGAAATCGGAAACCTCTGCTATGGAGGGAGACATTTGTGTTATATATATATACCGTGATAGTGCGGAAGCCGTGTATCTGCAGACTCATTAGTGACTCCGCAGATACACTGGTTCGATACGTGAAAGTGCGAAATCGTGGTTAAAATAAGAGTTTTCCGCACTATCTTAATTTGTGAACTTAATTTGCACTTTCACGAGTGCCTATCAGTGCATCTGCAGATTCCCTAGTAAATCTGCAGATACACTAGCGAATGTGCGAAATCAAATAAATTTCCACACTGTCAGTCACGTATTCGCTCAGTGTATCTGGAGAGTCACTAGTGAAACTGCAGATACACGGATTTTCGTACGTACGTTTCCGGTCCGCAAAATAACACACCAATGGTTATTTATTGCCAAGAGAAAAGAGTCGACACAAAAATATTCTTGGGACCACTATTAAAATTAGTTACTCAAAAATAATTAAAATGTATTCATTTTTGAGTACATTCCATACTTATCATGGCTCCGAATACATAAATTTCAATTTAAAAAAAGACACTTACTCAAATATGAGTGCAATGAGTAAAATGAGCAGATGCTAGCCTACCTTCATAAACCACTTTCAATAAATATCGACAATTACAACCAAGGCTTACCCAGAATCGAAACCAGATCCTCAGGCACTGATGTTTGGATCCTGATTCGTTAAACTACCAGGGCGACTTGAAGAAGTTATAAACAGAAGAAACGTTAAAACGTGTGCCAAAAGAATGGGAAGTCTGATACTCGAGTGGTAATACCCCAGTTTTCATTTTAGCAAACGACATCAAATAATGTGGAAAACCATCTTCTTAATACTTATTTTAAGTTTTCCAGGTCACTTTCTTAAGATGGCTTGAACAGAAGCTGATATTAGCAACATTAAATCACACAGATCATTTTTGAGTCAGTACGGTTTCGCTCATTTATGATGCAATTGTACTCAAATAAAAATAAGTAGGTTCAGATACTCATTTTTAAATAATTTATTTTTCAGTGTAGATATTCATTTAGGGACAGTTAATAGATATTAGACGGACCAACCGTGTACGGACATGAACCAGTTTTAGCTCGTCAATATTTGTATTTTTGGTCTAGTTCATTCACCCTACCATCTCCTTTGAAAGAACTTGCACTATAAATTGCATGAGATAATTAACGAAAACTTTAGAGTTAAGCGAAAAAAATTTAACTTTATTAGAAACGCACACTATCTCATATTTTCCGATAATACCAAATGAAAATGACAACAATTCGAATCAACGAAAGTCGTTAAGTGAGATATTTAACGTTCTTAAAGATTAAAAAAAAAGCTATTGCCTTATCTTTTAGATTATTATATTGATTCGAAGTAATCGATGAAGTGACATTTAGAAAACATGGTAGACACACGACATAACACTTTGAAATAAAGAAAATCCTAAATCATTTTGAGAGCTTTTTAATTTGGTTATTGATTTCTCTTTTCGAACACCTGGTATGAATACTGTCACTTGAACAAAGAGTTGATTTATGGTTATTACGTAAAGTAAATATGTTATATTACCTAACAACACTATTAAAGTTTTTGTAATATAAACAACACCATTTAATGAGTCGTCGTGTATTACAATATTTATATGCATTAAAAACATTTTAACTTCATGCATTTAGGAGAGAGAAGCATTACATATCTACCGAATCTCAAAGTCTGATAATTTTATGTCAAAACGCAATAATTACTAGTTTTTAAAAAGCAAAATTGAATGGTTATAGTATTGTGTGAACAGTAAAGCAGCGGTTACATTATAGACAAAATTATCTCCTTTACAAGAAGACCACAGCTAGAACAAGCATTAAAAAACATAGATGGAAATATACTATGCCATCGTTTATACAATACAATTCAGAAAACATTTCTTGGACATGAATTTAATTTTCTACTTATCTTATTGAAAAATCAAGAACAACTGATATAAATTAAACAACAATAAACGATGAAGCCTCCTTTGAAGTACATCTTTATACTATTCAGTGTTAGCTGCGTCTTTTCTCTTAAGGTATATCCAGAGGATAAAATGGTGAAAAAGATATATAAACGACTGCTTGTGGTATTCAATGTATATCTCACATTTCAGCTTACTTCATTATTGACATCCGACCCTGCTGCTGGCAAAACTCCTATTATGGTAATAGCAAGCGTCCTTATCGCTGGCACACTGCTGGTATTCCGTTGGATGCTGTGCCTAAGATTGGACAACTTCAAAGACATTGCTAATTCTTTAAGTGAAACAACCAACAACACATATCCAAGACTTTTGTTGTATGCATGGGCCAGTGGCAGTACAATCCTGCAGATTTGCTTGCTGTCTTATATCATTAGCAATGATATTCACTCTTTCGATGAAGTTCGGTTGTTTGGATTCCCTGTCGTAGACCCATACGCCACTGCAATCAACTTGACATACAACATGAGCTTCTTAATAGTATTTACGATGGCCATCAACACCTTTTCAATATTCTATGTCACCGTATGTTTTCAAATGAGGTCTGAAATCCTGAGGTTCGCGGATAGAATCCATTAAGTTCTGATGGCGGCTTCGATGCTCTGATGAAGACCTATTCCGAAATCGCCTCAATGGTCGAAACCAATGATGACTCGCTGTCGTTTTTCATGTTCTGTTACACCATCTACAGCTCGGCGTCAATGTATTACTTTGTTGCAGTAGTAGTTCATCCGGTGGTCGGGTTTGGCGGGGGCCAACTTGTGTACATTCTCTGTTTGTTCTTCGCAGTGCTTCAGAGCTTCATCGTGATGGCAGTGGCAGCGACTTTGGTGAACGAGGCATCGCAGAATGTAGGAAAAAAAGTAAAAACGCTGTCTTCTGAGTTTTTGATTTCTGCCATTAAACTCCAGAGGTTCATTTCTTTGACAGAGAACGGCCTCTGCCTCACTGTGTGGAAGATAGTACCCATCAAGAGAAATTTCATCCTTGGTGCGCTTGGCGCTGTTTTTACCTATATACTTTTGTTTGACAGCCTGAAGATATAATTTATCTATATTATTTCTACTTCACATCTATGCAAATTGGTGTTGGCTTACTAAAAGCCTTACTGTTGTAATAGTGAAAAATTCCACTATAATATCAAAACAGAATGCTGGTTATGCCCGATTTAAGGGTAGTTTAGACCAGTGTCGACCATGTGAGGAATATCTGAAATGTGTAAACGTGCTTTTGTAGTAAATTCGCCTCACTCTCCATTTAATTTCGTTATTTCTTGAGATTTATCTTCGAAAATTAAGTCAATGAGAAAATTTATGCATTCTATGTTACATTTTAAAAATTTACCCGAATTTAAAAGTTAACCTTAAAAACGGACCTAATAATTCATGCAACTTATGAAAAATCATTTTCTATAGTTCCTCTTTTTTTATCGACTCAAACGCGCCTCAAAAGGTGGTAGTTTATTAATTCGACTGATATGTATTAAAAAAAAATTATGTATGATCGCGCAAGATTTTTGTTCTAATTCAGATATTCGGAAAATTCTTTTTTTGTTGGGTACGGGATGTCTCATTTGGGCACGTTTTGAAAAATATCCGGTTATCCGGCATTTAACTATCCGGAATTCTCAATTAACCGGATCGTTTGAAAAGAAATGTCCGATTTTAAGAAATATTTTTTTTGTTAACTAGAGAAAAATCCACTTTAGAATTCTTTTTTTTAATCAGTTATCCGGCTGTTAAATACACGGAAATATCGATTAACCGGATGTTTTGTTAACAATTTATGCGATTTGAAAATTTGTAATTGTTCAATAAGGACTGTACAACTATGACATCGAATGCCGCTGATATTTATTAGCACGGATATGAATTGCTTTACTATATACATTGTTGACACTATACAGTTTGTTTAGCCGGCATTTATGAAACCGGATCCTAAACGTTGAAAAATGTGAGCAACTACTCAAATTTCTTGATGAATAATTGCAGGAGAGCAGACCCCCCCCCCCCTACCCACTAGATTAAAAACTAAAAAAAGGGGAAAATAAAATAAACTTGAAAAAAAAACATACTTTGAGAAAAATCAGCTAAAAAGTAAAACATTATTTGTAAGTATACGAGCAAATTGAAAAAATTGAATTATTTAATATCAATGTTATACTTATTACAATTATTTGAAGTTGGTGCCAATTTACAAAAAAATACCTGAATTATGGCTCCGATTTCAAAAAAGTTGTACTATATTTAAAATATTCCATTGAGTTATAATCTTATTTTTAATTATCGACTTTTTAACTAATAATTATGTGCGCATAACAACAGTAACTTTTTTGATAAATTCTACAAAATTGTAAATATTTCAAAGAGGTGAAATGAAATATGCAATTGATCTTTATTTAAAACTGATTCCTTTCACACTGATACTTTTCCAATTTGCTGATAATTTTCCCATACCTGTCTGAAATACTCTACCATAAATAAATTAAATAATCGATAAAGATAAACATATGTAATATTTCGTAGGATAAAATAGATTAATGTTATCTATTTTATCCTCAGAAATATTACTTCAAAGGTTGATACTAATCTTTTATGGGAATTAACATTTAACGGTCGCACATAGGGGTATTTGACCCAAAAAGTTGGCCAAAATTATTTTATTGCATTTTCTATTTTAAAATTACATATTAAAATAATTTTTTTTAAATAAGTTGAAAATTCAAACGAGTTACCTCTACAGCTGCAAAACAAGACATATCCAAACAAACCAAGAATGCTTAATTTTTAGTAGTACTTATATTGCGTTACTTTCAAACTTTCTAAATTTAAATAGTTTGTTTTATAGATATTTTATCCACCCTTTAGATACTCACTAATAATTATTAGTTTTAGATGAAAATAATTATAATAAAAAATATAATTTTTTTTTAAAGTGGAGTTGTCTATTTTTGCAACTATATGTCAGGCATACTTACAAAAAAATAATAACAACCTATATATATAATAAACAACCTATATATTTCTCATTATGTATACAAAGTTATATTTTTTGCAAGAAATTAAAAAAAACGTTGGGTTTCTTATAAATTTTTTATTTGATTTTTTATGTATTGTATTTCTTCATTTGTGATATCTGCTCTTTCATGTATAAATCTTATCGTGATGGGCCTGAATATTGCAGTGACGATAGCGTAGGATTTTTCCATAGCAATGCATTTTTGTTTTTTAAACCTGTTAATTAAAGAGGCTCTAAAAAGCAGATTGGAAGATATTCGCATCGGAATCGCAACTATTCTCAAATCTTTGTTTGTACTGTGATTGCTCGGAACCATCACATCCCTATTTGTAAAAAAGTTCTTGCGATTTTATTTCATCAATATAAACGTATTTAAAGCCTCTCAAAAATATGTGATTAATCGCTCACTCGTATGAAGCTTGAAGTTGTATTTCGGTACCAATAGAAATTATTTGATACGTGTTTGGAGCAGGATATCATTATTTCTTAACCTAAAGAAATAGGTTTTTGTCACTAGTTCTTACTACTTCATATCGTTTACGTGATAACCCAGCTTCCACGAAAATTGTCAAAGCACGAATTGGCTTTTTCTCTTAGCTCCTTGGTATTGCGTATTTTACTGCGATCACTTAACCCATCAAATGATTTCGAAGGTCGACAAGCGATTTTTTTTGTGGGAATTTCGATTGAATGTTCCAACCATTTTTGGTGTTTCTTTAGAATTTTTTCTTCTGACATATTAATTGCAAGCCATTTACTTTTAAATCTGGATTTCAAGACCGAGATTTTATGTTTAAATTGCTCTTTTTCTTCATCAGACAAGGAGGGCCTTGATATTATATAACTTTCCATGTAGTTGAACTTTTTTATGATACCTTTTTCAGGGCAGTTTCTCAGAATATCAAAATGACATTTTCTAGTTAAAAATGTAATTCCCGATGGTCCTAAAATTAAAAAAAAAGTTATGGTAGACCTATCAGTATGTCTCCGTGCTACTTTTCTTACTTTAATCAAAGTTGTTCTTTTATTAAAAATATTTTTCGAATAAAAGGAATATTTTGTACAATGTCATACTTCGATTGAAGAGAATTTCCAAGTATCAACACATGAAGGAAGGGGTCGGAAAAAGTTCCCCAACTAGAGCTTGTAATTTATTACCGCCGCAGCCGCACAACCGATAATTTAAAGAAGAGATATTCTGGGGTTGGGGTTTTCAGACTATGACACTTGCGCAATTGTATACTTACAGTTTCCCTACACTGTACTGTTGTAAAACACGTCTTGTGAAGTATTTAGATAAGCATTCAATGTATGTTCGCTTTGTTACACAGTGAATATCCAGGTGCACTCGAAAAAGACGTTCTAATAATTTTGTGAACGCTGCAGAAAAAGCCTCATAAAATCTAAAGGGGGAAAAAGGTGGTGGAAATTTTTGTACTCCCGTGTAGAAGAATAGTTACTTTATCACTCTGTACTATTCTATATAGTGAAGAGAAGTGAAGAAAGTTAACAAATGTTTTCGTGTTTATAAAATATTCAAAAATTTACATTCAAAATGTACTATAAAATTTTTTATTGTAAAAGTACACAAAACAGTTATCAAACGTAATGTTATACACATTTTTTATCGCAGTCAACTAAAAATATTAGCAGAATTTAAATAAAATAGTTCTGAAAAAAGTTAGTTTTTATTGGTAAAAATATGCACCGTTTACAAGTTTTCTAAGTTTAACGCTAGTGTTGCCACAGAAAATACAGTTGAAATAAAAAAACAGTGCTGCAGAATTGTACTTTAGATAGTTTTTTATCATATGGTTTAATCCAAAATTCAAAATTCTTAATTTAAAAAAATGGACTTTTGGCCAGCTTTTGAGGTCAAATACCCCACTGTGGGTCGGTAGGCTCCGCTACGAAGACATGTTTTAATGCTATAGAAATCGGAAACCTTTGCTATGGAGGGAGACATTTGTGTTACGTATCAGGTCAGGGTAGTAATCTGTTATATAATTCTTCAAAACAGGGTCTACAGCATCTAGAAAAAATGCAGCGGGTGAATGTTCGGATATGTATATTAAAGAACAACTAAGGGTATTTTACAGTAATGCAAGAAGTATAAGGAATAAAATAGAAGAATTAAGGTGCATAGTAGTAGCAGAAACCATCGATATAATTGGGATTACAGAAAGCTGGACAAATGTTGACGAGTTAGCTGCGTTATTAGAAATTAAGGGTTTCATTATGTTTCGGCAGGATAGAATTAATAAGAAAGGAGGTGGAGTGTTGATTTATATAAGAGAAAATTTAAATTGTTCGGAAGTAACTTTTGAATGCAAAACTCAATGTATTGAATCAGTTTGGGTAAAATTAACAAATCATAAAGGAAAAAATTTGGTGGCGGGAAATGTTTATAGACCCCCGAATAGCACTGTTGAACAGGATGAAATTCTATTTAATCATATAAATGAAGCATGTAAGAAAGGAGAAATAATTTTAATGGGAGATTTTAATTTTCCTGACATTGACTGAAAGGGTAACCTACCGTATATACTCGCGTATAAGCCGATAAATTTAAGTTAAAATTTTCATCAAAAAGTAGGGGGGTCGGCTTATACGCGGGTCAGTAAATTTTATAATATATTTTGCCTAAAATGGGAAAAGGAAAGAAATTAAAATGAAGCGAATTCTTCTAAACGCGCCGATACATTTCCGAGATCGAGAATGTGCGTCACGTACGTTGACTGAAGACCTTTCTGCGCATCGCGGCGTAATCGTAACGCAAAATTGCACTACTCACATAAATAATCAGTTTAATTAAATAAAGGTATATATTTTGATAAATATTTCAATGGTTTGTAGAATTTATGAAGCTAGTATTCGTTACTTTAATAGAACTTTGGATGGATGTCTAGGAAGTTGACATCGTGCGTAGCGAATGACACCACTTTAACGTCAATGTCTTTCTTGCTCGATTGCAATAATTAAACAAAATTTATTTCCCCAAAACAGATTTTATTCTTTGATAATATTATGTACAGATATTAATAGTTCTTTTATTAGTATTTTGGATTGAATTGGCTTTAAAGCGGTAAAATCGGGACGTTGCTAATCGGCGAATTCAAGTTCTACTTTCAAGTAATTTATTTCGTAATTAAAAATTAAATATTATAATAAGAAGTATATATTTATCCATAAAATAGTAGTATTTCCTTCTGAGATGGATAAAAAATATACTCATCCGTATTTAATAGCCACAGTACTCAACGATGTTGACAGAAAATAGTTGACGTTTTCTAAGTTTATAAATCTTTACAAAACGATGTTAAGGATTAGAAATTGCCCATTTTGGTATTTAAGTATGTGGTTTAAAATATTTTATTTCATAATAAGGGAGATTTAATTTAAGAAGTCCGATGGAGGTTTGAAAGACACCAGAACATCGCGAGTGGTACATACTTTTAAGCCCGATGAATCATCGCGAACTTCGAGGAAGGCCGTTTCTCCGGCCACTTTCATTAAACTTAATTTCTAGGCTTAAAAATTTATTTTTCTAATTAAAATTTCACTCTTTTTTTCGAGGATTTTCCGATTTTAATCGGAATTTTTCATGTACGAAAATATAACTCGGCTTATACGCGAGTTTCCGATTTTGGACAAAAAAATCGTTCTAAAATTAGGGGGTCGGCTTATACGCGGATCGGTTTATACGCGAGTATATACGGTAGTTAACATCGGAAGAGGAGCAGAATTCTTGGATACGATTCAAGATTGCTTTTTAGATCAATTGGTTCATAATAATACAAGGGGTAATGCGTTATTGGATTTGGTGTTTAGCAGTTGTGAAAATAGGGTACACAATTTAACAGTGAGCGAGCATCTAGGCGAAAGTGACCACAATAGCATTAGATTTAACATTACGTTTCAGACAACTGTAGATAAAAATAATAGGTTTAATTCCAAATTTTAGAAATGTTAATTTCTATAAGTTACGAGCTGAGGTAACTAATGTTTTTAAGAATGGGTTGGAGCATTCTCATACAGTAGATCAATGGAAGGAATTTAAAGATAAATTAAATGTAGCTGTTAATAAGCATATTTCGTTTAGGAAGAAAGAGGTAGTTCGAAAGCTTTCTCCTATGTGGTTTTCAAAGGAAACAAAACGAGCTCTTAAGTTAAAACAAAAGACGTATAAAATATTTAATGAAACAGGTAAGGACACTGATTTTAAGGAGTATAAAAAAGCTAGAAGGGAGTTTAAGTATATCAGTAGAAAACAGAAATTAGCATTGGAGGAAAAACTTGCTAGGGATATCAACAATAATCCAAAGGGATTTTTTGCTTACGCTAGTGGAAACAATAAAGGAAAAAAAATCTGGATCCATTCGAAGATTATCAAGGCAATTTAATTCAAGATGATGTAGGAATGGCTAATATTTTAAATGAATTTTTCATGGGAGTTTTTAATAAGGACTTCAAATCTGATTTCATGCAAATAGAGGATAATATGCGTCCGGTTATTAAAGAATGCAATTTTACTAGAGAAGAAGTAGTTTATCATTTAAGAAGTATTAAACCTTTTAAAGCACCAGGGCCAGATGAAATTTATCCAAAAGTACTAGTGGAATGTGCGGAAGAACTGGGAGATGTTGTACTAAGTACGTACCTTTCGTAAGCGTACCTTTCGCTTGCGTCTTCTAAGTTTATAAATTTTCCATTTATTGTCATTAATTGATCTGACTAATCTGATGGCCTATTTTTGTTTATATTTTGTATATACTATGTATATAGTTTGTATATATTCTTGTATATATTTAGTAACTTTTAGTTTACTTAAAGAAGTTTTTCGAGCTATTGGGGTTGGATTGGCAATTTGTTTTTAACATTGCTAATACAGAAAGAGCTCTATTTGACTTTTCAATGCGGTCCTACACTCACTCAAATATGAGTACAATGAGTAAATAGAGCAGATGCTAGCCTACCTTCATAAACCACTTTTAATAAATATCGACAATTACAAAAAAGGCTTACCGAGAATCGAAACCAGATCTTCAGGCGCTGAAGTCCGGAGCCTTATCCGTTAATTTTCCAGGGCGACTTGAAGAAGTTATAAACAGAAGAAACGTTAAAAAGTTGTGCTAAAAGAATGGGAAGTAAGATACTCGAGTTGTAATATTCCAGTTTTTATTTACGCAATCGATATCAAATAATGTGGAAAACCATCTTCTGAACACTTATTTTAAGTTTGCCAGGTCGCTTAGTTAAGATGGCTTGAACAGAAGCTGACATTAGCAACATTAAATCACACAGTTCATTTTTGAGTCAGTACGGTTACTTAAATTTGAGTATGTAATCGCTCATTTATGATAAAAATTGTTCTCAAATAAAAATAAGTAGGTTCAGGTACTCATTTTTAAGTAAATTTTTTTAAAGTGTAGATATTCATTTGGGGATATTTAGCAGATATTAGCTGGACCAACCTTGTTCGGAGTTGAAAATGTTGTTGCTCGTCAATATTTGTATTTGTGGTCGATGAATGGTACATTCCCCGTACCATCTCCTTTGAAAGAACTTGCACTATAGATTACATGAGATAATTAGCGAACACTTTAGAGTCAAGGAAAAAAAATTTAACTTTATTAGAAACACGCAATATCTCATAATTTCCGATAATCCCAAATGAAACTGAAAAAAATTCGAATCAACGAAAGCTGTCAAGTGAGATTTTTAATATTCATAAAAATTTCTTTAAAAAAAAGCTAATGCCTTATATTTTAGGTTATTATATTAAATCAAAGTAATCGATGAAGTGACCATGAGAAAACATGATAAGCACACGACATAACACTTTGCAATAATGAAAATCCTCAATCATTTTGAGAGCTTCGTAATTTGGTAATTGATTTCCCTTTTCGAACACCTTCTATGAATACTGTCACTTGGACAAAGAGTTGCTTTATGGTCATCACGTAAAGGAAATATGTTATATTATCTAACAACACTACTAAAGTTTTTGTCATATAAGCAACACCAAGTGTAATGAGCCGTCGTGTATTACAATATTTTTCTGCATTAGAAATTTTTTATCTTCATGCATTTAGGAGAGAGAAGTATTACATATCTAACGAATCTCGTAATCTAATAATTTTGGGCAAAACGCAAAAATTACTAATTTTAAAAAGCAAAATTGAATGGTTATAGCATTGTATGAGTGTCAAAGCAATGGTTACGTCATAGACAAAATTATCTTCATTTACAAAAAGACCACAGCTGCAACATGCATTAAAAACATAGATAGAAATATACTATACTATACCATCGTTTTTACAATACAATTCCGAAAAAAATTTCTTGGACATGAATTTAATTTGCTACTTCTCTGATTGAAAAATCAAGATAAACTGATATACATTAAACAACAATAAACGATGAAGCCTCCTTTCAAGTACATCCTTATACTGTTCAGTGTCAGCTGTATCTTTTCTATAAAGGTATTTCCAGAAGATAAGATGCTGAAAAAGGTATATAAACGACTGCTTGTGGTATTCAATGTATATCTCACATTTCTGCTTACTTCATTATTGACATCCGACCCTGCTGCTGGCAAAACTCCTATTATGGTAATAGCAAGCGTCCTTATCGCTGGCACACTGCTGGTATTCCGTTGGATGCTGTGCCTAAGATTGGACAACTTCAAAGACATTGCTAATTCTTTAAGTGAAACAACCAACAAAACATATCCGAGACTTTTGTTGTATGCATGGGCCAGTGGCAGTACAATCCTGCAGATTTGCTTGCTGTCTTATATCATTAGCAATGATATTCACTCTTTCGATGAAGTTCGGCTGTTTGGATTCCCTGTCGTAGACCCATACGCCACTGCAATCAACTTGACATACAACATGAGCTTCTTAATAGTATTTACGATGGCCATCAACACCTTTTCAATATTCTATGTCACCGTATGTTTTCAAATGAGGTCTGAAATCCTGAGGTTCGCGGATAGAATTCCATTAAGTACTGATGGCGGCTTCGATGCTCTGATGAAGACCTATTCCGAAATCGCCTCAATGGTCGAAACCAATGATGACTCGCTGTCGTTTTTCATGTTCTGTTACACCATCTACAGCTCGGCGTCAATGTATTACTTTGTTGCAGTAGTAGTTCATCCGGTGGTCGGGTTTGGCGGGGGCCAACTTGTGTACATTCTCTGTTTGTTCTTCGCAGTGCTTCAGAGCTTCATCGTGATGGCAGTGGCAGCGACTTTGGTGAACGAGGCATCGCAGAATGTAGGAAAAAAAGTAAAAATGCTGTCTTCTGAGTTTTTGATTTCTGCCATTAAACTCCAGAGGTTCATTTCTTTGACAGAGAACGGCCTCTGCCTCACTGTGTGGAAGATAGTACCCATCAAGAGAAATTTCATCCTTGGTGCGCTTGGCGCTGTTTTTACCTATATACTTTTGTTTGACAGCCTGAAGATATAATTTATCTATATTATTTCTACTTCACATCTATGCAAATTGGTGTTGGCTTACTAAAAGCCTTACTATTGTAATAGTGAAAAATTCCACTATAATATCAAAACAGAATGCTGGTTATGCCCGATTTGAGGGTAGTTTAGACCAGTGTCGACCATGTGAGGAATATCTGAAATGTGTAAACGTGCTTTTGTAGTAAATTCGCCTCACTCTCCATTTAATTTCGTTATTTCTTGAGATTTATCTTCGAAAATTAAGTCAATGAGAAAATTTATGCATTCTATGTTACATTTTAAAAATTTACCCGAATTTAAAAGTTAACCCTTAAAAACGGACCTAATAATTCATGCAACTTATGAAAAATCATTTTCTATAGTTCCTCTTTTTTTATCGACTCAAACGCGCCTCAAAAGGAGGTAGTTTATTAATTCGACTGATATGTATTAAAAAAAAATTATGTATGATCGCGCAAGATTTTTGTTCTAATTCAGATATTCGGAAAATTCTTTTTTTGTTGGGTACGGGATGTCTCATTTGGGCACGTTTTGAAAAATATCCGGTTATCCGGCATTTAACTATCCGGAATTCTCAATTAACCGGATCGTTTGAAAAGAAATGTCCGATTTTAAGAAATATTTTTTTTTGTTAACTATAGAAAAATCCACTTTAGAATTCTTTTTTTTAATCAGTTATCCGGCTGTTAAATACACGGAAATATCGATTAACTGGATGTTTTGTTAACAATTTATGCGATTTGAAAATTTGTAATTGTTCAATAAGGACTGTACAACTATGACATCGAATGCCGCTGATATTTATTAGCACGGATATGAATTGCTTTACTATATACATTGTTGACACTATACAGTTTGTTTAGCCGGCATTTATGAAACCGGATCCTAAACGTTGAAAAATGTGAGCAACTACTCAAATTTCTTGATGAATAATTGCAGGAGAGCAGACCCCCCCCCCCCCCCCCCACTAGATTAAAAACTAAAAAAAGGGGAAAATAAAATAAACTTGAAAAAAAAACATACTTTGAGAAAAATCAGCTAAAAAGTAAAACACAATTTGTAAGTATACGAACAAATTGAAAAAATTGAATTATTTAATATCAATGTTATACTTATTACAATTATTTGAAGTTGGTGCCAATTTACAAAAAAATACCTGAATTATGGCTCCGATTTCAAAAAAGTTGTACTATATTTAAAATATTCCATTGAGTTATAATCTTATTTTTAATTATCGACTTTTTAACTAATAATTATGTGCGCATAACAACAGTAACTTTTTTGATTAATTCTACAAAACTGTAAATATTTCAAAGAGGTGAAATGAAATATGCAATTGATCTTTATAAAAACTGATACCCTTCCCACTGACACTTTTCTGATTTGCTGATAATTTTCCCATACCTGTCTGAAATACTCTACCATAAATAAATTAAATAATCGATAAAGATAAACATCTGTAATATTTCTTAAGATAAAATAGATTAATGTTATCTATTTTATCCTCAGAAGTATTACTTCAAAAGTTGATACTAACCTTTTATGGGAATTAACACTTAACGGTCGTAGTCTCCGCTACAAAGACATGTATTAATGCTGTAGAAATCGGAAACCTTTGCTATGAAGGAGACATTTGTGGGTATATATATATATATATATATATGTATGGTTATTGCCAAGTGGAAAGAGTCGACACAAAAATATTCTTGGGACCAATGTTAAAACTAGTTACTCAAAAATAAGTAAAATGTACTCATTTTTGAGTACATTCCATAATTATAATGGCTCCGAATACATAAATTTCAATCCTAAAAAGGACACTTACTCAAATACGAGTACAATTAGTAAATAGAGCAGATGCTAACCTACCTTCATAAACCACTTTTAATAAATTACGACAATTACAACCAAGGCTTACCGAGAATCGAAACCAGATCTTCAGGCACTGAAGTCCGGAGCCTTATCCGTTAAACTAAGAGGACGATTTGAAGAAGTTATAAACAGAAGAAACGTTAAAAAGTTGTGCTAAAAGAATGGGAAGTAAGATACTCGAGTTGTAATATTCCAGTTTTCATTTAAGCAATCGACATCAAATAATGTGGAAAACCATCTTCTTAACACTTATTTTAAGTTTTCCAGGTCGCTTGAACAGAAGCTGACGTTAGCAACATTAAATCACACAGATAATTTTTGAGTCAGAACGATTACTTAAATTTGAATATGTAATAACTCATTTATGATGCATTTGTACTAAAAAAAAACTAAGTAGGTTCATGTACTCATTTTTAAGTACATTTTTTTTCACTGTAGATATTCATTTGGGAATAGTTAACAGGTATTAGCTGGACCAACCTTGTTCGGAGTTGAAAATGTTGTTCCTCGTCAATATTTGTATTTGTGGTCGATGAATGGTACATTCCCCGTACCATCTCCTTTGAAAGAACTTGCACTTGAGATTACATGAGATAATTAGCGAACACTTTAGAGTCAAGGAAAAAAAAAATTAACTTTATTAGATACACACAATATCTCATAATTTCCGATAATCCCAAATGAAAATGACAAAAATTCGAGTGAACGAAAAGTTGTTAAGTGAGGTTTTTAATGTTCTTAAATAATAAAAAAAGCTATAACCTTATCTTTTAGATTATTATATTGAAGCGAAGTAATCGATGAAGTGACATTTAGGAAACACGATAGACCACAACGTAACGCTTTGTAATAATGAAAATCCTAAATCATTTCGAGAGCTTTTTAATTTGGTTATTGATTTCTCTTTTCGAACACCTGTAATGAATACTGTCATTTGAACAAAGACTTGCTTTATGGTTATCACGCAAAAGATTATTATATATTATCTGACAACACTATTAAAGTTTTTTTTTTGTCATATAAGCAACACCAAGTGTAATGAGCTGTCGTGTATTACAGTATTTATCTGCATTATAAACATTTTATCTTCATGCATTTAGGAGAGAGAAGTATTACACGTCTAACTAATTTCATTATCTGATAATAACTTTCCCTCGAAACGCAATAATTAGTAGTTTTTAAAAAGCAAAATTGAATGATTACGGTATTGTATGAACAGAAAAGCAATGGGTACTTCATAGACAACATTATCTCCATTTACAAAAAGACAACAGCCAGAACATGCATTGATAACACAGATAGAAAAATACTATAACATCGGTTGTACATGTACATGTATTACAATTCAAAAAACATTTCTTGGACAAAAACTTAATTTGCTACTTATCTTATTGAAAAATCAAGAACAACTAATATCCATTAAACAACAATAAACGATGAAGCCTCCTTTCAAGTACATCCTTATACTGTTCAGTGTCAGCTGCATCTTTTCTATTAAGATATTTCCAGAGGATAAGATGGTGAAAAAAGTATATAAACGACTGTTTGTGGTATTCAACGTATATCTCACATTTCTTCTTGCTTCAACATTGACATCCGACCCTACTGCTGGCAAAACTCCTGTTATGGTAATTGCAAGCGTCCTTATCACTGGCTCACTGCTGATTTTCCGTTGGATGCTGTGTCTCAGATTGGACAACTTCAAATACATTGCTAATTCTTTAAGTGAAACAACCAACATAACCTCTCCGAAAATTTTGTTGTATACATGGGCCAGTGGCAGTACGATCATGCAGATTTGCTTGCTGGCTTATTGCACTAACAATGTTATTCGCTCTTTCAATGAAGTTCTGCTGTTTGGATTCCCTGTGATAGAACCATACGCCACTGCGATCAACTTGACATATATCATGAGCTTGGTGATGTTATTTACGATGGCCATCAACACCTTTTCAATATTCTATGTTACAGTATGTTGTGAAATGCGGTCTGAAATCATGAGGTTCGCGGATAGAATTCTGTTAAGTTCTGATGGCGACTTCGATGCTCTGATGATGACCTATTCCAAAATCGCATCGATGGTCGAAACCAATGATAACTCGCTGTCATTTCTCATGTTCTGTTACACCATCTACAGCTCGGCGTCAATGTATTACTTTGTTGCAGCAGCAGTTCATCCGGAGGTGGTGTTTGGCGCGGGCCAACTTGTTTTCATTCTCTGTTTGTTCTTCGTTGTGCTTCAGAGCTTCGTCGTGATGGCAGTGGCAGCGTCTTTGGTGAACGAGGCATCGCAGAATGTGGGAAAAAACGTAAAGAGACTGTCTTCTGAGTTTTTGTGTTCTGCAATCAAACTCCAGAGGTTCGTTTCTTTGACCGAGAACGACCTCTGCCTCACTGTGTGGAGGATAGTCCCCATCAAGAGAAATTTCATCCTTGGTGCGCTTGGCGCTGTTTTTACTTACATACTTTTGTTTGACAGCTTGAAGATATAATTTATCTATATTATTTCTACTTAACATCTATGCAAATTGGTGTTGGTTTACTAAAAGCTTTACTGTTGTAAGTAATAGTGAAAAATTCCACTATAATATCAAAACAGAATGCTGGTTACGCCAGATTTGAGGGTAGTGTAGACCAGTTGAGGAATATCTGAAATGTGTAAACTTGCTTTTTTAGTAAATTCGCTTCAATCTCCATTTAATTTCGTTATTTCTTGAACTTTTTCTTCGAAAATTAAATCAATGAGAAAAATCATTCATTCTATGTTACATTCTATCCGTTTAACCGAATTAAAAATTTAACCCTTAAAAAAGCATTTAATTGTTCATACAACTTATGAAAAATCATTTTCGATACTTCGTCTTCTTTAATATACTAAAAAGCGCGTCAACCAAAACCGCCAAAGCGCGCTAAAAGGAGAGAGGTTTTTAATTCGACTGGGTCAACTTAAAAAAAATATTTATGGTCGCGCAAGATTTTGTTTTAATTCAGATATTTGGAAAATTATTTTTTTGTCTGGTTGGGGATGTCTCACTTGGGCACAAAAATATCCGGTTATCCGGCATTTAACTATCCGGAAATCTCAATTAAACGGATCGTTTGAAAAAAAATATTGTCCGATTTTGAAACATCATTTTTTTTTGTTAAATAAAAAAAAATGCACTTTGGCAATTTTTTTTAAATCAGTTATCCGGCTGTTATATATCCGGAAATATCTATTAGCCGGACTTTTTTTAACATGTTATCCGGTTTGAAAATTTTTAATTGTTCAATAAAGATTGCACAACAATGATATCGAATACCCCTGATATTTATTATCATGGATCGGAATTGTTTTACAATATACATTGTTGAAACTATACAGGTTTGTTTAACCGGCATTTATGAAACCGGATCCGGTACGTGGAAAAATGGGAGCAACAGCTTGAATTTTTTTATGAATACGGAGAGGAGCCCCCCCCCCCCTACTAAATTAAAAACTAAAATCGGAAAAATAAAATAAACTTTTTTTAAAAAAGGAAAACAAACTTTAAGGAAAATACGGTAAAAAGTAAAAAATAATTTTTAGTTATAAAACAAATCGAAAAAAAATAATTATTTAATATCAATTTTATACTTATTACAACTTTTTGAAGATGGGCCAATTAACAAAAAACATGCCTGAATTATGGCTCTGATTTAAAAAAAGTTGTACTATATTTAAACTATTCTATTGAGTTATAGTCATATTTTTAAGTATCAACTATTTAACAAATAATAATGTGCGCATAACAACAGTAACCTTTTTTGATTAATTCTACAAAACTGTAAATATTTCAAAGAGGTGAAGTGATATATGCAATTGATCTTTAATTAAAATTGGTACTCTTTAAAATGTTTCCTTAATAAAATGTCCTACCTTTCCGATTTGGTAAAAAATGTCCCAAGTCTGTTTGCAGTATGCTACCAAAAAAAAGTTTAATGATCATTAAATATAAACATCTGTAATATTTCTGAGGATAAAATAGATAACATTTGAATTATAACTTTAAGAGGTGATACTAACTTTTTATGGGAATTACCACTTACCCCTCGGTACACTATAAAAAAAATAGTACTTAAAAATGAGTACGTGAACCTACTCGTTTTTCTTTTATTACAATTTCATCGTAAATGAGCGATGACGTACTCAAATTTACGTAACCGTACTTTCTCAAAAATTAGCAGCATGATTCAATACTGTTAATCTCAGCTTCTGTTCAAATAACCTTAACAAAGCGACCTGACAAATTAAAATAGCTGTTCAGATGATGTTTTTTTTACATTATTTGATGTTGATTACTTAAATAGAAACTGGGTTATTACAACTCAATTATCTTACCTTCCATTCTTTTGGCACACCTTTTTTAACATTTCTTTTGTTTATAACGTATTCGTGTAGTCCTAGTAGTTCAACGGATAAGGCTGTGGACTGTGGTCAAACAGTGTGGAAAATCATCTCCTGAACAACAATTTTATGTTTGTGAGGTAGCTTCGTTAAGATGGCTTGAACAGAAGCTGAGATTAGCAATATTAAATCACACTGCTCATTTTTGAGAAAATACGGATGCTTCAATTTAAGTACATCATCGCTCATTTACGATGCAATTGTACTCAAAAAGAAAAAAAAACGAGTAGGTTCAGGTTCTCATTTTTAAGTACCTTTTTTTACAGTAACTTAAAAAGATAACCACAACTCTTCGATCTGTTAGTCTATATTATAATAATAAGTCTCGAGCATTAAGGGTTAACTACCCATTTTATTTAATTTAATTTTTAAAAGAGGCCTCCGTGGTCGAGTAGTTAAAGGCGTCAGCTGGGAATCCGAGGATTCCTGGTTCGATCCCAGGCGATGTACTTGACAAAGAAAAGTAAAAAAAGTAGTGATATTTTGATCGGAGGGTTGTCAGCTTCGCTATAAAATACTAGAAAAGTCGTCCAGAACATCCGCAAAAATTAACGGCGTGTATACGGGACTGGTGCACGCTAAATCTGATCGTGTTCCAAAGTCCCGACGTCTATCGAAGGGGTGCCAGTTCAAGTGTTTCCTCGTCATCTGACCATGGTTTTAAAATAACAAGGTGCATGTATGAATGTGTGTGTGAATGTGTATGTGTTCCCGGGTCTTTCCCTCAAGACAGACCTCGAACCGTCGCCAATAGCCCATTGTGTAGCTCTAGTGCGACGTTATTTAACCAAACCGAACGTTCATTTACGATGCAATTGTACTCAAAAAGACAAAACGAGTAGGTTCAGGTACTCATTTTTGAGTACCTTTTTTTACAGTAACTTAATGAGATAACCACACCTTCTCGATTTGTTAGTTTACATTATAATAATAAGTCTCGAGCATTAAAGGTTAACTACTCATTTTATTCAATCCAATTTTTAAAAGAGACATACATCTGAAATTCTCTTTTGATACGTCAATTGTTGACTGACTAAAGTCGTCAATCTTTTTGAACGTAAAAATACCCATGACTTATGACTTGACTTGTGGATGGGGGCTCTAGTTGGAGCAAGCACTGCGGTCGGAGGTCTATTGTTCTATCCCCTAGAAATAAAATAAATCTTTGATCACTTAACAAAAGAGATCCGTAGCTGATTGGTTTTGTTTGGTTTTGTTAATTAACGTCGCACTAGAGCTGCACATTGGGCTATTGGCGACGGTTCGGGGTCAATCTCGAAGGAAAGACCCGGGAACACATACACATTCACACACACATTCATACATGCACCTCGTTATTTTAGAACCATGGTCAGATGACGAGGAAACACCTGAACTGGCACCCAACGCCTTCGATAGACGTCGGTACTTTGGACCCCGATCAGATGTATCGTGTACCAGTCCCGTATACACGCCAGTATAATTTGTTGGATATTCTGGACGACTTTCTAGTATTTTTGTAGCGAAGCTGGCAACCCTCCGATCGCAAGATCACTACTTTTTTACTTTTCTATGTCAAGTCCATTTCACGGATTTGAACCACCAATCCTCTGATTAGTAGCTGAACGCCTTACCAACTGAGCAACTGGGGCTCGATCCGTAGCTGAAGCAAAATTCAGCAGTAACCTAACAGGAATGTCCTGGAGCTCCCAAGGCTCAAGTAAGTGACGTCCCAAGTGCTCGAACCTATGGGCGGAGAAGAAGTCACTCTCACAGAGAATATGTACACAGTTTCATCATTATTCCTACATTCCCTACACAAAGGGTCATCCTTAACCCCCCTCAAAATAGTTAGATGCCTTCTGAGAGTACTATGTCCAATCAGTAATCCAATAGCCATACGAATACCAGAGCGGTTGAGCTTTAACAGCACCTTATGGCGAGAACTATGACAGCCACTGTTTAGTTCTCTAGCTTGTCTCTGGTCTGATGTACTGCGCCAGTCACTGTACTGTTGATTCCTAAAAATAGAGAAGACAGTACCTCTGATAACTTTATTAGAGATGCCTAATGCTGGCTCAGGACCAATAAAGGGGGAACAAGAGCCCAAAAAATACCCATAATAAAGTTATCACCACCTTCCGACGGGCACCCAAAATGAAGAAGCCATCCATTTTATTGATGCAACCAACCCTCAAACAAGGCTAATAAAGTGTTTTTTACAGCTTTTATCAGGAAAGTCCATTCAAAATAAAAAACGAACTCATGCAATAGAACTCTCCCTATGAGATAATACCCTGTGACCCCCTGATTACGATTTATCAGGAAGTCCCGATACTGGAATCTCAAAGGGGGGTGACAGATTCGTTCTATTTTCGAACGGAACATCTGGAATTTATTGCCGCCCAAAAGGGTCATTGGAAGGTTTTAGAAAGTGGTGGAATGTCTCGGATGTGTTGTTTTTCTGAAGTCTTTCCGCTTGGTGGGGGTTAAATCGCATTGGGAAATCTTACCCTCAATAGGTTAAAGCTTATGGGGATGATCTACTGAACATCAGGGGCGGGTCCGAGATTTAATCTCAAGAAGAGAAATTATTGACGAAATTTTGTGCTATTATTGAGAGGTGGCTTGTAATATGGCTCTACAAAAATCCTGGCTAATACCAGAGGTGTGTAGATTGTATTTAGCTATATTTTCATACTTTTTGAAAAGTAGTTTAGTAATTACACATGATGTTGCATATACGTTACACAATGGTTTTAATTAACTATTTAATTAAATTGGAACATAGATATTTTATGTATATTTTTTCAGAGTTCCAGGGGCAAAAAGAAAAAGAAAAAAAAATTATTTCATTAGAAAGAAAGAAAATAAAAAATTATGAACTAGAGAGTTAAGTGTAGAGAGTTCAGATGATTGCTAAATATATCCAAGCCAGAAAAAATATATACACCAGAATAAAAAAGCAACTGATTATCACACTATCTCTGAAGCCTGGAGAGTCTATAAATAGCATAAAAGAAATTGGCTGAACAATGAAACAATATTGTTTCATTCCAAAACAAAACAGGTAAGTTTCAATAATTGCGCCTTTACTCAAATTGAATTTTAAGCATTAACTCGTTCGTTCCGACCTCATTATGTATTTATAATTAGACTTCAACGGGACCATCCGATGCGCGTTTGTGTTGATTTTTCTGCAGGTTAATTGTTGATTCGTCACGGGCAAGTGATTTCCCTTCGACGGATAAATTGGTTATTTTTAAAGGTAAAAGAATGATGAAATTATTTTTCAACACTGTGGATACGTTTGGAATAATACAATGAAGATTACACACCCCAGAAAAACTTTAGAAAAGTAAAAAACGCTAACCCCCCACCCCCCTAAAAAAAATTCTTTGAAACTGTGTCTAAAAAAATTGTGATATAAAAAACAAACAAGCCAATTGCCCTCTAGAGATTTAACCCTGCAAACCCATTGACGAGCCTTCTCCGGGAAAAAAGCTACGCTTTCTTTTCTTATCTCGATTATAAATTTATATGAGTATAAAATTTTAATCGAGCTAAGAAAAGAAAGCGCAGCTTTTTTTCAGGGAGAAGGCTAGTAAGTGGGTGTGCAGGGTTGAGCTCCTAGTGAAATTGGCTTTTTGTTTTTTATACACAACTCTTTTAGCCACAGTTTCGAAGATTTTTTTAAGGGGGAGGCTTAGCGTTTTTTACTTTCCTAATTTTTTTTTTTTTGGGGGGGGGGGGGGATTAGTCCTTTCTTTCAACCAACCTTTTGGAGAATGTCAAACCAGTCACCATTTAAACTTTTTAAAAAATACTATTTGTTTTTCCATGCCATTAGTTTAATCAGATAGTTCAAAGAATAATGAATCACACGCGCTGTATTAAAAATTAGATTAAATTAACACATTCGTTTCCAACTACGAGATATCTCGTAGTTATTTCAAAGTTACAGCAGCTACCCCCCCCCCCCCCCCCCCTCACCCTTTCGTGGATCTAACATCACTCCCTTTATCTAACTGAGCAAGCAATGATTGCTAGTTATGGTTTTATCTTTCTCCTGTGAAAAGTAAAGAACAAAGGAGGAAAATATTCAATAATGTTAATTATTTGAAATACTTCTATCTTCATTAATAATTGTCCAAGTTAAATGAAAATTTCAGTTTTGAATAATAGAAATTTTCATTTATCAGATGGTATGCTTTTTATTTTGTAGGGTATTGGTATTATTTACCAATAATTTATACTTTTATTAGACCGTTCTAAAAAAGGATTTGGCGACCGGACAATGGAAGGACTTCATATTTGGGTATTAATTGCCTGATGGTGAAAATTTTGGCTTTTTGGATTTAATTACTTTTTTAGCTAATTAAACTTGTAAATGATTTATATTATAAACTAAAAGTAACTTAATAGTTAAGTGATGCCTGAAAGCTATCATATAAGCTATTAATCAAAATAATCGGTTGTAAAATATAGTGTCTATCAAGTCTGACAAATTTTGGTTTCATAATTTAAAAAAGTGACAAATCGACTAACTTTACGCAAATTAAAAAAAACGTATATCTTTTTATTTTTAATTAAAAAAAAAATAGTATTGTATTAAATTAAAGGTTGTACTCATACGGTTCTACCAATACTGATTTTATTTTTTTAGGAATTCTAGTACGAAATCTGGAATACGTTTTACAGACACGGTTTAACATGAGGAGTTAGTCCAACACCACAGTGTTGGTTAGTCACAGTATATAAGCTTAAGTCCTGTCGGGCATTCGTTTCTTGTTGGCTGTTTTGGCGAGGTGGTGCGATTTCTTCTCTTTTTGGCTTAGCGTTGCGAACACAATCAGGTCTCTTGATAAATGCTAAGTTTAAATTTACTTTTACTCTTGATTAAATGTTGTTTTACATTGATTTTTCAAGAAAAAACGAATTAATTACTATTTTTTTTAATTTCTTATATTGGGATTGAAAATAATTTAGTTTCTTAGCAACGGGGTGTATAATGCTAAATTTAATTAATTATCGTAACTGCATTCTAGTTGACTGGTATTTCCTTGTAGAAAACAGGCCAGCTGTAGCTGTCTAGTAAAAGTACAATGCAGAATATTTCCATATATAGTGTAAAATAGAACATTTTCATTGATTGTGTGTGCCATTTATTAGTGCAATATTTAAGTAAATAGTAAAAAACGGAATATTTAGTTTTTAACGTTAAAAATTTTGTTGTTTTCGTTATATATATAAATATGCTTGGTTTAATTTTTCGTCGAATATGACAAACTGATTTTGTTTGTTTTTCCAAACGACTAAATTATTTTGTTATTTTGACGAATACACTTCTCATTTTTGACGAAATATTTATTCGGAGTATGTTTCGTCAAAATGACGAAAGTGTTTTCAAAAATGATCAAGGATCATTTTTTAACAGTGTAGAATAAATTTTTTTATATTAAAAAATAGAATAATTCCATGTTTATTTAATAAAATAATCTTTTTTAAAAAAAGGAAAACCGACTGCAAGAAAATGCGCTAAAAAACTTTTTAACGCAGTTTCTTACCAATCGGTTTTCCTTTTTTTAAAAAGATTATTTTATTTTTCCTTTTTTTTAGTTTTAAATTCAGCAAGGGGCTTCGCCCTCTCCTATTATTCACCAATAAATTCAAATTGTTACTCGCATTTTTTCACATCTCGGATCCAATTTAATAAATGCCGTTTAAAGAAAACTATATTGCATGAACAATGCATATTGTAAAACAATCCCTATCCATGTTAATAAGGAATGGTTAACGACATGTCATTGTTGTACAATCTTTATTCAACAATAAAAATACTTTGAAAGTCGGAAAAATTGTTTGAAAAAAAGTCAGGTTAATCAATATTTCTGTTTATATAAAAGCCGGATAACCGATTTTTTTAATGTAAAAGTAGATTTTTCTCTATGTAACAATTTTTTTTTTTTTTAAATGTCGAAATCGGACAATATTTTTTTCGAAAACGGTCCGGATAATTGAGAATTCCGGATAGTTAAATATCGGATAAGCGGACATTTCTTTCAAAAGGTGCCACAGTGAAACATTCCTTATCCAATAAAAAAAGAATTTCCTAAATATATGAATTAGAACAGAAATCTTGCGCGAACATACATTAAGAAAAATACATAACAGTCGAATTGATAATCTCTCTCCTTTGGATTGGCGCGCTTTTCAGTCGGTTAGAAATTTAATTTTTCCGTGAATAGTAAAATACAAATATTTATTTCTGCTTAAAGCGAAAAATAACATATTTTCTTGTATAGTAAAAAACGGATTCAGTCACAGTGTTTTCCGTCACACACATATTTCAGTTAACATTGGAAACGGAATAATTTAATTTTAATCAAAAACACATTTCCATTTACAATAATAAAAAACGACATATTCCATTTATAGTTAACAACGGAAGAAAATTTTTTTCTCGAAAATCCCAATCAAAGACATAATAATATGGATATTTTTAACAGTACGCACGTCAAAAAATGGCATAGTTCCCATGATTGGCGATAAAAATAAGGACGGGTCGTCCAACCCAATCATAAATAAGGTGGGCGTCCACCTGAATTATTCATACAAGGTGAGAGTCATCCTTTCTCGCCAAGCCTTTGGTGGTCCACGCCTATGGACAAGTGTGTAGGCTACACTCGACATGAAGAGGCGTAACACATGCGGGAATAAAAATATATGTTCTTATGATTTAAATATAAAAATAAACGAAAGCTTCGAGGGATGTCTGCTGAGTTTGGGTTCAAACACCCTGTGGGTAAATTTGATTTATTTATTTATTTATTTCGTATGTATCGGATGGATATAATTATCTCTGTTCAGAGCTCTGTTGTGAAAAATCCAGAGAGTTGTAATATTAAATAGAGAGCGCCTTCAATACCAGACTCCCGTAAGGCCGCGGTGTCAACATTGAAAAGAAAAACTCACATCACGTGGTTATAGCGCTGCCACATTTGACGTTCAGACATCTGCAGGAGTTTCACATTTGGCGCACTTTCTTCTTTTTTGGTGATAAGGAGTTCTGTCCGTATTCAACTTCTTAACATATATGTACGTTTTAATTATTTTCAAACAATATGCGCTAAATATTTCCTCTTCATTAATGAAACGAAAATATTTCATTTGTGTTCAATACTCGAAGAAGCGAAACTCTTTATATTTATCAGGTTTTATTGTTCATATTTTCTTATTGAAGTATACAAAATAACAATTGTTTCACATTTTCACATTTGGCGCACTTTCTTCTTTTTTGGTGATAAGGAGTTCTGTCCGTATTCAACTTCTTAACATATATGTACGTTTTAATTATTTTCAAACAATATGCGCTAAATATTTCCTCTTCATTAATGAAACGAAAATATTTCATTTGTGTTCAATACTCGAAGAAGCGAAACTCTTTATATTTATCAGGTTTTATTGTTCATATTTTCTTATTGAAGTATACAAAATAACAATTGAAAGAACTTCGCTTGTGGTAAATCTTTTACATAAAAAGGTAATGCAATTATTTCAAATCTACAAAGTTAGAAAAATCTTCTTAATATATCTGTTGAACTCCATTAAATTGTGCCACTCTTTCAAAAAAACGATATTTAAATACAAAATTAAACACAAAACCATATTACAATACTTAGTTCTCGTTTAGTTCTTAAAGTCGCCAAGGTCTGCCAAGTAATATTGGCGCATGAATTAATTGGCATTTCCACAAATTACGTGGTTTCAATGATGCACACACGGAAATCAGTATTTTTATTCCTCTATTTGTATCACTACTCTACGGAAAAATCCAGTTGTCATACAAAACGCCAAGTCTGCATTGTACGCACTGCAGATCGTGGGGAGAACGGCGCGAAATCAAATTAGTTCAGAAAATAACCGAGACATGGCGCTGCGGTTAGTTTCTAACAATAAACGTAAATCCCCACCAATTGAACATAATGACATTCTACACAGATTTTTTTTGTTCTGAAGTTTAGTGGACACCAGGGCTCGAAATAAATTGTTGAAACTGGCAGCAAACACTGTTTTTATAAGATCTTAGCAAACACTATCGAGCTCATCGCAAAACTCGAAATAAAACCGATTCCATAATACTATGTATATTCAGTTTCTCTAATTATTAATTTGAAAGCAATTGGTTCAATAAAAAATGTACATAACTTGAATAACTTAGTTTGTGAACTATATGATTTACATGAATTTACACAAAATTATTAACCATTATAAGATAGGTAGAGAACCATTCCTGACTGCTTGATCAGCCTTAAAATTGGAAAGTGGAGGGTCACTTGGGTTTATTCTGATTGAGTTGCATAATATAGTCCTCATTCAAAGAAGCTATCCACTCACTTTTTACGCATTAAAACTATTTCTGTAAAGTGCAAAAAATCTTTGAACTCTTCCTAAGTAAAATCTTTTGAAATAATAGAGACAGAGACTTCAATCAATTATCCTTATTTGGAGATGCCTCATCCTTTAAAGTCAGTGACATGGCGATGAAAGACGTGATAGTCATCGGATGATTCATCGGGCAATCATCATATTGGTCATCAGATGGATTAACCCTTCATTGTCAAACCGTCAAATAAAACTATGCATGTGAATACGTCACTCAGTGTACTGATGATGATGTTCCTTCTGATGGGTGCATTCTTCCAGACGGTGAGGCATAGACTCTTGTCAATGAGGGAAAGGAATCGCTGGAGTTGGATGCCAGAAGTAATAAATTCTACAGCCAAATGGTTCAGACTTTACTTTGTTACCGACATATGAAGTTTCATTGCTCTTTAAAGTCTCCGAAATGGCAATAAAAGATTTAATATTCATCAGATAGATTAACTCTTCATTATCAAACCATCAAATAAAATTATGCATGTGAATGTGTCACCCAGTGTACTGATGATGAATAATTTACTTCTGATAGCTGCCATCCACCACACGGTGAGGCAGAGATGGTTGGCAGTTAGTGAAAATTAAGTAATAAATTCTGGAAACAGAGACTTTACTTTGCTAACAACATATCAAGATCAATCGCTCTTTAAAGTCACTAATATCATGATAAAAGACTTAATATAAATCAGACCGTTTGTGAGACAATCATCATATTAGTAATTAGACAGATTAACCCTTTATTATGAAACCATCAAATGAAACTACATCAGTGAATACGTCAACCAGTGTACTTATGACGAAGTTCCTTCTGATGGGTGTCATCTTTCGCACGGTGAGGCAGATATCCTTGTCGGTGATGGAAATGAATAGTTGGAGCTGGATGGCAGAAGTTATAGATTCAGGTTCAAAGAAGTTCAAAAATTCACACACACACGTACACGCACACGCGCACGCACACACACAGTGCTTGATTTTGCATTGTGCTCCTCACGTAAAAACTGAATAAAATGCCAATTTAGATCAAAGTTGAACAATAGTTTTTTAATAAAACATTTGAAGAAAGTAATCAATGTTAAGAGTAGCATTAAATCATTTATTTAAGATATATTTACGAAAATTACATCTTCAGAAACACCCTGGAAATACTAGAGCATAAGAAATAATATCGTTTGCAGTATTTTCAACTTCATAATTCGCACAACCATAGTATGACAAACTTTGTTAGCAATTGCTTAGTAATTATTTTCATAGAAGTTTTCTAACTTAAACCTTTCACTTAAAAAATATTGTTAATTTAAATACAAAAATTATTTACCGCAGTGCGAAAAATCAATTCATTTAACATTGAAAATACATAGCAAGTTTGTTCGCCTATAACCAATTGTTAAACTTTTGTTAAATTACTGCAATATCATTTAAAACTAGATACCCAGGTCCAAAAGGACTAAAACGTATTAATCTAATGTAAAATCTGAGTGTAAAAATCGAAAAAGGAGGGGGAGATGGGCATTTACGGAAAACAAAACGAAAAAAAACTAGTCAGGACAAGACATAACACAAGCTCGCAAACAACAAAGAAACTACCATGGGACATAAAAGTAAACTAAGCACAAAAATATAAGCATAAAAATATGGGTTGTTAATTAAAATAAAAGGTTTTGACTATAAGGAGACAGCATATTTGATGTAAGTCTTAAAGTTAATCATTTATAAGTTAGAAAACAGTATAATAGTCATAATTATTAGTGAATAAGTGAAACATAAAAAGCTTCTGTCTTCAATAGATACAAAGTCTTAAGGTTGAAATTCACCATAAAAAACTTCAATTACAAAATCTTCAATCATCTTTAACAATAAAAATCTTCAATACAAATATTTCATCAGTACAAATTTAAAAATAAATCTTCATCTGTACAGAATGAAAATAAAATCTTCAGCTGTTCAAATTTAAATATGAAATCTTCTTTCCTTACCATAGCATGGATATCGTTTTCTGATTGGATTGTAGGAATTTGTCAATTGTAGAAAAACATTGAGTCTAAAAGGGGGAAGGGGCATGGCCAGAACTATTAAACTCCAGACTGACCTGCTCGGTGTTCCCCACTTGGTAACAAGTTACTCAAACTGGGAAATGAGAGTGGTAGCAGGAATTCTTGAAATGGTAAAATTAGATGAGAAAATCACAGAAGATTAAATTTACTTGATACTAGAATGACATCAATATTAGCGAAAGCTGCAAATGGTCTAATATGTGCATCTTCTTTCATAATTTGGTATGAAAAGATTTCCTTGGGTTGCTGAACTAACGCAATAGAAGAATTTTTAAGTAAAAAATTCCAAGGGTCAGTTTAAAACTTCACGCTTTCGAACAAAAGTATATAAGTGAAAATGGCACCAAGTGCACCAAGGATGAAGTTTCTTCTGATGGGAACTATCTTCCACACAGTGAGACACAGATCTCCTTCTGTCAAGGAAATGAACCTCTGTAGGTGGATGGCAGATCCCCAAGACTCAGGGGACAGACACTTCACCTCTTTTGCCACTTTCTGCGAGGCCTCGCCAACCAAGGACGCTGCCACTGCCATCGCTATGAAAGACTGCAGCACTGCGGCAAAGAAGCTGATGGTATAAACGAGTTGGCCCATGCTGCGCACATTCTGAGGACGGAGTGGCATGGCTATCAGATTATACATGGACACCGAGCTGAAGATGGTGTAGCAGAACATCGGGAAGCACATTGCCTCGTCTACATTTTCGACCATCTTCGAGATTCTGGAGTAAGATCGCATCAGTGTCTCGAAGTCGACACCGTGCACCTTCTCCAAGAAGTTGAGGATTTCGAATCTCAACTGATGGCATACGGTGACGTAGAATATCGAAAAGGTGTTGATGGCCATCGTTAGAGACATCACCACAGTCGCAGTGTGGGAAAAGTTAATGATACTTGCGTATGGTTCTGCAACACCAAATCCAAATATCATCATACCTTTAGATGAGTAAGTTGTGAATTGGTAGATAAGTAAAAACAATTGCAAGGCGGTGCTCAAAGTAGCCCATATGTGCAACCGAAGTTTCGGAACATTTTTGAGGTTTGCTTCACTTAGAGAATTGGCAATGTCCATGAAACGATCCAGTCTCAGGCAGAGTACCCAACGATAAACCAGCACTATTATAGTCATAAGTATATGGGCAATAGCCATAATGGATAACCCGCTTGCCGATGGAAAAGATACTAACAGAACTAATACATAGAGAAGAGTGACATACGAATTGAAAAAGACCAATAAACATTTGCATACCTTCTTCGCTTTGCTATGCGTTGCACGTAAGTTTATTGAAAAAATAAAACTAAAATTAAACAGAATGAAAATGCAATTGTAAATTGGTTTCATGGTTCCTTGTACTTGAACTTTCGCGAAAACTGATTTTTTTTTATCGGTGGATACTAACAGTTTCTGGATACACAATTTTCCATATAAATTTTCGCAGGTAGAACCGCCTTGATATAGAGTGTCATCATGTTTTAATATATATTTGACAACACGATAAGATTTTCAGTTTAACTTTTAGTGTAAATGGAGGATAACGTTTGAGATACTTCACATTTCTCTTGCCTAATAGACTACTTGTAGTAAGTGAATCAATTAGAATATCAGCACTGCAATTTCAAACAAAATATTGTACTATAGATCGACAATTACAAAATTTATAATGCGCGTTTAGCTTTAAAATATATTTTTCTACTTAACTCAAACTGAAATTCTGTAATAATGTGTCATGTTATACTAGAAAGTCCATTTCAAAATTAAAAAGAGTTAATGGACTTTGACTTTTTTAAATGTATTTTTTCCTGTTTTCAATTTAATACCATTGTCTGTTTTGAGTGAAGTTTAACATCAATAACAGGTTGTGTAAAACACTACAATACATGCTTTTATCTTATGAAAGAAAAATATTCTCCATAAAAGCTTTTGTGTTGAGCCATTATTCTGGTTTATCGGAAATGGTGAAAGTAATATCGAACTTACATTTTATAAGGCTAAAAGTTCATCTGTAATGTCGTTTTGTGGTTTGTTTAATATAAGGTTTTAAAATAATATGTTTACAGTTTATTATAATAATTAATAAATTTTCTTCATAATAATCTTAATGGACGTACTTTTTTTGTTGTTTAAAATTTAATGCTGTATACACTGTAAAACAAAGTTATTTAAAAATGAGTACCTGTACGTACTCGTGCTTCTTTGAGTATAATTGCATCGTAAATGAGCTATGACGTACTCAAATTTGAGTAAGCGTACTTTCTAAAAAAAAATTTAGCAGTATTGTTTAATAATATTAATATCAGCTTCTGTTCCAGCCATCTTAACAAAATTATTTGACAAACTTAAAATAGTTGCTCAGAAGATGGTTGTTCACATTATTTGATGTTCGATTGCTTAAATAGGAACTGTGTTCTTGCGACTCAAGTATCTTACTTCCCATTCTTCTGGCACACCCTTTTAACATTTCTTCTGTTTATAATTAGTTCAAGTCGTTTTAGTAGTTTAACAGGGCTCTGGACTGCGGTGCTGTTAATGATTGTAATTGTTGATATTTATTGAAAGTGATTTATGAAAGCAGCCTATGTAGACTAGAATCTACTCTTTTATTCATTGTACTCATTTTTGAGTACATGCCTTATTTAAAATTGACACTTATGTAGTCAAGGCTATGGCTACATACTCGGTAGAAAATTAGGCTAATATAATTAAGCTTATATATAGATATAAAAATACTAAAATATATCCAAATAATATTGACTTTTCGATATGTTTCGATAAATGATTGAACTTCAAGATATCTAGTTAATAATACGATTATTGAACTTTCTGCACATTTCATGATTTTTTTATTAACAGGAATTTTACGAAAAAGTTTACATCCAAGTTTTGATTTTTGTTAGAAATTTCAGTAAACTGGCATCAGGCCTATAGCTAGGTAGGGGACAGGGGGGCGTTGCCCGTCCTATAAAATTTCTTGCCCCCTAGAGCGGCCGAAAAATTCGATTTTTTTAGAATTTCACGCGGAGAAACTTAACTAATTGTTTTCAAAGTTTCATTAGGGTACTTCTATTACCATTTAATTTTTTTTTCAAAGAAATGTCACTCATATCATTTCCTGTCTATCTGGTTTAAATTAGTTGCGTCGTATTTGTACCATTATCCGACGCGAACACCCCACGAGTCCAGTAAACAAGCAGGTCGTAAAACAATCTGAACAAGGTTTGTCCCCCTCAGGTCAGTTTATTTTGGTAGTCGTTTTCTCTCCCCTTTAGAAAACGGACCTCCCATATACACGAGCTCGCACGAGGCTGCAGCGCCTTGGGATGAAGCAGGGACGTAGTCAATCGGGAAGCATCCAGACGGTACGCCCCCCCCCCCCCCCCCTCGATCCTCTAGCGAATCGTTCGTCGTCGAGATATTGTATATAAGCCAGAATACTTGGCATACTATGGTACTTGTTATGGCCCAAACATACAGCGTAATCCCATATTTTCCAGAATTTTCTATTCTTCTTTTGCTTAGAAAATCGGCTAAGCACCTAAAAAGGTCCCATTTCGTACAGAGCCTCCAGCGATACACATTCATTGTTAAAACCATGAGTACGCTTGTGAAAATTACAATGAATGATTTGCCTTCCATTGGATAGGACACCAATTGCGAAGTTGAAATTAATGTCAAGAATGCATTAAAAATCGCCAGAATTACTTTGCACCCTTTCTTGGTAATACTATACTTTGAAATTAATTTAATTGAGTAGATAAAACTCAATCTAAATAATATGAATCTATAATTATAGTGCGACTGCATGGCAGTTTCGAATTAAAGATCGCATAATTGTTTAACAGTTGACGACTGAATCTATGTAATTATGAATTTCTGAATTACATATTTCTTTTTGAAACATTTTCTTAAATTTGCACCGTAGTAAAACTGTTTTACACGGAAAGACTATTAATTTAACTTCTGTGATCTGAATGATTTTTAAGTTAATAAAGTTATCTAAATTAATTTTCAGTTTTGACTATTACAATGAATTTTCAAATGAAATTTTTTAAGCATTAAGTTGCTCATGTTGTGCAGTTCCTCTAAACCTCGAGAAAATGGTACAGATTTCTATTTCTCATAAAATAGACGATGATAATCTACACAATGGTGTGCATTATGTTGCTACGGTAACTATTTCGTATCACTTATTGATTTTAATTTTATAATCTAATACATAAGGCTATTAAAGAAATATTTTACCAAATAAATAAAAGATCGTTATAGATTATTATTAGTGATAATATAACTCGTATTCTTTTCTTCTATATTTTCTAAAACAATCCATGTACTTTCAATAAAATCTTTATTTCTTATATACTGAACAAATTCTAAAGGGATAAACATATTTCTTTTAAAGTGAAAATATTTGTAAAGGACATTGTTATAAATTTAACGAATGAAAACGTTTGAATGGATTGAAGAATATTATCAAATGTTTAAAAATATAGTTGAACATTTTCTCTTTGCGACTTATGATTTAGTTTTTTTATCAAAGGGAAAGTAATTTTCCTAAAGTTTAAAACCTTTTCTGATATATTAGATCATTAATAATAAAAAATGTATGTTTAGAGGTCAATTTTTTAACGAAAACCTTGTCAAAATATATGCACAACCCAACCATACATAGTCTCACCATAATAACATTTTTATCGATTAAGTTATAATCTTAAAAAGATAGTGAGAAAATCAATATCAACGATATTTTTGTTCAATTAGAATGAAAGCGTCTTTCATTAAATGAATAGGAAGCTTTTGATTTATCTACTATGAAAATAAATTGAAAACGTACAATTCAAAAGAAACCAAGTCACTTAAAAACATTGAAATATCGAGTTTTAAATATAATTTTATAAATAAATCGAAAATCACTTATTTACGCAACATAAGAAATGTTTTGTAAGTGTTCATTTGTTTCGGATATGACTTATATAAAGAAGATTTCCAGTTGTGTGAAGAGGAACGTCATTTAGCTGATTAATCTTTAAGAGTAAGGTGGCACATTTTCTATGGCGTCTAAATCAATATCGCTAAATACGATTTTAGTTTCAGTTGGCAAACTTGCGGATTCATTTTCAGTGTGTTTTACGCGCATGCACTGATTCGGATTCTTCTTTAATTAATCCATCGCTAAAGTAACGTCAGGGAAGATTTATTTTTCACGTCTCTAATTGGTGTAATCTACAGCAGGTAACTCAACCCATTTGTTAACGTGACATCTGTAATTCGGTGTTGGAAATGATAATGCAAAGCATTTCCCACAATTGTTGGCTATGAAAATTGATTTACTGAAGTGCCACTGTCTTCTTAAGTTTTACCCAATTGGATTTATGACTATCACTCCCTAATGAATCCTATAATATACTGTTATATAAAATTATATATATCTGAGACGAGTATATCCTTCAATTGCTTAATGTTATTAATGTTTTATTACGTCATTATTCTCCAAATAAGTTGCTTAACCCATCTGATATAAACAGCTCTAAAAAGTATAAATATATCTGAGACAAGCAGACATCTTAAGAACTTCATGTTATTTAATTTAACTGTATTGCGGCAACACATGAATAGTTTAACATTATAAACGACATAAAGGCATATTTATTCACTAGATTGGTATAAAACAAAACCCGCAATGAATCATTCGTATAGTTGTATATTCGCATTATTCAGAGTTAGTCTCTTTTTTTCATTAAAAATACTGCCAAAGGACGGTTTTTCAAAGAAGGTACTCAAAGTTCTATTATGGATTTTCAATGTATACCTTACGTTGTTCATGTATTCGTGGAGCCTTTCTACTGGTAGTTCATTTATTTTGATAGCCGCTGGGTTAGTGCAGTTTACCACACTATTGACATTCCGCTGGATTTTCTGCTTCAGATTGGACCACTTCAAAGATATTGCCAGATACTTAAGTGAAAGACCCAATAAATACGTTCTAAAATGGTGGTTTTACGTTTGGGCTAGCATGAGCACTTTCTTGCAGGCGGCATTTCTTATTAATAGAATGATCGACATAAGTCAGGCGCCCAACACCGATGTTCATTTGGCAAGCAACTTAGAAAAACCATACGACTATGTTTTTAAATGGTTGTTCGACATGATGTTCATAATATTTTTAAAGACGCCCATAAACATCTTCTCAATATTTTACGTCACTGTATGCCTTCTGCTGAGGAACAAAATCTTGAATTTCATTGATGAGATCCAATCTCCGATTGATTATGCTGCCTTAAAGCAATCCTACTCCAGAATAGCATCGATCATTGAACACATGGACGATTCTTTTTCGTTTCTGATGTTCTGCTACACAGTTCACAGTTCTATGCTAATTTTTAATCTGACAACCAAGGCCCTCCACACAGTGGACGTGTTCAGCACGGTCAAACTCGTATTTACTGTCGGCTTTTTCTTCTTCGCCTTGCAGTCTTTCATCGCGATGGCAACTGCAGCTTCTTTAGTGAACGAGGCGTGGCAGAACGTGGGAAGGAAAGTCAAGAAGTTGTCTGCCGATTCTTTGAGTACTGAAATCAAACTCCAGAGGTTCGTTTCTTTGACGGAGGACGATGTCTGCCTCACTGTTTGGAAGATCGCTCCCATTGGAAGGAACTTCATTCTCGGTACGCTCGGTGCTGTCTTCACCTATGTTCTTTTGTTCGATAATTTAAATTATAAACAGGATGCATGTACTCCCAAGTAGCTATGTATGCCAGTTTACTGAAATTTCTAACACAAATTAAAACTTGGATGTGAACTTTCATGAAAAATTCCCGTTAATGAAGAAATCATGAAAGGTGCAGAAACTTGAATAAACGTATATTAACTAGTTTGCTTAAAGTTCAATCATTAATCAGAACGTATCACCAAATTGATTTATTGATTTAACGTCGCTCGGTGCTGTCTTCACCTATGTTCTTTTGTTCGTTAGTTTGAATTTGAAACAGGATGCATGCACTCCCCAGTAACTATGTGTGCAAGATTACTGACATTTCTAACAAAAATCAAAACTTGGATGCAAACTTTCTTGTAAAATTCCTTTAACAAAGAAATTATGAAAAATGTAGAAACTTGAATAAAAGCATTATTAACTAGTTTGCTTGAAGTTGAATCATTTATCGAAACGTATCACCGAATTGGTTTATTGAATAAATGTCTCACGGTGCTGTCTTCACCTATGTTCTTTTGTTCGATTGTTTGAATTTGAAACAGGATGCATGCACTCCCAAGTAACTATTTGTGCCAGATTACTGACATTTCTAACAAAAATCAAAACTTGGATGCAAACTTTCTTGTAAAATTCATGTAACAAAGAAATTATGAAAGATGTAGAACCTTGAATAAAAGCATTATTAACTAGTTTGCTTGAAGTTGAATCATTTATCAAAACGTATCACCGAATTGATTTATTGATTTAACGTCGCTCGGTGCTGTCTTCACCTATGTTCTTTTGTTCATTAGTTTGAATTTGAAACAGGATGCATTCAGACGCAAGTAACTATGTGTACCAGATTACTGACATTTCTAACAAAAATCAAAACTTGGATTGACTTTCTTGTAAAATTCCTGTAACAAAGAAATTATGAAAAATGTAGAAACTTGAATAAAAACATTATTAACTAGTTTGCTTGAAGTTGAATCATTTATCGAAACGTATCACCGAATTGGTTTGTTGAATTAATGTCTCACGGTGCTGTCTTTACCAATGTTCTTTTGTTCGATTGTTTGAATTTGAAACAGGATGCATGCAGACCAAGTAACTATGTGTACCAGATTACTGACATTTCTAACAAAAATCAAAACTTGGATGCAAACTTTCTTGTAAAATTCCTGTAACAAAGAAATTATGAAAGATGTAGAAACTTGAATAAAAGCATTATTAACTAGTTTGTTTGAAGTTGAATCATTTATCGAAACGTATCACCGAATTGGTTTGTTGAATTAATGTCTCACGGTGCTGTCTTCACCTATGTTCTTTTGTTCGATTGTTTGAATTTGAAACAGGATGCATGCACTCCCAAATAACTATGTGTACCAGATTACTGACATTTCTAACAAAAATCAAAACTTGGATGCAAACTTTCTTGTAAAATTCCTGTAACAAAGAAATTATGAAAGATGTAGAAACTTGAATAAAAGCATTATTAACTAGTTTGCTTGAAGTTGAATCATTTATCGAAACGTATCACCGAATTGGTTTGTTGAATTAATGTCTCACGGTGCTGTCTTTACCAATGTTCTTTTGTTCGATTGTTTGAATTTGAAACAGGATGCATTCAGACGCAAGTAACTATGTGTACCAGATTACTGACATTTCTAACAAAAATCAAAACTTGAATGCAAACTTTCTTGTAAAATTCCTGTTACAAAGAAATTATGAAAGATGTAGAACCTTGAATAAAAGCATTATTAACTAGTTTGCTTGAAGTTGAATCATTTATCGAAACGTATCACCGAATTGGTTTGTTGAATTAATGTCTCACGGTGCTGTCTTTACCAATGTTCTTTTGTTCGATTGTTTGAATTTGAAACAGGATGCATGCAGACCCAAGTAACTATGTGTACCAGATTACTGACATTTCTAACAAAAATCAAAACTTGGATGCAAACTTTCTTGTAAAATTCCTGTAACAAAGAAATTATGAAAGATGTAGAAACTTGAATAAAAGCATTATTAACTAGTTTGCTTGAAGTTGAATCATTTATCGAAACGTATCACCGAATTGGTTTGTTGAATTAATGTCTCACGGTGCTGTCTTCACCTATGTTCTTTTGTTCGATTGTTTGAATTTGAAACAGGATGCATGCACTCCCAAATAACTATGTGTACCAGATTACTGACATTTCTAACAAAAATCAAAACTTGGATGCAAACTTTCTTGTAAAATTCCTGTAACAAAGAAATTATGAAAGATGTAGAAACTTGAATAAAAGCATTATTAACTAGTTTGCTTGAAGTTGAATCATTTATCGAAACGTATCACCGAATTGGTTTGTTGAATTAATGTCTCACGGTGCTGTCTTCACCTATGTTCTTTTGTTCGATTGTTTGAATTTGAAACAAGATGCATGCACTCCCAAATAACTATGTGTGCCAGATTACTGACATTTCTAACAAAAATCAAAACTTGGATGCAAACTTTCTTGTAAAATTCCTGTAACAAAGAAATTATGAAAAATGTAGAAACTTGAATAAAAGCATTATTAACTAGTTTGCTTGAAGTTTTAACATTTATCGAAACGTATCACCGAATTGGTTTGTTGAATTAATGTCTCACGGTGCTGTCTTCACCTATGTTCTTTTGTTCGATTGTTTGAATTTGAAACAGGATGCATGCACTCCCAAGTAACTATGTGTGCCAGAACTGACATTTCCAACAAAAATCAAAACTTGGATGCAATCTTTCTTGTAAAATTCCTGTTCAACTCATGAGATTCATTTCCTTGACAGAAGGCGATCTGTGTCTCACTGTGTGGAAGATAATCCCCCCCAAGAGGAATTTCATCCTAGGTGCGTTTGGTGCCATCTTCACATATATTATTTTGATCGATAGCTTCAAAATAAAAGTATCGAATTGAAGACTGTTTGACAAATACCAGGATTTCAAGCAGTTTTTTCTTGTATCTAAAAATTAATATAATTTGAGGCACATTAACGCATTGTTAGGACATATTATTGCAGTATTAAGACATATTAATGTACTGTTAAGACACATTAATGCTCTATTAAAACACATTAGTAGATTATTGTAACACATTAGTAGAATATTGTAACACATTAGTAGATTATTGTAACACATTAGTAGATTATTGTAACACATTAGTATACTATTAAAACATATTAATGCACTATTAAGACACATTAATGCATTGTTAAGACACATTAGTAGACGATTAAAGAATATTAGTACACTTTTAAAACACATTAGTAGACGATTAAAGAATATTAATACACTTTTAAAACACATTAGTAGACGATTAAAGAATATTAGTACACTTTTAAAACACATTAATTCATTTGTAAGACGCATTAATGCACTAGTAAAACATGTAAATGTACTATTAAGACACATTAATGTAATATTAAGATACATTAATGTACAATTAAGACACTAATTCACTATTAAGACAATTTAATTCACTATTAAGACAAGTTAATTCATATTAAGACACATTAGTACACTATTAAGACGCATTAGTACACTATTAAGACACATTGATATAGTATTAGACATATTAATACACTTAGCATATTATTGCATTACATTAATGTCGACTTTCATGAACTATTTGATCAAGGATGAACTCTGAATTTTCGTTCAGTTACTCTTTGCGTTTTATTAAAAACTTGTTAGGAAATTTATGTAAAGTACTTTATTTCCTGGACTCCTGCTGAACATTGAATCACCAAGAGACTTGCCACTACTAAAGCCATGCTTCCTGAATTGTCCTATATATTTAAGGTCTTCTCACAATAAAGAACATTGGAAAACGCAACCAGAAGTGTCTGATGGTACTTCTTTACATAACTTTATATCACGTGTCTTTCTTTTCAGCATTATATTTGGAGGATTCTCTTTGAATACCTTTAAGTTTATTCAATTTATTTTAAATAAATTAAATTCCAGTTTTCCTGCGTACGGTTAATTTAGAATAACCTTTTAAATGTATAATACGTGGACCATTGAGTAAAGAATACTTTGTGATGTCAGACTCGCATTTTAACGACCATTTTAATTGTGAATATGAAATAAAAATTTCCTTTTATATATATATAGTAAATACTACTAATTTTAATATAGATTAAATTAAAGTGATGCTAAAGGCACACACCTGCTAAAGAAATCTTCAAATAATTAATTGAAGTGTTGTTTTCCAACTTTAAAATATCTTATTATTGAAGTGAAAAGTCTTTCAGTTTTGAGTAGTAAGAACTCGTTTGCTAAAAACGAATGTAACGTTTTGAGTAAGAAAAATCTGAACTCTGTTTCACACCTGACATGTGTCCAGAAATAATGGCAAATGACACCTGGCCATAAGTCTAGAAATGGACACTGTGTCCAGAAATGGCGGAACCTGACACCTGACCAGTGTCCAGAAATGGCGGCAATTGATGCCTGACCATATATCTAGAAATGGACACTGTGGCCAGAAATGGCAGAAATTGACACCTGACCTGTGTTCAGAAATGAGGGAAATTTTCACCTGACCTGTGTCCAGAAATGGCGGAAATTTACACTTGACCTGTGTCTAGAAATGGACCCTGTGTGAGAAATGGGTCATTTCTTTGTGGTAGATTTATACCTTGCAAAAGTGAATACCACTGATATCTAACTGTAACTTATGAATTGTGCAAAACAGTTTATGGATTTGAAGCTAATGTAAGAAGAACGTTTGGAAGAATATATTTTTCAATCCTAGTTCTTATTATTCAAGTTTTGTTCCCCACATGCTTTGGACATTGCAACATAATAAACTGCACAAAATAGTTGAGTGCCATTTAGCATGGTAACATTAAACATAATAACAAATGCAAATAACACATAACATTAAATAATTCAAACCCTATGTTTATAATTACTAAAGCGGATAAAAGTTATACGTAGCCACATATATGAAATAGATTACACCTTCAAGCTTCCAAAAAAAATTACCTGGTTCTGCCCCTAACTCTAGTTTTCATTGGTATGTAATTGAAGATCATGAATGTCATAAAAAACCGATACACTCTCCAGATATGGCCAGCAAATTTCATGCATTTAATTTTAACCTGTTTAATAATATCAGCCTCTTGCATATTCTCTACAGCTCATTGTTGCATTTGTGCCATCATATACCATTAGCATTTATTGCACACAGAACCTTTCTCACAAACATGGCGAGCCGATTTTCATACGATCTCGTTATGGCGCGGTTTTCAAAACCATATGTGAGTATACTTTCAATAACGGTTTCATAGAAAACTATTTTAGATTTTCTTTTAACTAATTTTGATTGTGAGAAACTACTAATATATCAGACACCGATTAACAGCAACTGTACGTCGTTTGACCTCGGAATCCATGTTGCTATGGTTACTCACAATTCAAGCAAGTTAGGTCAAGCTGTCAACAAGCGCAAATTTATGATTTTCTGTTTAAAAAAATTTCTCATTCTACTTATGCAATTAAGAGTATATAATGGTCATTAAACACGGATCATCATATAGTCATTAAAACATCGTCATAATAATCACCATACTAATCAGAGATAATATTTCTTCATTAGCAAGCCATCAACTATAACTATGTAGGTAAATACAATACCCAGAGTGCTGATGATGAAATTCGTTCTGGTGGATACCATCTTCTACACTGTGAGGCAGAGATCCTTGTCAGTAAGGGAAATGAATTGCTGAATGTGGATGGCAGAAGTCAAAGATTCGGGAATCAGGGTCTTCACTCTGTTTCTTATATTTTGAAATGCCTCGCTCACCTATGACGCTGACACTGCCATGGCAACAAGGGAAGTGTGAAAGTTCGTGAGTAAAAAACCCATTTCCAAAATTCGCTTGTTTAAATGTTTCATTGCGTATTGATTAGGGCCATGCTGGTGTACAAATACGTGGATGCCGAGGTGAAGACTGTCGAGCAGAACATCAGAAATGACATGGAGTCATCGATGGTTCCGATTATCGATGCGATTCTGGTGTAAGATTACATCAGCGCTCATAATCTCTATTCTTTCTTTGGGTTACTTTCTTGGCGAAATTGAGGATTTCAGATCTCATCTGATGACAAGCGGTGACGGTGAATATCGAGAAGACGTCGATGGGAAGTTTGAAATGTATAATCAAGTGTGCAAAACGGGATGTGCTTATAATGGTGGCGTAGGGATACGCCATTTTATAATTAAGAAATACAAGATCCATGGAAGCATAGGATCCATTAGCAAAAATATAGATGAATAAAAAACCTAACATAAGCGTTTATAGTCCATGCACAAATCCAACGCTTGATAGTTGGATCTTCTTTGATTTTTTTACGCAAAAAGACTTTGCAATGGCACTGAATTGCTCAAATCGTTTACATAGAATCCATAGGAATGCAATATGTGATTGCTTTCAAAACAACCACATTTTTATAGAAAAGAAATCGAAAATAAAAGCATACATGTTGTATAAGTATTGAACACCAATAAAATTATTTTTAAATATTTTCTTGATAATGCCGTCTCCTTTTAATATCTTTATAGACAATATAAAACTGCAGTTGTATAATATGAATATATATTTAAAAGGTGGTTTCATTTTCTCCAAGTTTGAGATGTAATAAATATAGCTTTTGTAACAATGTATTTTGAAATATTCTAGGGCTAAAGTACTTGTCATTGCTGCAAATGGTATATTTTTAAACGTCTCACCAATATTTTGTACACCAATTTCCATTAAGTTCCAAACAAAAACCTATATAAAATAAAATTGTCACAAAATAATTTTATAAATTATTCTTGTAAATTAAAATGGGTTGTCTTTGATCGCGATTGTTTTGGTTCTTCGAATGCGTGTACACATGTATGCATGTGTATTGTGTATTGAAGAAATGACTCCTTGTTCTCGAAGATGATTATCATTCTATAAAAAGTAAATATTTTGTTTTGTGTACTAGCTTTTGTCAAATTTACAAAAGACCCTCTTCAATTGATTTTGGATATTTTTCGGTCATTGAGTTTGAGTTAGTATGTTTCTATAGAGAAAGAGACCATATTGTTTTATTGATTCGCAATAATTTTAAGTGTGATTAATTAAAAAAGTGCTAATCAATCATAAAAGAAACTTGCGATATCACGCAAAATTTATTTTTATTGCATACTTATAAATTTTTTTAAAAATTATTATGTGCTATTTATTTATCCCTGTATCGATTTTATTATAATTTCTTTATTGTTTCTTAATATATAAATTTCTTAAAGTCTTTGAAGTATTAATCCAATAACTCACCGATTTTTAAGATTTGTTTCCGCATAAAATTGTTTGGTAAAATAAGGTATTGATTTTTAATAACTCGAAGTGTTTTTGCTAATCAAAGGAAGATTTCTGAAACTTTAGGTTTGATTTTCCAGACAAAAGAAAGATATTTCTAACTATGTGTCCAGGGACGCCCCCAGGGGGTGCGACGCGTGCCCCCGCACAGGGCCCCACGCTTCTAAAGGGGCCCTGCGCTCATTTCAGAAAAACGCACAAAATAAAAATGTTACAGATAAAATTAATTTCTTATTTTTCAAAAAAACTTTTGACTTGAAACGTCTTAAAAATGAGCAACATGAAATAGCAGGAGAGAAACGTCATGTTAACGATAGAATGTACAATGTCCTTCAGGAAGGACAGAGAGTACTGACAGTGTGACTCATTTTTACGATCATATAGGCTTGCTCTTCCTTCGGGCAGGACGGCCGGTATTGCTACCAAATAATTCAGTAAATTCTAAGTTGGTGCAAAAGAAAAAAAGTTTAAAAATTCCAACTGTAATATTTTGTATGCACAAAAGTGCTTCCAGAAGTACTTTCCATTGTACCTTCTATAATTAATCTGTTAGAGGGATCCTTTGCGTGACAAATATCAAAACGGACATAAATTTGGTCAAGTTCAATAGGAAATTAGGTTTATATTGGGAGATAAAAATAACACAAAAAATCCAAATAATATTGACTCTTATTAAACGAAATTCTCTAATAAATTTTCTATTCAAATGATATATATAGTCGTATCAAATAATTGTAGTTGATAAAAAAATATGATTGGCTTTTAAAAAATCTGCAATGTTAAAAATAGGTACTGAGTTTTTAAATGTATTAATTTTTGATTACATTCGATTCTTATCGTAGCTCCAAATACATAAGTTTTAGTTTTGAAAACGACGTACTCAAAAATGAGTAAAAATGAATTAAAAGAGCAGTTCCTTGCCTCCATAGGCTGTCTTCATAAATCACTTTCAATAAATCTCAATAATTAGAACCAGGACTTATCGGGAATCGAATCCAATCCGTCTACCTAAAGTCGTCCGCACCAAAGTCCAGGGCCATATCCGTTGTACTATGAGAGCTAGGTGAAGAAGTTATAAACAGAAGTTATATACAAAAGAATGGGAAGTAAGATAATTGAGTTTGTAATAACTCAGTATCCAGTAAAGCAATCGACATCAAATGATGTGGAAAACCATCTTCTGAGCAAATATTTTAAGTGTGTCAGGTCGCTTTGTTGGGAAGGATCGAACAGAAGCTGAGATTAGCAATATTAAATCACATTGCTTATTTTTGCGAATGTACGTGTTGCAAACCGGCCCACTTGGGGCATGATTCACTGTGCTGAGAGGCCCCATTTGGGTTTGGAATGTGGCATCTTCCACTTGAAAAGTTTCGGTTCGGATTTCGAACAGAGAGAGCACCAGGCCGCCATTGAGTATGGTTGGATAAAATTCAGCTCCTCCACAAAAAGTATTGTTTGGGAATGTAAATAAAAACTAGTTAAGTTTTTAAAAGATGTCTCTTCTCCTTGAGTCTTCCGAACTACAGGAAATGCATCGAACCTGGTAGGTTTGCATTTGCATTTACAAAATTATGGCGCCCGAACAGGGACTCGAGGAAAAAGAGACAATGCAATCTCTCAAACAAAGACGCACAGCCGTGCGAGGTTCATTCACAAAGGCCGTTAAGCTCTTACGTGAGCTTATAACGGAAATGGCTGGAGCCGTGAATGTCCAAATAGCTTTAAATCAGCTAGAAGAAAAAGCCAAAAAACTCTTTGCCCTAGACGTTGTGTTCCTGGAACTCCTGCAGAGTCAGGAAGCGGGATGCAGCCAAGAAGACTTCAATCAAGAATATTACGCTGCCGAAGTCCATGAAGAGGAGCTTATAGCTTGCCGTGTCCGAGCTACAATACATCTAAAAGAATTGACGATCTCGTCGAGGGATGGAGATCGCGTTCGAATCCGAGGAGATTCATTCCCGGCCGCGGTTGTGACCCACTCAGCCGATTTCATCCCCCCCGTCCCAGTATTGAAGGTCTCGACGACAGATGAAGATGCTATTCGAATCCGAGGCGATTCCTTCCCGGTCGAAGTAGCGACCCCCTCAGCCGACTTCATCCCCCCCGTCCCAGTGCGACGACAGCCGGAAAGGCTTGTATATGATGTATCCTTTCAGTATAAGGGATTATCGTCTCCGAATCAATGTTTGGAAAAAGAGCCAAACCTTCTACTTAGTGCATCTGATAGTGTAAACTCATGTGATTCAGTAACTTATCGTCATACAAATGTTTGTTTTGGTGTAAAATGCTCCCCATTTCAATTAAGTGCCACCATAAATCATCATTTGAATCTAGTGCCCCGTGATCTTTCTCCAACTGCCAATCATCTAAGTGTTGATGATTGTATCCCAAGTTTATGTGACTTGGGGATCACTGGAATTCGTCCATTCTATTCGATGGACACTTCTACAGCTGTTAGAAACAGTTTTCGGAGTACGATGACCGAGTGGTGCACATTAGTGATAAATCGAATTAAATACATTCTTTCTGTGACTGATCCTCCTCAGTTCTGGCATAATATACCAGGTGTATAAAAAGCTGCCAACCTCGAGTCTCGTGATTGTTTTACTGAAAAGTTGAAACAATTAAAATGGTGGGAGGGTCCATCTTGGCTCTAAAAGTCAGAATCCAAGTGGCCTTCTAGTGTAAATATTTTAAATGAAGAGATAATTAGTTCTGAGTAACTAAAAAGTGTTAACTGTACATAATGATGTAGTGAAACAAATTGTATTTTGAATATGTCTCTTCTTATTTAGAAATTTAAGACTCTTTGTATCTCACAACAAACTCTATCGCTGATAACGTGCCAAAGTGGTCGAACTATGAATGCACCAGATCGTTTAAGCTATTAAGAATGAAACTTAAGAAAATTTAATATTTAGAATATTTTTTTTCAATTTATAATTTTCTTGCATTTAAATTTATATGTATATATATTTTAGCATTGATTAGTAAGCATTCTTTTAGTTAGCAAATAATTCATTGTTTTTGTTTTCAATGTGTATTTGTATATATTTTTGTATCCTTTTTGTATATTTGACTTTGCTTTTGTGGGGAGAGCTGTAGTAAGTAAAATTTGAGTTTATAAGTTTAAACTCAAAGGTGGGAGAATGTTGCAAACCGGCCCACTTGGGGCATGATTCACTGTGCTGAGAGGCCCCATTTGGGTTTGGAATGTGGCATCTTCCACTTGAAAAGTTTCGGTTCGGATTTCGAACAGAGAGAGCACCAGGCCGCCATTGAGTATGGTTGGATAAAATTCAGCTCCTCCACAAAAAGTATTGTTTGGGAATGTAAATAAAAACTAGTTAAGTTTTTAAAAGATGTCTCTTCTCCTTGAGTCTTCCGAACTACAGGAAATGCATCGAACCTGGTAGGTTTGCATTTGCATTTACAAAAGTACGATTACTTCAATTTGAGTACATCATCGCTCATTAACGATGCAATTGTACTCAAAGAAAAACGATTACGTCCTCATTTTTAAGCACATTTTTTTTCACTGTGAAAACAATTATTTGTTAAAATTTTCATTTAAACATTCATAAATTTGTAGGGAGTTAAAAATTGGCTCGTTATTAAGTTATCTACGGGCCCCGCGGCTTCCACGGTCGGCACAGTATATGACATATAGATTATGTTTCTAAACTAAAATAGTACAAAAAAAATTTAATAATATTTTCTTCCATTGATTTAGCTAGGCAAATCCCTGGTCAGAAGCGATACTTTAAAATCAGACGGACAAGGTTAAAATCGACATCTACTTTTATTTGAGAAGAAACTAATTAAAACAAACTGATAAATTATGACATTAGCAATGTTTGAACGGGACATCTCCGCGAACACTCGTCACAGACTGAACAGCAGTCTCAAAGCAATAAAGATAATTAGCATAACTCAAAAAAGATTACGTCGAACGGTATATCCAGGCTGCCCCAGACGGCACAAAGCGCAGCGCACAAAGGGCCAAGCATGAATGTGTATTCATGGAGGTCGAGCAAGAATGTATTCATGGAGGTCGAAGCGCTATGAATGGCTGATACATTGGGAAAGTAAGTACCGTCCGGATAGGTCCGAACATCTATATAATTGAGTTTAGGTCTGAAATAATGATTCGACAAACAGCATGAAGTTTGTATTGAACATCAAATTCATAATAAAATTAAATAGACTATTCAAATTAAATGAAATAAGTTAAGAAAGCAATAAATATTACAACTAGACTTTTTATTGAGATTATTTTATATCTACATCTTCAAAAACACTCAGTAAATACTAGAAATTCATAAATAGTTAAACTTCATATTTCACATAACCACGTAAATACAAATATGAGACAACAAAGAATGTGTACTTTGTAAATAGTTTCACAGAAGTCTTTCAAGTAACCTTTCACATAAAAAAGTAATAGAAATTTAAACAGAAAAAATAATTAGTGAGGAACACAAAATCAATTAAATTGATATTGCAAATGCATTTCTGGCTTGTTTGTCCATATCTTACAGTTTTAAATATTTTGTTGAAGTACCACTATAGACGAATTAAAGGAATAGATAGAAAAACAAGACAGCTCCCTTTTTTTCTGATGTACACTTTTTAACTTATACCCATAAATAAAAAAGATCACATCAAAATGCACAAAGGTATATCCTTCAAGATGGATCCTGAACAGTCTCCTTCAAGTCGGAATTATTTCAACAAACCAATTTAGTGGCGCATTTCCATAAAGGATTGAACTTCAAGCAAGCTGGTTAATATTACGGTTATTCAACTTTCTACAGCTTTCATGATTTCTTTATTAATTGGAATTGTACAATAAAGTTTAGATTATTTTTAGAAATTTCAGTAAACTCACATAAATAGTTACTTGGGGGTGTATGCAGCCTGTTTCAAATTCAAACTATCGAACAAAAGAACATAGGTGAAGACAGCACCGAGCGTACCGAGAATGAAATTCCTTCCAATAGGAGCGATCTTCCACACAGTGAGGCAGACATCGTCCTCCGTCAAAGAAACGAACCTCTGGAGTTTGATTTCAGTACTCAAAGAATCGGCGGACAACTTCTTGACTTTCCTTCCCACGTTCTGCCACGCCTCGTTCACTAAAGAAGCTGCAGTTGCCATCGCGATGAAAGACTGCAAGGCGAAGAAGAAAGAGCCGACAGTAAATACGAGTTTGACCGTGCTGAACACGTCCACTGTGTGGAGGGCCTTGGTTGTCAGATTAAAAATTAGCATAGAACTGTGAATTGTGTAGCAGAACATTAGAAACGAAAAAGAATCGTCCATGTGTTCAATGATCGATGCTATTCTGGAGTAGGATTGCTTTAAGGCAGCATAATCAATCGGAGATTGGATCCCATCTACGAAATTCAAGATTCTGTTCCTCAATTGAAGGCATACAGCGACGTAAAATATTGAGAAGGTGTTTATGGGCGTCTTTAAAAATATTATGAATGTGATGTCGAACAATAATTTAAAAACATAGTCGTATGGTTTTTCAAAGTTGCCTGCAAAATGAATGTTGGGCGCCTGACTTATGATGATCATTCTATTAATAAAAAATGCCGCCTGCAAGAAAGTGCTCATGGTAGCCCAAACGTAAAACCACCATTTTAGAACGTATTTATTGGGTCTTTCACTTAAGTATCTGGCAATATCTTTGAAGTGGTCCAATCTGAAGCAGAAAATCCAGCGGAATGTCAATAGTGTGGTAAACTGCACTAACCTAGCGGCTGTCAAAATAAATGAACTACCAGTAGAAAGGTTCCACGAATACATGAGCAGAGTAAGGTATACATTGAAAATCCATAATAGAACTTTGAAAAATTTCTTTGCAAAACCGTCCTTCGGCAATATTTGTATTGAGAAGAAGAGACTAACTCTGAATAATGCGAATATACAACTAAATGAAGGATTCATTGCGATTTTTGTTTTATACCAATCTAGTGAATAAATGTTGCTTTATGTCGTTTATAATTTTTAACTATTCATTTGTTTCAGCAATACAGTAAAAGTAAATAACATGAAGTTCTTAAGATGTCTGCTTATCTCAGATATATTTATAACTGCTTATATCAGATGGATTAAGCAATAAGAATAAAAATAACTTTATAAAACGTAATTAACATTAAGCAGTTGAGGGATTACTCGTATCTGTTACTTTTATAAAACTATAATTAAAGATTCATTAAGAGTTATAAATCTAAATGGATAAAATTTAAGAATACAGTGGCACTTTAGTAAATCAATTTTCATAGCCAATTTTTTGTGGAAAATGCTTTGAATTATCATTTCCAACACCGGAATACAGATGTCACGTAAACAAATGGGTAGAGTTACCTGCTGTAGATTACACCAATTAGAGACGTGAAATGAAAATCTGTCCTGACGTTATTTTAACAATGGGTTACTTAAAGGAGAATCTGAATCAGTGCATGCGCGTAAAACACACTGAAAATGAATCCGCAAGTTGACAACTGAGACTAAAATCGTATTTAGCAATATTGATTTAAACCCTTTAGAAAATGTGCCACCTTACTCTTAAAGATTAATCAGCTAAATGATGTTGATTTTCACACAACTGGAAATCTTCTTTATATAAGTAATATCAATAATAAACAAACAAAAACATTTCCTTCCAAAAACATTTCCTATGTTGCATAAATAAATTATTTTCGATTTATTTTTAATTTAATTTATTACTCGATATTTCAATGTCTTTAAGTCACTTAGTTCAATTACACCTTTTCAATTTATTTCCATAGTCGATAAATCAAAAGATTCCTATTCATTAAATCAAAGACGCTTTCATTCTAATTGATCAAAAACGTCGTAGATATTGATTATCTTTTTTATCTTTTTAAAGTTATAACTTAATCGATAAAAATGTTATTAATATTTGATTCAGATTTTAGGAAACATGTTACAAAGACGATAGACTGTTTACGTAATCATGTGAAAGGAGGTAAGGTTGTTTTTTACAAGGTTTTCGTTAAATAATTAATCTCTAAACATTCTTTTTTTATTTTTAATTATATATTACATCAGAAAAGGTTTTAAACTTTAAGATAATTACTTTTTCTTTGATAAAAAAAAGACTAAATCATAAAGCACAAAGAGAAAATGTTCCATTATATTTTTATAAATGTCATAGTATTCTTCAATCTTTTCAATTTATTTCATTCGTTAAGCTTATAACAATGTCCTTTACAAATATTTTCACCTTAAAGAAAGTATATATATCCCTTTACAATCTTGTTCAAAAAAGTTGTTATTGAAAGTACATGGGTTTTAGAAAATATAGAAGAAAAGAATACGAGCTATATTATCACTAATAATAATAAATAACGATCTTTTATTCATTTGGAAAAATATTTCTTAATAGCCTTATGTATTAGATAATTAAATAAAAATCAATAATTGATACGAAATAGATGCCGAAGCAACATAATGTACACCATTTTCCCGTGGTTTAGAGGAAATGCACAACATTAACAACTAGGTGCTTAACAAATTTCATTTTAAAATTTATTGTAATTGTCAAAAACGAAAATTAATTCAGATGACTTAATTAACTTATCATTCATTCAGATCACTGTAGTTAAATTAATAGTAGTCGTTTATTCGTTAATGTATCTTTCCGTGTAAAACATTTTTACTAAGGTGCAAATTTAAGAAAATGTTCTTAAAAGAATTATGTAATACAGAAGTTCATAATTAGACAGAATCAGTCGTCAACTGTTAAACAATTCTGCGATCTTTAATTTGAAACAGCCATGCAGTCGCACTATAAGTATTTATTCATATTATTTAGATTGAGTTTTATCTACTCAATTAAATTAATGTCAAAGGATAGTATTACAAAGAAAGTGTGCAAAGTCCTTCTGGTGATTTTTAATGCATACTTGACATTACAGTCAACTTCGCAATTGGTGTCCTATCCAATGGAAGGCAAGTCATTCATTGCAATTTTCACAAGCGTTCTCATAACTTTAACAATGCTTATATACCGCTGGATGCTCTGTACGAAATGGGACAACTTCAGGTGCTTAGCCGATTTTCTAAGCAAAAGATCCATAAAATATGCTCAAAAATCTAGAATAACGTTGTACGTATGGGCCATAACAAGTACCATATTATGCCAAGTATTCTGGCTTGTATACAATTTCTCGACGACGAGCGATTCTCCAGTGTTGTTAGGGATAAACTTTAAAGGACTTTTTGCTACAGTTTTCAACCAGTCGTATAAAATAAATGAGGCGCTATCTTTCTATATGGGCATGCATACCTTTTCGATATTCTACGTCACTATTTGCCATGATATTAGATCAGAAATTCTTAATTTCTTGGATACATTAAATAAAAGAGTTGACACTAACTACGAGGCCTTGATGGAATCCTACTCTAGAACAGTATCGCTGGTGGAAGACAGTGATGATTCTCTGTCTTTTATGGTACTCTGCCACACTGTCTACACATCGACATCCATGAGTTTCTTGATCATCGAGGCCCTGCATCCAGATACCATAGAAAGTATGCAGAGATCCATTATGACTATCTGTTTCTGCTTAATCACTCTGCAGTCTTTCGTTGCCATGACAGTTTCGGCCACTTTGGTGAGCGAGGCTGCACAGAAGGTGAACAAGAAGGTGAAGACTTTGTCTTCTGATTCTCTCAGTTCAGCAGTTCAACTCATGAGATTCATTTCCTTGACGGACGGCGATCTGTGTCTCACAGTGTGGAAGATAGTCCCCCTCAAGAGGAATTTCGTCCTAGGTGCGTTTGGTGCCATCTTCACATACATTATTTTGATCGATAGCTTCAAAATAACTGTATCGAATTGAAGACTGTTTGACAAATACCAGGATTTCAAGCAGTTTTTTCTTGTATTTAAAATTAATATAATTTGAGACACATTAACGCATTATTAGGACATATTATTGCACTATTAAGACATATTAATGTATTGTTAAGACACATTAATGCTCTATTAAAACACATTAGTATATTATTGTAACACATTAGTACACTATTAAAACATATTAATGCACTATTAAGACATATTAATTCACTATTAAGACACATTAATACACTATAATTAAGACATATTTATCCACTATTAAAACACGTTACTGCACTATTAAGACACAATAATGCATTTTAAGACACATTAGTACACTATTATAGAACATTAATGCACTATTAAAACACATTAATTCACTGTTAAGACACATTAATGCACTAGTAGAACACAATAATGCATTATTAAGACACATTAATGTTGACTTTCATGTACTATTTAATCAACGAGGAACTCTGGATTTTCGTTCAGTTACTCTCTGCATTTTATTAAAAACTTGTTAGAGCCAACCAAGTTAACCAAGAGACTTAAAACTACTAAAGCCATGCTCCCTGACTGTCCTCGGTTTCTAAGTTCTTCTTACAAAAAAGAACATTGGAAAACACAACCAGAAGTGTTTGATGTGTACCTCTGTTCTTTACCTAATTTTATACCACGTGTCTTTCTTTTCAGCATTATCTTTGGAAGACTCTCTTTGAATACCTCTAAGTTTATTGAATTTATTTATAATAAATTAAATTCCAGTTTTCCTGCATACGTTTAAATGTGGAGTTTTAAATTTATATGTGGAGTTTTACTTGACTGGATGCCAATGGTTATATTATTAAAGGTACTGTTTGTATTGAACAGAATTTAATTAATTAATGTTTTGTATGTTACGCTTAGCAATGACTAATGGGTTGGCACAACTACCAGTCAATGTCGACTCCTTTGACCCCCTCTATTTAGATACCACGTTAACATTTTAGATCATTCTTTTTTTTTGTTAAGTTCTCTTACTACTCCCACAATAAAATTTTATAATCCATATGACATCGTATATAACTTTTTTAACCCATACGACATTACATAAACATGTAAAAAACATATGTTTCCTTTCTTCTACTGCTTTGCAATTTTGTACACACCTTATAAAATATATACAGCATCGTTTCATGAAAACAAATCATTTTTCTTTTGGAATTTTGAAGTTTGGGTCTCCCTAAAATAAATCAAACTGGAAATCAAACTTATTTAAAAGTTGGGAGCTTTAAGAAAAATTAATTTTATAAAAAAAAATGTATCATTCGAAAAACATTTTGTACATAAATTTATTTCTATTATGCAAAATTTGAAATGAAAAACTTGAAATATTTTATCATAAATTATTTTGCATTGTATATTTATTAATTTGTTTCGCAATTTATTGAATGATAATTCTTCAACGCAGTGTAAACAGTAGAGGTCCGTGGTCGAAAATGTTAGTGCAGCCGAAATCATGTGAATCCCCCCCCCCCCCCCCCCCATTTTCCACAACGTCTTTTTCATTAGTTTTACTTTTGAAACTGCCGTACTCATAATTGAGTAAAAATGAATAAAAAGAGCAGTTCCTTGCCTTCATAGGCTGTCTTCATAAATCCCTTTTAATAAATCTCAATAACTACAACCAAACAATCGAACCCAATAGTTTACATAAAGTCGTCCGCACCAAAGTCCAGGGCCATTTCCGTTGAACAACGAGAGATACGTGAAGAAGTAATACACAGAAGTAATAATAAAAAGGCGTGACAAAAGTATGGGAAGTAAGATAATTGAATTGTAATAACTCAGTTTTCATTTAAGTAACCGACATCAAATTATGTGAAAAACCATCTTCTGAGCAAATATTTTAAGTTTGCCAGGTCGCTTTGTTAGGATGGTTCGAACAGAATTGATATTAGCAATATTAAATCACACTGCTTTTTTTTTGTGGCAAAAGTACGGTTATTTAAATTTGAGTACGTCATCGCTCATTAACGATGCAATTGTACTCAAAGAAAAACGATTACGTCCTCATTTTTAAGCATTTTTTTTACAGTGAGAAAACAATTATTTGTTAAAAGTATAATTTAAACATTCATAAAATTGTGTGGGGGTTAAAAACTGGCTCGTTACTAGGTTATCACAGGCCCCCGCTGTTTCTAAGGACGCCACTGTATATGACACATAGATTATGTTTCAAAACTAAAACAGTACAATAAAAAATTTAATAATATTTTCTTATATATAATTGAATATATGCTTAGGTCTGAAATAATGATTCAACAAACAGCATGAAGTTTGTATTGAACATCAAATTCATAACAAAATTAAATAGACTATTCATATTAAATGAAATATGTGAAGAAAGCAATAAATATTACAACTAGACTTTTTATTGAGATTATTTTATATATACATCTTCAAAAAAACTCAGTAAATACTAGAAATTCATAAATAGTTAGACATCATTTTTCACATAACCACGTAAATACAAATATGAGACAACAAAGAATGTGTACTTTGTAAATAGTTTCACAGAAGTCTTTCAAATAACCTTTCACATAAAAAAAATATAGAAATTTAAACAGAAAAAATATTCAGTGAGGAACACAAAATCAATTAAATAGATATTGCAAATACATTTCTGGCTTGTTTGCCCATATCTTACAGCTTTATATATTTTGTTGAACTACCACTATAGAAGAATTAAAGGAATAGATAGAAAAACAAGGCAGCTAACCTTTTTTCTGATGTATACTTTTTCACTTATAACCATAAATAAAAAAGATCACATCAAAATGCAGAATCGGAATTAATTCAAAAAGTCAATTTGGTGATGCATTTCGATAAATGATTGAACTTCAAGCAAGCTGGTTAATAATACGGTTATTCAACTTTCTACAGCTTTCATGATTTCTTTATTAATTGGAATTGTACAATAAAGTTTAGATTATTGTTAGAAATTTCAGTTAACTGGCATACATAGTTACTTGGGAGTGTGTGCAGCCTGTTTCGAATTCAAACTATCGAACAAATGAACATAGGTGAAGACAGCACCGAGCGAAATTATTTCAACAAAGCAATTTGATGATACGAAATTCAAGCAAACTAGTTAATTATACGGTTAATCAACTTTCTACACCATTCACGATTTCTTTATTAACAGGAATTTTACAAGAAAGTTCACATTCAAGTTTTCAAATTATTGTTAGAAATTTCAGTAAACTCACATACATAGTTACTTGGGAGTGTGTGCAGCCTGATTCGAATTCAAACTATCGAACAAAAGAACATAGGTGAAGACAGCACCGAGCGTACCGAGAATGAAATTCCTTCCAATGGGAGCGATCTTCCAAACAGTGAGGCAGACATCGTCCTCCGTCAAAGAAACGAACCTCTGGAGTTTGATTTCAGTACTCAAAGAATCGGCAGACAACTTCTTGACTTTCCTTCCCACGTTCTGCCACGCCTCGTTCACTAAAGAAGCTGCAGTTGCCATAGCGATGAAAGACTGCAAGGCGAAGAAGAAAAAGCCGACAGCAAATACGAGTTCGACCGTGCTGAACATACCTTTTGCGTGGAGGACCTTGGTTGTCAGATTAAAAATTATCATAGAACTGTGAACTGTGTAGCAGAACATCAGAAACGAAAAAGAATCGTCCATGTGTTCAATCAGCGATGCTATTCTGGAGTAGGATTGCTTCAAGCCAGTGTAATTATTTGTTGATGGTATCTCATCAACGAAATTCAAGATTTTGTTCCTCAGTTGAAGGCATACAGCGACGTAAAATATTGAGAAGATGTTTATGGGCGTCTTTAAAAATATTATGAACATCATGTCGAACAACCATTTAAAAACATAGTCGTATGGTTTTTCAAAGTTGCTTGCAAAATGAACATCGGTGTTGGGCGCCTGACTTATGAAGATCATTTTATAGATGAGAAATGCCGCCTGCAAGAAAGTGCTCATGGTAGCCCAAACGTAAAACCACCATTTTAGAACGTATTTATTGGGTCTTTCACTTAAGTATCTGGCAATATCTTTGAAATGGTCCAATCTGAAGCAGAAAATCCAGCGGAATGTCAATAGTGTGGTAATCTGCACTAACCCAGCGGCTATCAAAATAAATGACCTACCAGTAGAAAGGTTCCACGAATACACGTGCAACGTAAGGTATACATTGAAAATCCATAATAGAACTTTGAGTACCTTCTTTGAAAAACCGTCCTTTGGCAATACTTTTATTGAGAAAAAGAGACTAACTCTGAATAATGCGAATATACAGCTATATAAAGGATTCATTGCGATTTTTGTTTTATACCAATCTAGTGAACACACTTGGATTTATCTCTTTTATAATTTTAAACTATTTATTTGTTGCAGCAATACAACAAAAGTAAATAATATGAAGTTTTTAAGTCTGCTTGTCGCATATACCTTTATACTTTCTTGAGCTGTTTATATAAGCTGGGTTAAGCAACCTATTTCGATAATAAAAACGACGTTATGTCCGTTATGAAACGTAAATAACATTAAGTATTTGAATGATATACTCGTTATAGATACATTGATAATTTTATATTTTACATAACAGTATATTTTCGGATTCATTAAGAGGGATGATCATAAATATAAATGGGTAAAACTTAGGAATACAGTGGCGCTTCAGCAAACCATTTTCATGGGCAATATTTGTGGGAAACGCTTTGAGTTCTCGTTTCATACACCAGAGTATCGATGTTACGTAAACAAATGAGTAGAGTTACTTGATGTAGATTTAACCAATTAGAGACGCGAAATGAAAAACTTTTCTGACGTCATTTTAACGATGGATTACTTAAAGGAGAATGCGGAACTGCGCATGCGTGTAAAACACACTGAAAAGAAACGCTGAAGGTTGTCAAATAGAACTAATTTAATGATATCGATTTAGACGCCTTAGCAAATATGCCATCGTATTCTTAAGATTAATCAGCTAAATGTCCTCCATCAGCCCAAATCTAGAAATCTTCTTCATATAATTCATATCCGTAACAAATGAACAGTTACAAAACATTTCCTACGTTGCGCAAATAAGTGATTTTCGATTTACTGATATAATTTCATTTAAAACTCGATATTTTAATGTTTTTAAGTCATTTAGTTTCTTTTGAATTGTACCATTTTAATTTATTTCCATAGTCGATAAATCAAGTGATTCTTATTCATTTATTTAGTCATAGACGCTTTCATTCTAATTGATCAAAAATATCCTAGATATTGATTCTCTTTTTTTTTTATCTTTTTAAAGTTATAACTTAATCGATAAAAATGTTATTAATACTTGATTCAGATTTTAGGAAAAATGTTCCAAAGACGATAGACCAGCGATTCTCAACCTGTGGGGCGCGCCCCCCTAGGGGGGCGCGAGCACACTAGAGGAGAGGCGCGAGAATATCCAAGAGAAAATATTATTTAAAAAATTTATTAACTGAGTGAAAGGAAAGCTCACATACACATGGAAAACAAAATACATTTCGACATATTTAACAAATAAAGTAAAACAATTTACTAAATCAAAACTTACTTAATAAAAACATACTAAATTAAAAACAAATTTAATAATTATTAGTGACTTCCTTGGGCCTGTCTTCAGAGCAAAGTTTTTCAAAGGAAGGCTTAATGTTAGAAATATAAACTCTCAGTTCTGTTTCTATATTTAGCCTGGATCTTTATTTTGTCTTCAAAGAAGCCACAGCAGAAAATCCAGTTTCACAAAGGTAGGATGTTGAAAATAGTAATAGAATGCGAAATGCCCTTGTTTTTAGTGCAGAAAAATCATCCTCTACTCCTGCACCAAAATTCAAAAAGTGATTTATTACTAAATTGTCTTTTGGTTACGCGACTTGTCGTGAAGTCTATGACTTTTTCTTCCTCATCAATTGAGAGTCCTTCGGGAGTCTTATGAAATGGATCCCTCTCACTCGTAACTTGCTATCAGTTTGTCGTCAGCAAGAAAATACTATTTAAAATTCTTTGCCAGCATGGCTAAAAGATTTTCAATGGTTGCAAAAACAACTTTTACATGTTCTTCAGCCTTGTAAGTTTTAGTACAATCATCAACATTTGCAAACAGTGTTATTTTTTTTTTTTGCTTTAAATTTCTGCTCCACAATTCCAATTTTCTACAAAAAGCATTCACTTTATCACTCGTATCCAACATATGTGTATTTGCTCCTTGGAGTTGAATTTTCAAGTTATTTAATTTCTCGTATATGTCGACCAAGTAGCTCAATTTCATCATAAATAAGCCATCGCGAAAATTCTCGGCTCCCGGTCTGTTTTCTTCTTCTAGGAAAATGGCGATTTCTTCTCTTAATTCATAAACACGTTGCAAAAATTTCCCACGTGAATAACCATCTTGCCTCCTCCTCCAACCTCGCAATAAAATAGTAACGCTGAATGTACTGAACCCATGTCTTTACAAAGTGTGGAAAAGATTCTCGATGTCAGGGGTCTCATTTTTATCTAATTAACTACGGTTACAACCGTAGTTAACACAATATTCAGACCATGACTCATTTCTTTCGAAGACAAAGCTTCTCTGTGGATCATGCAATGTGTTCAGACGCACTGAGGCGATTTTTGTTTTACAAGTGCTTGCATACTTTGGAATCTTCCGGACATTGAACGAGCACCATCGAGGCATATTCCGACGCAATTTTTCCATTCTATGTTTGCCTCGTTCATAAAATCATTTAAAATAGCAAATAATGCGAGCGCTGTTGTTTTGAGTTCTATTGGTTTGCAGAAAAGTAGTTCTTCTACTACTGACATATTATCACAAAATCGAACATAGGCAATTAAATGAGCATCTTTATTACTATATGTTGCTTCATCAAGCTGTATTAAAAACAATTTGTCACGGAACTTCGAGAAAAGCTGACACTGTACATCTTCAGATATATCACCAATTCGACGAGCAACAGTATCATTTGAAAGAAGTATGGACTGCAATTGTTTTGAAAAATTATCTCCAAACATAGTTTCTACAATCTCAATTGCTGCTGGTAAAGTAAGCTCTTCACCAATGGTGTGAGGTTTTTTACATCTGGCTATTTTATATGAAACTTTGTAAGATGCAATTAAAGCTTTTTTATTCGCAGACAAAGTTTCTTTAAAAAATGATTTTTGCTTTTTATATGATTTTAATTTTCATTCAAAGAATTCTCTGGGTTTGTTGACGTACTCACTATGAAGCGTTTCCAAATGTCGTTTAAGTTTAATAGGTTTCATGCTGTATGCGGCCAATATTTTTGAGCAAATGATACACAGGGGCCTTTTTTCTTCATTTACTTCAGTACTGGTAAACCCAAAATTTAAGTATTCTTGTGAATATTTGCTTGATTTTATTTTCGGAACCACGCTCGTCTGTGTACTTGTTGATGCTTGACTATCGTCTAATGCTCGCTTACTTCCGCTTAAAAATGTATCCATGAGTCTGCATAAATCTCCTGCCGTGAATATTTAATATGGTGAATTGCAATTAACACGAAACCATATATAACATACACATTCAGGATAGATTCGATAGCGATAGAAGGATCGACTCGAATGAGACTGGCTGGAATTGAAACTTGTGTTATCGAACATTTTCCTTCTTCCTATGAAAAATCATTTGCTCTGCGCATGCTCGAGACGACAGCGGTCGTGTGGATTCCCTTCCACAAACATTACTTATTTTTTTCTCTTTTGTTTAGTCATTCTTCTGTTTCATTTATTTTATTATTCGAAAAAATGTATTCCCAGTTTCTAAATTTAGCTCACCCCGTCTAGGTTAACTTTCATTACCGAATTTTTCTACTTTCATATTCTTTTAACGTTATCTCCCTGTTTGGCTTTCATTTCAAATATAATATTTAAATTTTCCCCGCTTTCATTCGCTTTATCTGTTTACCGCCCGCTTGGCAAAATGCCAGATGTGGTTTCTCGCAAACGTTGGCTCGTTTTTACTTTTGTTTTGGCAGTTAGTTAAAAACAATTTAAAAACAGAATCCAAAATACTCAATATACATTGTTGTTGTATGCATTTTATTGAATGCGGGGGACGCGATGAAAATTATGATTGAAAACTGGGCCGCGATTACTGAAAGGTTGAGAAACGCTGCGATAGACAGTTTATGTAATAATTTGAAAGTAGGTAAGGCTGTGATTTGCACATATTCTTACAAGGTTTTCCTTAAAAAATTAACCTCTAAGCATATTTTTTATTATTCATGAAATATTATATCAGAAAAGGTTGTAAACTTTTAGAAAATTACTTTATCTTTGATAAACAAAACTAAATCATAAATTACAAAGAAAATGTTCCATTATTTTTAAAAATTTGATAATATTCTTTAATCTTTTTTAATTATTTCAATCGTTAAGTTTATAACAATATCCTTTACAAATATTTTCACCTTAAAAGAATGTATTCCTGTAGAAATTTTTCAGTGTGTAAGAAACACGGATATTATTGAAAGTACATGGTTTGTTTTGAACTTTTGAAGATATAAAAGAAAAACAATACATATTATTATCACAAATAATAATCAACATCACCACATTTATCGATCTTTGATAAAATATTTCATAATAGCCTTATGTATTAGATAATTATATAAAAGTCAGTAAGTGAAACGACATCGATGCCATAGCAACATAATATACACAATTGCGTAGATTAGCATAGTCTAGTTTAAGAGAAATAGAAAGCTATACAACTTAATGCTTAACAGATTTCGTTTCAATGTCATTGTAACAATCGAAACTGGAAACTAATTTTGATGACTTAGTAAAGTTATAAATCACTTGTGAAATTAAAAGTGGCCTCTTATTCCTTGATGCATCTTTCCGTGTAAAACATATATAATACGGTAAAAAATTAAGAAAATGTTTTAAAAATAATTATTTAATACAGAAATTCATAATTACATAGATTTAGTCGTCAACTGTTAAACAATTCTGTGATCTTTAATTCGAAACAGCCATGCAGTCGCACTATAAGTATATATTTATGTTATTTAAATTGAGCTTTATCTACTCAATTAAATTAATTTCAAAGGATAGTATTACAAAGAAAGTGTGCAAAGTCCTTCTGGTGATTTTTAATGCATTCTTGACATTACTTTCAACTTCGCAATTGGCATCCTATCCAATGGAAGGCAAATCATTCAATGTAATTTTCACAAGCGTACTCATGATTTTAACAATGAATGTGTATCGCTGGAGGCTCTGTACGAAATGGGACCACTTCAGGTGCGTAGTCGATTTTCTAAGCAAAAGAAGAATAGAAAATGCTGAAAAATATGGGATTACGATCTATGTATGGGCCATAACAAGTACCATAGTATGCCAAGTATTCTGGCTTGTATACAATTTCTCGACGACGAACGATTCGCTAGTGTTATTAGGAATAAACTTCAAATTACTTTTTGCTACAGTTACAACCAGTCGTATTATATAAATGAAGCGCTAGCTTTCTATATGGCCATGCATACCTTTTCGATATTCTACGTCACTGTTTGCCATGATATGAGATCAGAAATTCTTAATTTCTTGGATACAAGAACTGAAAGAGTTGACACTAACTATGAGGCCTTGATGGAATCTTATTCCAGAATCGTATCGATGGTGGAAGACAGTGACGATTCTCTGTCTTTTATGGTACTCTGCCACACTGTCTACACATCGACATCCTTGAGTTTCTTGATGATCGAGGCCCTTCATCCAGATACCATAGAAAGCATGTGGATATCCATCATGTCTATCTGTTTCTGCTTAATCACTCTGCAGTCTTTCGTTGCCATGGCAGTTTCAGCCACTTTGGTGAGCGAGGCTGCACAGAAGGTGAACAGAAAGGTGAAGACTTTGTCTTCTGATTCTCTCAGTTCAGCAGTTCAACTCATGCGATTCATTTCATTGACAGAAGGCGATCTGTGTCTCACTGTGTGGAAGATAGTCCCCCTCAAGAGGAATTTCATCCTAGGTGCGTTTGGTGCCATCTTCACATACATTATTTTGATTAATAGCTTTAAAATAAAAGTATCGAATTGAAGACTGTTTGACAAATACAAGGATTTCAAGCAGTTTTTTCTTGTACGTTAAAATTAATATGATTTGAGACACAATAATGCACTATTGAGACATATTAATGCATTGTTAAGACAGATTAATACTCTATTAAAACACATTAGTAGATTATTGTAACACATTAGTACTGTGGCGACCACCAACGCCTGTTCACCGCAAGCCACATCAGAACTTCACTGCCTGTTCACCACAGGCCTTTCTTCAGTAACTCGCCGAGCTACATCGAACTGAAGTGAACTACTCGCACTGTTTTCGAAGAGCGAGGTTTCGAAAGTAATTGTAACAATAAATTGAAAGGGTTTTGCCGATAGCAGACGTAATATTTTATTCCGCGGCTCAACACTCTTCAGTGGTGACCCGGACGTTATTTGAACACGCAACCTTCTGATAATACGTCTGATCTGCTCAACACTCTTCAGTACACTATTTAAACATATTAATGCACTATTAAGACACATTAATGCGCTATTTTTAAAACATATTTATCCACTATTAAAAAACAATAATGCACTATTAAGACACATTAATGCATTGTTAAGACACATTAATGCATTGTTAAGACACATAAATGCACTAGTAAAACTAATGCACTATTAAGACACATTAAAGTACTATTATGGCATTAATTCACTATTAAGACCACGTTAAGGCAGTATTAAGACACATTAGTACACTATTATGGCACATTGGTACACTGTTAAGACACATTTATATACTATTAAGACATTAATGCACTATTCAGATACATTAATGCACTATTAAGACACATTAATGCATTTAGCATATTATTATACCACAATAACGTCGACTTTCATGTATTATTTCATCAACGATGAGCTATGAATTTTCATTCAGTTACTCTTTGCATTTTATTAAAAACTTCTTAGGAAATTTAAATGAAGTACTTTAATTCCTGAATTCCTGCTGAAAATTGAATCACCAAGAGACTTGCCACTACTAAATCCATGCTCCCTGACTTGGCCTAGATTTTTAAGTTCTTCTTACAAAAAACAACATCGGAAAACACAACCAGAAGTGTTTGATGTGTACCTCTCTTCTTTACATAATTTTATATCAAGTGTCTTTCTTTTCAGCATTATTTTTGGAAGACTCTCTTTGAATACCTTTAAGTTTATTGAATTTATTTATAATAAATTAAATTCCAGTTCCTGTATATGATTGATTTAAAATAACTTTTAAATTTATATGTGTAGTTTTACTTGACTGGATGCATATTATTAAAGGTACTGTTGGTATTGAATATTATTTAATTCATTAATTAATGTTTTTATATTAAGCATAACAATGGCTGACGGGTTGGCACAACTGCTTTTCAATGACAAGTTATTTGACTCCCACTATTTGCAGATCATGTTTCCATTTTAGGTCACAGCTATTTTTGTTAAGCTCTCTTATAACTCCCAAAATAAAATTTTATAATCCATATGCCATGGTATAACATTTTTTTAACAAAACATATGTTCTCTTTGAACATATGAAATTTTCTACACACCTTCTTAAATATATACATAATCGTTTCATGATTTTTTTTTTAATTTTGGGTTAGGGTCTCCCTAAAATAAATCGAAATGGAAATCAAACGTATTTAAAAGTTAGGGGCTTTAAAAAAAATTAATTTTGAAAAAAATGGATCATTTGAAAATCATTTTGTACATAAATTTATTTCTATTGTACAAATATTTAAAATTAAACACTTGAAATATTTTATCATAAATTATTTTGCATTGTATATTTATTAATTTGTTTCGCAATTTGTCAAATGACGATTCTTCAACACAGGTTAATCAGTGGCGGTCATTGGTCGAAAATGTTAATATTAACTTAAATAACGAAACAACAGCACACAATAAATTTATCACGAAAATTATTTCCGTTTGGAGAGATTCTCGGTTCTCCCACCCATCCCCGCAATTCACGCACGAGCCAATAAGTTTATTCAATACCAAGTGCAGCCCATATCAGGAAATTCATTTCGGGCTGTAATTCGCCACACACGAGGTACAGGATCGAACTAGGAATCCTCTAAATCCCTGCTGACGCCTTTATTCACTGGGCCACGGAGGCCCGTTTTTCTTCGAGCCTAGTGGATAAAAGCGTTCAACTGGTAATCAGACAATTGCTAGTTCGAACCTGTCCAGATAATTCAACAAAATATACTGGCGTGTATTCGGAACTGGTGCACGGTAGATCTGATCGTGGTCCAATGTCCTGACGCCTTTTGAGGTTGCGTCAGGTGCCATTTCAGGTGTTGTCTCCGTCACTCGACCATATTGCAAAAGTACGAGCCGTCATTCTCGGATCTTTCCGAGGCCTCCGCGGCCGAGCGGTTAAAGGCGTCTGCTGGGAATCCGAGGATTCTTGGTTCGATCCTAGGCGATGGGCTTGACAAAGAAAGGTAAAAAAAAGTTGCGATCGAGTGATCGTAGGGTTCCAGCTGCGCTACAAAATACTAAGAAAAGTCGTCCAGAACATCCGCAAAAACTAACGGCGTGTATACGGGACTGGTACACGATACATCTGATCGGGGTACAAAGTCCCGACGTCTATTGAAGGCGTTGGGTGCCAGTTCAGGTGTTTCCTCGTCATCTGACCATGGTTCTAAAACTAACGAGGTGCATGTATGAATGTGTGTGTGTGAATGTGTACCCGGGTCTTTCCTTCTAGATAGACCCCGAACAGTCGCCAATAGCCCACTGTGCAGCTGTATTGCGACGTTAATTAACCAAACCAAATCAAATCAACCGGGTCTTTCCTTCGATATAGACCCCGAACCGTCACCAATAGCCCACTGTGCAGCTCTAGTGCGACGCTAATTTCCCAAACAAACAATGAACCAGCCAAGAAAACAATAAGCTAGTTTTAAATTTTCAAAAAATAAGTGAGGCCTCCATGGCCGAGTGGATAAAGGCGTCACCTGAGAATCAAAGGTTTCCTGGTTCGATTCTATGCGAAGGACCTGACCAAGAAAAGTAAAAAAGTAGTGATTTTGTGATCGGAAGGTTGCCAGATTCACTACAAAACACTAGGAATGTTGTACAGAACATCCACAAAAATTATCGGACTGGTGCATGATAAATCTGATCGGGGTCCAAAGTCCCGACGTCTATTGAAGGCATTGGTTGCCAGTTCAGGTGTTGTCCTCGTCACCTGACAATGGTTCAAAAATATGAGGCATCGTTCCCGGGTCTTTACTTCGAGATAGGCCCCAAACCGTCGCCAATAGCCCATTGTGCAGCTCTAGTGCGACGTTAATTAACCAAAACCTAAAACAAAAAAATTAGTGTACACTGCAAATAAAGTATATTTAAAAATGAGTACATGCACCTACTCGTTTTTCTTTGAGTACAATTGCATAATAAATGAGCGATGTCGTACTCAAATTTAAGTATTCGTACTTTCGCAAAAATGAGCAAATGTCATTTAATATTGTTTCTCACAGCTTCTGTTCAAACCATCTTAACAAAACGACCTGACACACTTAAAATCGGTGTTCAGAAGATGGTTTTCCCCATTATTTGCATCTACTCTTTTTATTTATTGTACTCATTTTTGAGTACGTCTTTTTCAAAATTAAAACATATATTCGGAGCAATCATTAACACCAAATGTACTCAAATATGAGTATATTTTACTTATTTTTTGATTACCTATTTTTAACAGCGTATAAAAATTGTTCAATATCTTAATTGTATATAGTCGGTTTAGAAGACAGTGTTTCGCAGCTGTCGAAAGACACAAAATAACCCACCCAATAAAAGAACGCAGTGTGCACTGTTAAAAATAGGTACTTAAAAATAAGTAAAATGTACACATTTTTTATTACATTCTATGTTTATCACAGCTCCGAATACATAAGTTTCATTTTTGAAAAAGACATGTACTCAAAAATAAGTAAAATTGAATAAAAAGAGCAGTTGTTTGCCTACATAGGCAGTCTTCTTAAATCACTTTCAATAAATATCAACATATACAACAACGACTTACAGGTAATCGAAACCAATCCATCACCTGACGTCGTCTACACCGAAGCCTTATCCGTTGTGTTACCAGAACGACAGAGTGGTTATAAAGTTATAATAGAACTAATAGAGAGTTATAAAAAGAACTAAGGTTAATGAACTAATGTTATAAATAGAACTAATGAACTAAGTTATAATAGAGAATTATAAATAGAACTAATGTTGAAAAGGCAGTTGCCAAAAGAATGGGAAGTAAGATAATTGAGTCGTAATAACTCAGTTGCCATTTAAGCGATCGACATCAAATCATGTCGAAAACCATCTTCTGAACAATTATTTTAAGTTTGCCAGGTAGCTTTTTTCAGATGGCTTGAACAGAAGCTGATATTATCAATTTTAATCGCACTGCTCATTTTTGAGAAAGTACGATTACTTAAATTTGAGTACCATAATACTTAAAATTAGTAATGGTCCGGGGCCTTATCCGTTGTATTAACACAGCGACGTGAAGAAGTTTTAAATGGAAGTAATGTTAAAAAGACGTTTCTAAAAGAATAGGTAGTAAGCTAACTGAGTCGTAATAACTCAGTTTCCATTTAAGCAATCGACATCAAAAAATGTGGAAAAGCATCTTCTGAACAACTATTTTAAGTTTCCCAAGTCGTTTTGTTAAAATAGCTTGAAAAGAAGCTGATATTAACAATATTAAACCACGCTGCTGATTATTGCAAAAGTACGATTACTTGAATTTGAGTACGTCATCGCTCATTTACGATGCAATTGTACTAAAAAAAACGAGTACGTCCGTGCACTCACTCAAATTTCCCAGGTCGCTTTGTTAAAATGTCTTTAACAGAAACTGATATTAGCAATATACTGCTCACTTTTGCGAAAGTACGATTACTTGAATTTGAGTACGTCATCGCTCATTTACGATGCAATTGTACTTAAAAAAACGAGTACGTCCATGCACATTTTTTTACAGTGTATAATGTTAATATTATCCAACAAGCGCATTCCTAGTGTCTCTTATCTCATAAGTGAAGAAATCCCCACTTCCTGCTAGAAGATCCCCTGGTGACTTTCAACCCGGCTTCACAACAGGACTGGAAACCACCTCCAAGCCGTTAACAACTTATGATTCCTTCCCTGTATCCTTCATCTAACTCAAGCTTACCTTATGACAGTGCTGCACTGCAATTTAAATAAAACCGAGTTTAATACCCTGTGTCTCTATTAAGAAATCCTCCGTAGGTGGTGTGAAACAAAAACTGGAACATGAGGATACATTCACTTTCTCCAAGAAAGTAATAAAGTATCAGGTGTTCCGTGTTGAACACTGTAGTGGGATGCTGCCTCCTGCTGCTTTCATTATGGAGTGTGATGTAAGATTCAACATGGATTGCTTAAATGTGGGTTTCGGAATTTGAATAAAAGACAATGTGGAGTACGCGTATATGTTGATTAAGTTATCGGTGTTTAATTGCTAAGATTCAGCTTTTGGGAGTGGTCTGTTAATTCATGTGGGACAAGGGTTAAGGAATGTTTGCAGCACTTAACATAATGTCAGCAATCAAGCTGGCAAACTAACAATCTAACAGGCTAAAAAATATTATGCTATCTTGCTGGAGTCATTGAATAATAAAAAAAATTTAACAACTTATGCTGCCAAATATTTTTAAGGTTTTTTGGTTTTGTTAATTAACGTCGCACTAGAGCTGTACAGTGGGCTACTGGCGACGGTTCGGGGTCAATCTCGAAGGAAAGACCCGGGAACACATACACATTCACACACACATTCATACACACATTCATATTATTGACTTAATTAAATAATGAATGATCTAATTTTTATGGAAAGAAAATTGTTGCAGGAGGGTCCGGTCAACATGTACTCTCCCTTGGGTATTTCTTTGTATCGTGCCCCCTCCTCTCCGCTCCCCCCCCCCCCGCCCGCATTTTTTTCTGCTTCCTTCTAACGTTATGACACCTAATAATATCTGAGGGCCGGATAGCCCAGTAGATAAAGGCGCCAGCTGGGAATTGAAAGTATCCCGGTTCGATTCTGTGCGACGGACTTGACTAAGAAAAGTAAAAAAGTAGTGATCTTGCGAACGGAGGGTTGCCAGCTTCGCTACAAATACTAGGAATGTAGTCCAGAACATCCAAGGCCTCCGTGGCCGAGTGAATAAAGGCATCAGCTGGGAATCCTAGGGTCCCCGGTTCGAACCTGTGCGACGGACTAGACTAGGAATAGTAAAAAAAAAGTAGTGATATTGCGATCGGAGGGTTGCCAACTTCGCTACCAAAATACTAGAAAAGTCGTCTAGAACATCCGCAAAAATTAACGGCGTATATACGGACTGGTGCACGATACATCTGATCGGGTTCTAAGTCCCGACGTCTATTGAAGGCGTTGGGTGCCAGTTCAGGTGTTTCCTCGTCATCTGACCATGGTTCTAAAATAACAAAAGTGCATGTATGAATGTGTGTGTGTGAATGTGTATGCGTTCCCGGGTCTTTCCTTCGAGATAGACCTCAAACCGTCGCCAATAGCCCACTGTGCAGCTCCACTGCGACGTTATTTAACAAAAACCAATCGAGATAGACCCCCGAAACATCGCCAATAGTACACTGTGCAGCTCTAGTGCGACGTTAAATAAAAAAACCAAACCAATCAACGCCCCCCCCCCCCCCACCTCCCGAAAAAAGTGTGACGGTACTGCCCCCTCCCCCAATTTTTTTCTGGATCCGCCTATCGTTATGACACCTAATAATATCTTTCAGCTTCCTCGTCGTCTTCATTTTCAAAATCAATTTTCGTCAATTCCACTCGTCCCGTTGTTAACATACAATTGCCCAGTGTTAACAACCCTCCGCTGCTATTTTCGACCACCCGAAACTCGTTTTTTTTCCCCTACGATCGCTACTTAATCGAAAAAAAATGGGTGTGGAGGGCCCATTTATCCCTCAATTCAACACCAAAAGAACCGTTAATAATAAAAGTTTAAAAATATCCTTCAAAAGTCAAAAAAAAAAAAAGAATAACACTTATTGAAGCGTCTTTAAAGCTCGCAAACCTTCCTTCCAAATATTTGTTCTACAACTTCCCATTGTAATAATAAAAGAAAACAGTTTCGTTCTTTTGTTAAGAGATTTGTATCTTTGTGAGTTGGCTTCAAGGAGAACATTCGCTTTTTTTTTGGAGTGTTGGTATTCGGAATTAATGGCCATTTAGAGGGCGATGACTACAATGGTATGAAGTGGAATTGTAGTGTATACTCTTTGTGTATGGTTCTATATTAGGGATTCTATTCTGAAATGTTGTTTTTCTGTGATAATTCCATTGAAGAGTAATGACTGTTTGGTATTGTGTGGCTATTTTTATGTGTTTGCAATCCCATAAATCACGGATTTTTTTTTTGGTTTATTTAGATCTAAAAAAGGAATAACTAAGGCACTTTTTTCTCGTTTGCACTTAACCCAGTTTAATTTAAAAGGGAAAAAGAAGATAAAAATGGGTTCGGTTACTATAATAAACGGAAAGGCTCGTTAAATATATTTGAGATTTTTAATGGCTGAACTATAAGCTATACAATGGACTATTGGTGATGATTTTGGATCCAACCTAAAGCCGGCGCCACATATGCGGTATTCGCCGAATACCGAGCGACTCGCCTTAACCCGAGCAACTCGCCATAACCCGAGCGATTTACTATTACTTGCTCGGATTACAAAAACCTGAGCAACTCGGCTTCTTGCGAGTATACTTGCCGATTTCAGAACATTTATTCGCAGTAGGAAGCATGGTCGGATTTAATATAAATATAAATTTTGATAAAAATAGTATACTACAATATTTTTATGATAGAAAAATATTCTATTTTATTAACAGATTTGTACAATATAAATATATTCTAATACTTTTATGTTCTTTAAAAACATATTTTTTATTTGTGATAATTACAATGAAATTTTTTTTAAATTGGAAATCATTTTTTTTTTGTTTTACATTTTTATTTTGCTTATAGCCATTTTCGTGTGTAATATTTTATTATTATTTTCATAGATTCCAGAATGCCATGCACATGGAGATTCCTTGAAACCGTTAAAATTTTGTAGAATAGAATAATGAAAAATTACAAAAAACAGTGTATCCTAATTTTGTTGGTACACTTAAAAATGATTTAATTTTCATTTCTGGAATATATATTTCCCCTCTCAATATATTTGCTTTAGCGATAACGATAATAAAATACAAACGATAATCAGTTCGAAAAACTTTAAATGTTCTGGCAAAAATTTTCACCGAATATTTCGCATTTTGACAATTGAATTTGCATGCTACATATAAAAATTTCTTTAGTGTCAATCCATTTTTTAACTAAGTATAAATAATGGACTTTATGCACGTTGACGTTGTCTTGGGGATCTGGTTTTTATTCCGTATCTTTTAACATATTGAAATTATCGTTTGCTTTTTTCTTAGCCAATGTACTAACGGTTATTTGTTTACAAGATATAATATCGACACCAGTTCAACATAGAGTTCATTAAAAAATATATTAATATTCGACAGTGAATACTATTTACAATTTGATGTCGAGATTAAATGTATGAAGATTGACACTTTGCTTTTGCTTATCCATTTTCGGAAAAATTTCTATCGTTAATTACTGTTTTATTGGTATTTTAGCAATATGGCCCGGCGTTACTCGTAGTAAAAGCTGCGCGGTTTTTGTATTTGTTAGCGTAGCCACCGCATATCACTCTGTGCACTGTGTAAAATAAACTTTATCAAAATCTAGATTTATTCAATTATTTTGAGTAGTTTTCAAAATACCTAAACCTAGTACTTTTTTTTAATTTTTACGTTCATGACTTTACATGCTATTGCGATTGATATTTAAAGTGATGTTTTTGTAAGAAAAAAATTTGTTTTATTAAAATTCCTAAAATTTAAGGATTAAAAAAGCCTTTACGAATATAGCCTTGTAATATCATGTCGATAAAAATGAAGTATTCAGCAACAATAAAAGTAAAATACTTGTCATTGTTGCTTCAATGTCAATGGTGTTGAAAACTTATATTTTTTTAAACGTTTGAAATTTTTTGTATAAAAATTAACCAGTGGGGTGCCAGCTCAGGTGTTGTCGAAGTCATTTGACCACGGCTCACAATGACAAAAACAGTGTTCCCGAATTTTTCTATGGGGATAAAACCCGAACCGTCGCTCGTAGTTTATTCTGTAACTTTAGTGCGACGTCAATTCAACCAAATATATCTTATATAGATTTAAAATTGACATATTAAGTAATACCGATAACTAATATCTAAATAAAGTTCGTTTATCAACGGAAACCTCGCCGCTAACAGAGGAAGATATGCAAACTGCTACGCCTGATTCCGCGTATGTTCCACGTCCGCTCTCCGTACGTGCTTTGCTTTAGTTCAAGATTTTACACGAATCCTCTCCAAATTTCCTTTTATAACAATCGTGCTTCATTTTACTATGTTACAGTATCAGAATTTATCACCTTAAAGAATAGCTGGTTTTAAAACTGTTTCACATCAAAACCACATTTTATTTTTCAACTCAAGATTCTTCAAAACGTTTAAATCAATGACATTTCATTTCGAGGTTTTAAAATACTATTTAAATATTTTCATATTCTTCATCAAAACAGTTCAATGCAAGAAATCTAAATGAAAAAACAAATAAATGAATTTAATTAATAAATAAAAAAATAATCTGAACAAATAATTTAGTAAAATTCACAACTTAATAAACGAAGAAATTGTTTTAAGTAGACGAACTAAACAAGTAAAGATACGATAAAAAAAAGCTCAAAACACCAAAAGTTTTTTAAATATGAAACTTTAGATCATCGGCTGGACCAAATTTATGTCAAACGTGCTATTTTTTAGAAAGTTATAGTGTCGGAATCGGTTATCCTAAAAGCGTAAAATTGTGTTTCTATCATGACTACTATGTCCCTACACACACCCTTTATAGATGGTTTTAAAGACGTTTCATGACAAAACTCCATTTTATTTAGGTCGTGAGACTTCAAATCGTTTAAACACATTGAAAACTCGAATAGAAATGTTAAAATAATATCTTCATTTTTTCGTATCTGCATAAAAATAGTTAAATGCTTCAAATAAGTAATAAAATGAAATAATTTAATTGATAAATAAATGAAATAATTTTATTGATAAATAAATGAAATAATTTTATTGATAAATAAATGAAATAATTTTATTGATAAATAAATGAAATAAGTAAATAGAACACAAATATTTAAGTAAAACAGACAACTTCATAAAAATAAATGAATAAACTAAATAAAAATTCTAAAATAATAGCACAACAAACACCACGATATATTTAAAGTCAAATTGATACGAAAAGAACAATATTCCCTCTTTAAATAAAAAAAAAGAAAATAGTACTATATTGATAGTAAACTGTAATTGGCTATCAAAATATAGAATAAAATATCGATAGCCAATCACCATTGAGCTCGCTTCGACATGTGTTCCATTTTCCCGAAATGAGTGGGAAACGCAATTATTCAATTTGCTCGCTTTAACCCGAGCGAAGTTGCTCGTGATAAGGCGAGCACTTTGTAGTGTGGTGCTGAAAATCGTCGAAACGCGAGCGACGCGGCACTTGCCGAATAGCGAGCGACCCATCCACACATGCGTCTTTAGGCGAATATCGAAGGTTTCGTTGCTCGGGATTCGGCGAATACCGCATATGTGGCGCCGGCTTAAAGGAAAGAACCCGGAACTTCTGTTTTCTACGCCGATACTCTACCAGTCAGGCTAAAGAGATCACTCAAGCCCAAGTAGGAGTATCGAGTATATAAAATGACCCCCACAGTACCCTCTTTCAGTGAGTCGGACGGAGGAACGAATAATTGAGATGCCCGTGATGACGTGTTCACGTGTTATGACATGCGCAGTGGTTGAAGTTGTGGTGGTTACTTGATTCGATGTAATGTCACGAGTGTTTGTATGAAGGTTGCGTTGATATGTAGTCCGGAAATCATCAATGTAGCGCTATGCACTTTTTGGCTGTCAATCGGTATCGAACCGAGGAACTTCTATTTGCCACACCGATACTCTACCAGTCAGGCTAAAGTGATCACTAAAGTCAAAGTGGGAGTATCAGGTAAATGAAGTGACTCCCACAGTACTCCGCTCTCGGTGAGTCGGACGGAGGAACGAATGATTGAGATGCACTTGAAGTGTTATCACGTGGGCAGTGGTTGGCGACGTGAAGTGTTATAGTCAGAGTGCCAAATGCCAAAAAATAGGTTAACCTTGTTTTGACATACGGAGAAAATGTTTCCATGGTTTCTGATGCAGTAAATAGCGTAGATTTCAGAATAGATGATTCTACTCTGTAAATCTTGAGCATTTTGAAAAATACAAGATGGCGGACATGACAGACATTAAAAAGATGTCCACTTTAGAGTGTGATAATAGTGGCATGTGAGACATCTTTCTCAATGGTTTTTGGTCAAGCAATCTGAATACAATTTAATTTTTCACATAAAATAACTATTACCACACTCTAAATTGGACATCTTTTTAATGTCACAATTATTCACAATCAAAAACGAGTAGGTTCAGGTACTCATTTCTTAGTACCTTTGCAGTGTCATCCTGAGAAAAACATCAAATACTCAATTTGTGAACCGTCCCCTCCATTGTTGTGCCCACTCTAATTTGCCTCTTAATTAGCGGTGCGGAACCACCGAAGGGGGGCCCAAGGGGGTCCCGGGGGTCGTTCGGAAACGACGACAACCTTTCTCCGTCCTATTTATAGCAATCACTTTCGGAAACCCGACTAACCTCGATATCCGAAGTCGTTGAACCATTGAAAGAAGGACAGACAGAAAACTGTTGTTGTGCTACCAAGGTTTCTGTTCCAGGTTGCCCGTTGTTTCTTGAGTATTAATTCCATTCTTTTGAATGATAATAATAATAATAATACGGATGTAGGAGGCGTTTTTTTAAACTCGTATGAGCATTTTCGCGGGTGAGTAAATTGTTGCAGTTGTCGAGTGTCATTTCTGGTTGTGGCCTTGTGATTTTGAATGCCGGCTGTTGCTGTTTGCGGAGACTGTGTGATTTGATAAGTGGATGAATAAATAACAAGTTTTCATTAAAAATTTTAATAAAGTTCCAAGAGAAGACTTGAGGTTTAAATCTTAACTTTTTAACCCTTTGCACTCCAAGAACACTTTGCGATTTGTGTTCTTTCTATGGAACAGTTATTCTCTCTTTACGTTCTTTTCCACATATTTTTTTTATACTCATAAAGGGAAAAAAATTCCTAATCTGATTTGTATTTGCAAGAGAACAAGTTGAAAAAAGATTGATGTTCTAAACACAAGATCACGCTGTTCTCGTTTATTTTAAAGAACAGGGACAGAAAAGAACGGGTCGTAATGCTGGCGCCTGAGAAGCGACATCGGAGTGCAAAAAGTTAATTAAAGAATTAAGAAATACCCTTTTTTGCGTTATTAAAACATATTTTTCTGAACAATAAACAAAAACAAAAATAATATTAATTTTTTATTATTATTTGTTGTTTTGCGTTTTTAAAGCTTAAATAGACTTTAAAAAAAAACACTCCCCCCTCTTTCAAATTTTAATGTTTTTATTAAATGTAAATTGATTAAATAATGTCAAAGTACATACTAGAGACGTATGAATAGACGTTTGCAGATTCGGGTTTGATTTGTTTTCAAAATTTTACTTTACATTCACAACCTACAAAAATATTTTGTTAACTATAAATATTATGTTACCCATTTAGGGCGATCCATACCAGCATTATAACTCGGTAACAAATAGTACGACTGGCCTAAATTTGGTATCTTGCCATAGTAAATGAACTACTTTTAATTATTAATAAAAAGAGCAACATAACGCAAGTTTTTTACGAAATGGAATTTTCAATTAAACTAGCATGCATGTGTGATACATAATTAACACATGCCCCTCCCCTCCTCTTCCCCCCCCCGCCCCCCACACACAAACAAAATATAAAAATGTAACAGCCTGCCCATTAATGGCTTATTTAAAAAAACTACCGTTAAAATAAATTATTCTAAACGCATTTAAAAAAAAAATCAGTTTATATTTATGAGCTGAAAGCACGATTCGTCACTGGTCCATGAAATTCTCTTTCTTTTGAAACCGCATGTGTTAAGATTCATTGTGTTTAAGGGGCGTAAAAGGGATCTTTATTACACAAATAATATATATATATATGATATTTTATGTCATTAAAATGTATCCTCATCAAGTCTTTGAAGTTGATTGTCAACAACTATAACGACATTTATAGTTGATTATAAAATCCTGATCGACTTTTCAAAAACCTGACAAACTTATTCGTAAGTTTCATGTTTCAAAATATTTGTTAATTCAAACTTATTTATAAGTTTGTGCAGAAGATTAAAAAGGATCTGTTTCTGGTTCGCTAGTGGCCCCGCACCTGCTAAGGGTGCCTGTGGTCACATTCCTCTTTCACGACCCTACACTGTTAAAAATAGGTATTAAAATATAAGTAAAATGTACTCATATTTAAGTACATTCGATGCTTATCATAGCTCCGAATACGTAAGTTTCATTTTTGAAAAAGACATGTACTTAAAAATGAATAAGAAGAGCAGTTGCTTGCCTATACAGGCTGCCTGCATAAATCACTTTCAATATATTTCAGCAATTACAACCAGGACTTAACGGGAATCGAACCCAATACGTCTACACGATGTCGTCCACACCGAACTTCAGGGTCTTATCCGTTGTACTACTACGTGACCTGAGCGACATGAAGAAGTTATAAACCGAAGTAATGTTAAAAAGGTGAGCCAAAAAGAATGGGAAGCAAGATAATTGAGTCGTAATAACGCAATTTCCTTTTAAGCAATCGACATCAAATAATGTGGAAAACCATCTTCTGAACAACTATTTTGAGTTTGCCAGGTCGCTTTGTTCAGATGGCTTGAATAGTAGCTGAGAATAGCAATTTTAATCTATACTGATCAATTTTGCGAAATTACGATTATTTAAATTTGAGTACGTCATCGCTCATTTACGATGCATTTACGATGCTCAAAGATAAACAAGTACGTCCATGTACTCATTTTTAAGCACATTTTTTTTTCAGTGTTGTATGTAAGTTAATAAGACTCCTACACCCAATAGTGGTGATGTCAGTGTCCAAAACGCAGGCCAGTACATGCCTGCTTTCAACCATAACAATAATTATATACATAACAACAATAACTCAACAATGCTTTCTTTATGCGCTCGCCCTTTTAATTACAGTAAATTAATTAAAAAAACAGTTTCAAGAAAAAGACCAAAAAAATTTTTAATCAATCTTTAAAAAAATATATATTTATAATAACTTTTGCCTATTACTATTTTTTAAAATTGGCTCCAATTCGCACATACGTACATTTTAGTGCCAATGTTTGGCCCATAAACTTCAAAAAAATAAATAATAGTAGATATAATATTATTTTTTTTTCTTAGCAATATTTATTTCCGACTGTTCAATTGGGTTCTCCTATTTCAAGTCCGCGATCAAAGAGTAAATAGTTTAACGCAATTTTATTTTCAAAAGTATTTCGTTTCCTAATTTATTTTTCAATAATATTTGTTTTAAACAAATACTGATACAATAGAAAATGTTATTTTAATTTCAACTTTCTACATTGTTTTCAACCGAATGAATTATGTATCAACAACATTCCATTTGAACTGTAAGTAATTATATAACAACAGAAATGTCATTACATTTTGAAATTAGAAAAAGAATTTAGAACATTTAAATAAAATAACAAAGATTCGCATTTTCCTAATAAATTCAGTTGCATATTTTTTATTTTACTACCTGCAACTTCTGGAATATCATGACTGCTCATTTCAAATTTACAACTGCCCATTTTAAATTCACGACTGCCCACTTAAACCACGACTGCACGTTTGTTTAGGCCCTGAAATAATGTGTCGTTTGAAGAAAAGTGAAATTTCATTACATTTTGAGATAAAAAAAAAGAATTTCGAACATTTAAATAAAATAACAAAGATTCGTAGTTTCCTAATAAATTCAGTTGCATTTTTTTATTTTACTACCTGCAACTTGTTAAATATCACGACTGTTCATTTCAAATTTACGACTGACCATTTTAAATTCAAGACTGCTCGGTTGTATAGGCCCTGAAATAATGTGTCGTTTGAAGAAAAGTGAAATTTCATTACATTTTGAAATAACAAAAATAATTTAGAACATTTAAATAAAATAACAAAGATTCGTATTTTCCTAATAAATTCAGTTGCATTTTTTTTTTTGTTTTACTACCTGCAACTTGTTAAATATCACGACTGCTCATTTCAAATTTACGACTGCCCATTTTAAATTCACGACTGCCCACTTAAACCACGACTGCACGTTTGTACAGGCCCTGAAATAATGTGTCGTTTGAAGAAAAGTGAAATTTCATTACATTTTGAGATAAAATAAAGATTTTAGAACATTTAAATAAAATAACAAAGATTCGGATTTTCCTAATTAATTCAGTTGCATTTTTGTTTTACTACCTGCAACTTGTTAAATATCATTACTGCTCATTTCAAATTTACGACTGCCCATTTTAAATTCACGATTGCCCACTTAAACAACGACTGCACGTTTGTTTAGGCCTTGAAATAATGTGTCGTTTGAAGAAAAGTGAAATTTCATTACATTTTGAGATAAAAAAAAGAATTTAGAACATTTAAATAAAATAACAAAGAATCGTATTTTCCTAATAAATTCAGTTGCATTTTTGTTTTACTACCTGCAACTTGTTAAATATCATTACTGCTCATTTCAAATTTACGACTGCCCATTTTAAATTCACGATTGCCCAATTAAACCACGACTGTAGGTTTGTATAGGCCCTGAAATAATGTGTCGTTTGAAGAAAAGTGAAATTTCATTACATTTTGAGATAAAAAATATATTTAGAACATTTAAATAAAATAACAAAGATTCGTATTTTCCTAATAAATTCAGTTGCATTTTTTTTATTTTACTACCTTGAACTTGTTAAATATCACGACTCCTCATTTCTAATTTACGAGTGCCCATTTTAAATTCACGACTGCCCACTTAAACCACGACTGCACGTTTGTATAGGAACTGAAATAATATGTCGTTTGAAGAAAAGTGAAATGTCGTCCTAGTGCATTCCGATTTGCAACTTATCTTAATGTATATCTGAATAAACCTTAATTCCGACAGAAACGCGGATATTAGATGAAAAAAAACAGTATTAGAGTTTCTAGGTAAATAGCTCCGGAATCGTGACACGAAATTCCTTTGTTTTATTCGCTTCACTTCATTTCCCAGGCACATTATCATCGTCTGATAGTTTTACGATTGATTCGACCGCCAGAATTAAAAATGGTGACCAAATCGTGAAGACGTTATAAATATAATTATGTTCTTTCTTCCCGAGGATTCTCTTGTGAAAAATATCACCTTTGTGTGCTAGAAAAATCCAATTTTGAAAATAAGAAAAAGAATGGTTTTGAATTTAGTAGCTATTTATATGGAATGAGTTCATAATTTTTTTAGAATTGTTAGATTTTTGAACGAGTTTAGAATCTTTGAATGGAGAATAGGCTTAACTTGTTCCGATTCGAAATTTCCTATTGTGTTCCGTAGTTCTTTTTAATATTTTCTTTTTATGAATTATTCTCAATTGGACGAGGTTCAATGCTTTATAAGGAAATGTTTATCTTGAATGCATATCAAGGTTGAAAAATCGAGATCATTCAATAACATACAATTATGAATCAATGTCGTAAAAATGCCGTTTTCAAGTTCGTTTAACTTTGAATTGTCTTCAATATTAATTCAGAAAAATATTTAGATTTTTGATTAGGGTTTTATTAATTTATTTTTAAGTGTGTATGGACTATATTCCGAAGCCTTTTCAGCTTTTTCAGAGCTCGTTTACATGGCAATAGCCCAGTTGCGGCCGAAGTGAGCCGCGTTATCATATTTTTGGACAAATTCCGGGAAATAAAAGGGGAAAATACAAACCGTTTCATTCCAAAATATATTCTAAAATTAAATTCTAAAAATTTTATTTAAATCAAACCAACGTAGTAAAAAATTACACAACGTTAATAAAACAGGAAAAAAAGAACCAAAAAAAAATATTGACATATATCTTAGCATAATTACTAAGGGAATGAAAGGGAAGAATAAAAGGAGAAAAAGCTACAGCGATTCATTCCAAAATATATTCTAGCATTAAATTCTAAATTAATTATTTAAATCAAACCATCGTAGAAAAGTACACATGGTTAACGAAACAGGAAAGAAAACAAAACTAGCATATTTTAAGCCTAAACATCATAATCACTAAGGGAATGAAAGGGAAGAATAAAAAAGAAAAAGATACAGCGATTCATTCCAAAATATATTCCAGCATTAAATTCTAAATTAATTATTTAAATCAAACCATCGTAGAAAAGTACACATGGTTAACGAAACAGGAAAGAAAACAAAACTAGCATATTTTAACCCTAAACATCATAATCACTAAGGGAATGAAAGGGAAAAATAAAAGAGAAAAAGATACAGCGATTCATTCCAAAATATATTCCAGCATTAAATTCTAAATTAATTATTTAAATCAAACCATCGTAGAAAAGTACACATGGTTAACGAAACAGGAAAGAAAACAAAACTAGCATATTTTAAGCCTAAACATCATAATCACTAAGGGAATGAAAGGGAAGAATAAAAAAGAAAAAGATACAGCGATTCATTCCAAAATATATTCCAGCATTAAATTCTAAATTAATTATTTAAATCAAACCATCGTAGAAAAGTACACATGGTTAACGAAACAGGAAAGAAAACAAAACTAGCATATTTTAAGCCTAAACATCATAATCACTAAAGGAATGAAAGGGAAGAATAAAAAAGAAAAAGATACAGCGATTCATTCCAAAATATATTCCAGCATTAAATTCTAAATTAATTATTTAAATCAAACCATCGTAGAAAAGTACACATGGTTAACGAAACAGGAAAGAAAACAAAACTAGCATATTTTAAGCCTAAACATCATAATCACTAAGGGAATGAAAGGGAAGAATAAAAGAGAAAAAGATACAGCGATTCATTCCAAAATATATTCCAGCATTAAATTCTAAATTAATTATTTAAATCAAACCATCGTAGAAAAGTACACATGGTTAACGAAACAGGAAAGAAAACAAAACTAGCATATTTTAAGCCTAAACATCATAATCACTAAGGGAATGAAAGGGAAAAATAAAAAAGAAAAAGATACAGCGATTCATTCCAAAATATATTCCAGCATTAAATTCTAAATTAATTATTTTAATCAAACCATCGTAGAAAAGTACACATGGTTAACGAAACAGGAAAGAAAACAAAACTAGCATATTTTAAGCCTAAACATCATAATCACTAAGGGAATGAAAGGGAAGTATAAAAAAGAAAAAGATACAGCGATTCATTCCAAAATATATTCTAAAATTCAATTTTAAATCCTTCATTTAAATCAAACCATCGTAGAAAAGTACACATTGTTAAAAAAAACCGAAAAAGACCACGAAAAAAAAAACATCGCTAAACATCAAAATCACTAAGGGAATGAAAGTCAATGAAAGGGAAAACTACACAACGATTCATTCCAAAATATGTTCCAGCATTAAACTCTAAATTAATAATTTAAATCAAACCATCGTAGAAAAGTATACATGGTTTACGAAACAGGAAAGGAAAAAAAAACATATTTTAACCCTAAACAGCATAATTACTAAGGGAATGAAAGAGAAGAATAAAAAGGGAAAACATACAGTGATTCATTCCAAAATATATTCTAAAATTAAATTCTAAATCATTTATTTAAATCAAACCAACGCAGAAAAGTACACAATGTTAACAAAACAGGAAAGACCAACAACAACAAAATATTACTGACATATTTCAACCCTAAACGTCAGAATCACTTTCCTGTTTCCCCTTTCCAAGCAATCCATCACAAACTATTACTTGCCTAAATTAGAAGTGGTATAAAAACAAAAGGATGACTTGCACCCTGCACCTTACCTATGTTTGATAACCAGTGTTCTCCTGTTTTGATAGGCAGCACACGGTGTTCAATAACCCCAAGGTCTACAACGTGACCGATTCTGAAGGAAAGTAAGAGTTGTAGGTTTTCGTTGTAGTTTATTTTGGGGTGGTAGATAATGTGTTCATAAACTTATTTCAATCATGTGTACTTTATATGTTTAAGTAATGGCACAAAACATTCGATGCAGACTGCTCCATCTAAAAAAAATCGGGTAGGCAAAGTCTCTACCTGCTCTGTAAAAAAATTTTTGTACACTGTAAAAAAAAAGTACTTAAAAAATAGTACCTAACATACACGTTTTTCTTTGAGTACAATTGCACCGTAAATAAGCGATGACGTACTCAAATTTAAGTAATCGTACTTTCCCAAAAATGAGCAGTGGGATTTAATATTGCTCATTTTTGAGAAAGTACGATTACTTAAATTTGAGTACGTCATCGCTTATTTACGGTGCAATTGTACTCAAAGAAAAACGTGTATGTTAGGTACTATTTTTTAAGTACCTTTTTTTTACAGTGTACGAACCAAGTTTTACAGAGCCAAATTTAAAATAGTTGTTCAGAAGATGGTTTTCCACATTATTTGATGTCGATTACTTAAATGAAAACTGAGTCATACCACTCAATTATCTTACTTCCCATTCTTTTAGCACACATTTTTAACATGTCTGCTGTTTATAACTTCTTCAAGTCGCCCTGGTAGTTTAACGGATATGGCTCTGGACTGCGGTGCCTGAGGATCTAGGTTCGATTCCCGGTAAGTCTTGGTTGTAATTGTCGATATTTATTGAAAGTGATTTATGAAGGCAGCCTATGTAGGCAAGCTACTGTTCTTCATATCTATTTTTTGAGTACGTCTTTTTCAAAATTGAAACTTATGTATTCGGAGCCATGAAAAGTATCGAATGTACTCAAATATGGGTTCATTTTAGTTATTTTTGGATACCTATTTTTAACAGTGCATATATTCAAGCCGTGGCTTTAAATTAGGAGGCAGTTTTCAAAAGTTTGTTTCGATAGAAATTGAGTCTTGAATTATTTGTTTTATTTTTCTCTAATACCACTAAAAAGGAGGCCTCCGTGGCCGAGCGGTTAAAGACGTCAGCTGGGAATCCGAAGATTCCTGGTTCGACCCTAGGCGATGGACAGTATTGAAAAAGATCACAAGATCGGAGGGTTGCCAGCTTCGCTACAAAATATTAGAAAAGTCGTCCAGAACTTCCGCAAAAATTAACGGCGTGTATACGGGACTGGTGCACGATACATCTGATCGGGGTCCAAAGTCCTGACGTCTATTGAAGGCGTTGGGTGCCAGTTCAGATATTTCCTCGTCATCTTACCATGGTTCTAAAATAACTAGGTGCATGTATGAATGTGTGTGTGAATATGTATGTGTTCCCGCGTCTTTCCTTCGAGATAGACCCCGAACCGTCCCCAATAGATCACTGTGCAGCTCTAGTGCGACGTTTTTTTAACCAAACCAACCTTCGAGATAGACCCTGAACCGTCCACAATAGCCCACTGTGCAGCTTTAGTGCTATGTTAATTAACCAAACCAAACCAAACCAAACCAAACCAAACCAAAACCTCTAAACAGAAAATTATTCATTATAGATAGTGTTAGAAATTGGTTTGGTTTGGTATGTTTAAATTAACGTCGCACTAGAGCTGCACAGTGGGCTATTGGCGACGGTTCGGGGCCTATCTCGAAGGAAAGACCCGTTAATGATGCCTCGTATTTTTGAACCATTGTCAGATGACGAGGACAACACCTGAGCTGGCACTCGACGCAACCTCAATAATCGTCAGTGTAAGTTAGAAAACCTCATAGGGGAGAAATGCCCTCAATGTCCGATAGCTATATACGACACTGTTTACAATTTCGATATTCTTTCGTCGCTTTAAGGGTAACCATGACAATCTCAAGTCGTTGCACTAAGCCCCCGACTTATTACTTCCATAAATTAGAGGTGGTCGGGACTGCTAAACGAAACTTTTTGATCGTTGTTGATCTTTATCCAGTGTTTCGTACTTAAATATGCACACCACGATACCGACGATGCCTTCTGTGATAAATTTAACTGCATGGCCGAAGGGTTGAACGCGACTGAGCACGGAGGAAAGTCGGGAAATATGCATGCAGAAATCGCATTTTGCGTTTATCTCTGAGGCATCTTGTGTGGAGGATAAATTTAAACGAAGCTCATTTTTCAAAAATTCTTATTCTTATATATATTTTTTTTATATAATTGGGATATTGAGATCACTGTAATTTCTTTATTTCCTTGCGTTTAAAAAAGCTTTATGTTGCGCAAAAAAATTGCTTTCAAAATGATAATTTTTTTTTTAAACGACTACACGAAATAACTTGGTTGGTTTGGTTTCTTAATTAACGTCTCGCTAGAGCTGCACAGTGGGATATTGACGATTATACGTTGTGGGACCTATTTCAAGAGAAAGACCACCCGGGAACGATTACTCGTATTTTTGAATCCTGGTCAGATGACAAGGCCAACACCTGAGCTGGCACCCGACGCAACCTCAATAGGCGTCAGGACATTGGATCTGATCGGGGTCCAATGCCCTGACGCCTATTGAGGTTGCGTCGGGTGCCAGCTCTGGTGTTGGCCTCGTCATATCACCATGGTTCAAAAATACGAGGCATCGCTCCCGGGTCTTTCCTTCGAGATAGGCCCCGAACCGGCGCCAATAGCCAACTGTGCAGATCTAGTAAGACGTTAATTAAACAAACCAAACCAACCGATCAGATTTATCGTGCACTAGTCGCATTTACATCACTGATCTCTAACTGTAACTTCTGCATAGGGCATTTGGTTGACTTGAAGCCGATGTAGTGGCAGTCATGATGTGGCCCACTTTCTTTGCTACCGCAATATTTCATATATTTTTTATGTTAAAATAAGCCGACGTGTATTGATTTTGGCTGAGTTTTTTCTATTTTCTTTTTAAACCCATTTTAAATGCAATCTGCTATTAAAATAGAAAGTAATTTGCAAGTCAAAGTAGATAAAAAGCAAGAACAAAAACTATTTGTTTGGCAATACAAAAATTAATTCTATAAGAAGAAAATATAATATTTATATACATTCAATATTTCTACAATGTTATGGTAATAAAAAACACCACTAAATCACTGTTAAAAAAATATTGGGGCACAGCATGGCTGCTTTTAATTGGATTCAACGCGCCCATAGAGGAAAAAAGTTTTGAGCCTTCCAGCAGTTACAGTTAGAGTTTACACGACAATATAATTTATTAGATATCTGAACGACTTTCTAGTATTTTTGTAGTGAAGCTGGCAACCCTCCGATCGCAAGATCACTACTTTTTTACTTTTCTTTGTCAAGTCTACCGCACGGGCTCAAACTAGCAGTCCTCTGATTACCAGCTGAACGCTTTTGTCCACTGGTCAACTGGCGGCTCGAAATAACTTGGAGAAAATCAAAGCGAATAAATTCCTTCTCGGAAATAAATAAATTATATTTTCTCATAAAAAAGTATAGAAATCCCCATTGGTGGCTCTTATTAATACAATTAAAATTAAAGACGACTAACTAACAGGTTATAAGCTAAGTTAATCCATAGGTTGCTGGTTCGACTCTGGCTCAATGGAACAAAAATGTCTTAGTAATGTAATTATGATGTGTAATTTAATTATGATGTAGAAAAAAAAGTAGCAAATAATTCAAATTTTACAAAACCTTTTAATGTACTAAATTTGACGGAAAATTTTACATAAGCGCAACTGTATATTCATTTTCTATAACAAAAACGATTTCAACGAAACTCATTCGTGTTGCCACTAAAGTTATACAAAATGATAAAATAATAATTAAGTTGCCACGAAATAATTCTAAAAGCCATGTAGGTCTGAGCAAATCAAACATATTGAAGTTTTAAATGAGGGTTTCAAAACTTAATTTTTTATAGCTAATAAATTATTCCCTATTTACATTTTTTAGTATGAAAAGTATACATTTTAAATAACGCCTGTTTATTGTAATAAAGCAAAAAAACATAGTTTGGATTGAACAATATTTCCACGGACCACTTTGAACCCTTCATCGACCATGAATCACGGATGGGGGTTTACACAGTATTATTGGTTTACTATATAATGCTGGTTTACTATAATGGTTTACTATATACTGGCTTACACTATAATTTTTTTTAAATTTATTAATATGCCCATTCCAAATATATTTAAGTGTAAGTGCATTATTTAGAATAAAAACACCTACAAGAAAAAAGTCAATTATAATTTTTCATAATTTTTATGTTACAAATTATAAGTTTGCTGCTTGCAAATCATGACACAAAAGAAAAATTCACACAGCTTAAGAATTATATTTCCTGCGTTCATTCAAAGCAATAAAATAAATCTGAAAAAGGAGGTGTATCTTATTTATGAATGGAAGTAAAGCAGCCAATTATATTCTGCCACGTAATAATAACCAGGAAATGTGCCCACGTACAAAACACAATAATTTAATTCACAGCCCTAAAAAGGGTTAATTTTTCGAATACTTTTTTATTCCAATCGTAAAATCGTTTGCAAAATCCATTGTGACACATCTCCAAAAACTCATTAAACTTTCACTCACACAATTGTTAAAGATGCCAACCGGTATAAATTATACCCGTATGAATAGAACAAAATGTTCTACTCTACATTGTTTAAGTATTTTTTCGCGTGCGATTTTCCTATTATGTGCGACTAATGATTTCGCCGATTGAAATTCGATAGAATTTTTCACCGCCATCTTCGAGAAGAAATGTGTTAATGTTTGCTTTCATTTTTTTTATTACTGTTATCGAATTTTTAGCAAGAACTTCGTGAAGAAATGGTACCGATTCTCCATTTTCACCTGTGATTAGGGTTACCGAAATCGACATTTTTGAATTCGCCAAACTATAAATGAAAATCCTCAACAAATACAAATTTAACTGCGGTAAATTAATAAATCCAGTAATTGGAAAAACCGTTTTAAAGTAACAAACTAAAAAAAAACATCCACGGCAGGGTCGTTATCGAATTTTTGATTTTTAAATCGCTCTTGGTATTGTGTTCCATAGACATTGGATACAAAAGGATTTATATACAAGTGTGTGATAATTAAAATCATATGCTTGATATAAAATAATAATACTTTTATGATGCTATCTAAGTTAATAAAAATTAAATGGAATATGTGTTTTTGTTGGGTGATATTGCTGAAACTAACAATGCAATTTTGATGAAACTCGCTAAAATCATTATTTCTACTGACGAAAAAGATATCAACGCTGAGTTTTCTTTGATATTATAATTGCAAATCCAGTTATTGCCAAAAAAAAATCCCCAAATATTGACGTAAAAGAAAAATTTTGATTGATAACTTTAAAATAGCACAATAATCTGGACTATTCAACCGTTGTAACTTCAGTTTGGATCGACGGATTATACAGAGTATGTGTTTAAATTGAGATGGATGAAGAGTTCTACAATAAACGACTATAATAAAACTGACAGCATAAAATGCTAAAAGATATATAATTAAATTTACAATTAGAAGTAAAATATAATTTCAAACTACGCCGCAAGTTACAGCTAAAAATATACATATAAATACAAGTAAAATGCTATAAATACTGAAAGATAAGTAAAAATACTAAAAATACTGAAAGAAAAGTAAAAATACTAAAAATACTGAAATATAAGTTAGAATATAACAATGGCAATAACAACAATGGCTAGCAGGCGTTTCTGATGGCTAAGCGTTTTATGCTTAGCCATCAGAAACGCCTGCTAGCCATTGTTGTTCTTCTCGGCCTCCGTGAGACGAAGAGGCGGAAACACTTTGGAAAGTTTCCTTGCTATTTTTGTAGTTCATATTCTTACTTATCTTTAAGTATTTTTACTTGTATATATATATATATATATATATATATATATATATATATATATATATATATATATATATATATATATATATATATATATATATATATATATATATATATATATATATATATATATATATATATATATATATATATATATATATATATATATATATAGATATAGATATATATATATATATAGATATAGATATATATATATATATAGATATATATATATATATAGATATATATAGATATAGATATAGATATATATATATATATAGATATAGATAGATAGATATATAAGACTGTAAAAATGACAGCATAAAATGCTAAAAGATATATAATTAAATTTACAATTAGAAGTTAAATATAATTTCAAACTAAGCCGCAAGCTACAGCTAAAAATATACATATAAATACAAGTAAAATTACTAAAAATACTGAAAGATAAGTAAGAATATAACAATGGCAATAAAAACAATGGCTAGCAGGCGTTTCTGATGGCTAAGGGCTTTATGCTTAGCCATCAGAAACGCCTGCTAGCCATTGTTGTTCTTCTCGTCCTCCTTGACGAAGAGGGGGGAACACTTTGGAAAGTTTCTTTCATATTTCTGTAGTTTATATTCTTACTTATTTTTCAGTATTTTTACTTGTATATATAATAACGGTAAAGCATCCATTTTAGATAGAGTGAGTGATCCGCCACTCAGTTGACAACCCATCGCCAAATCTTGCACCCCTGCAATTTTGTAACTTTCCCCATGTATATCATCGTTGGCGGGAAAGCGGGTCAGACACGACGCTTTCATTAATTCCCACACCGATTTGGGTACAGAGAGCTCCTTCATGCCATACATCTGGGGCTTGTTAGAGGTCCCCTGTCACTGCGGACTTCTGGTGCAACCGAAGGATCGGTGAATCTCGGTGTTTTATCGAGTCCCAATTGACCTGCTATTGGGATATAATTGCATTGGTAATTTCCCAATGCGAAATACACGCAAGATGTGGTGATTTCGCCTGAATTTCTGTTGAAAAATTGTTTCGGTTATGTAAATGTGGGACATTTTTTTTCGCAATTCAACCTTCACATGGTTAAAGTTCGCATTCAATTTTATAAATAAACATAAATAACATTTTATAAACAAACATAATTACCTTTTCTTCGCACGGTCAATTAAAACATCGCTCTGTGTAAAGAAATAAGCAATTCAATTAAAGGGGAAAAGAATAATATCAGTTTAAAAAGAATTTACCTTAAAAGGATATTTGGTTTGGTTAATTAACGTCGCACTAGAGCTGCACATTGGGCGATTGGCGACGGTTCTAAGCCTATCTCGAAGGAAAGACCAGAGAACGATGGCTGGTACTTTTAAACCATGATATTTTTAAACCATGATCAGATGACGAGGACAACACCTCAGCTGGCACTCAACGCAACCTCAATCGGCGCCAGGTCATTGGACCCCTATTAGATTTATCGTGCACCCGTCCCGTATACACGCCAGTATAAAAGCAGGCTATATCCAAAAATATTTAAAAAATTATATTTTGATATTAATAGGTATTTTAACACTTTTTGACTTCAATTATAAGTTATAAACAATTATCAAAAATCATTTCTTTACTATAAACTATAAAGGGACACAGAAGCAAAAGTAGCTATGTCCAGCGAACATGAAAGTGAGAGTCAGCAATATATATATATATATATATATATATATATATATATATATATATATATATATATATATATATACCCTATCTAGTGAATTAGAATGTATGCACAGACAAATTGATTTTTTTATTTTACATATTTTCATATAGGGAAATTGACCTTTTGTTTACCTTCTTACAAATTTAATTGGGGCAGTGAAAGTGGGACTTCTTATATATACTTCCGGATGCCACGCATTTTAAAAACACATTTATTACTAAAAAATAAATTAATCCACATTTATTCCACACAAAAGTTGACTTCTCCAAAATACTTCCGGATATCTTACATTTGAATAGGGCATTTCATACGCCACAAACGTTACCACCATATCATGAACTGTGCATAAGATTTTCTTTCCAAAAAAAATGTTTTGTCAAGTAGGCAATTTCACAATTAAAACGCGGTTTCTTAAACTAATCTTTTTAATTTTTTTAATACTTCCGGAGCATTTGTGTAAATTTAATTCGAATTAAATGACTTCCGCATAGTTCTGGAGTCTTCTCGAATAAATTGCGCATTGAAATTCAAAGTCTTCTTCTTCAAAGTCTTCTTTTTTTTATCGTACCACCGCATCTGGAGTAGCCGAAAAGTGCGGTGAATAACGCGGATTTGATGTTGTATTGTCCTTTTTTTTGGAGTCAAAAGGAAGATCTCATCTGAAGTGGATCGTGCAAACATGCACCACGCTTCAAATGCGGAAGCGATACAATGCAGTGAAAGTTAATCTAGTTGTTTTGTAAATATTGTGAAAAGGGTATTTCACTTTGTTTGGGGATTCTGTTCTCTTGAGTCACTTAGGCATTAATGTATATGTTTCCGGCACTGGATGAAAATCAGGCCTTCTATAGAACGTTTAGAGTTATGGGGTAAAGAAAGAAAGATACGAAATATTTCAATATAATAATGTTGCTTGTACATGGAACAGCTACACATGATGCAGTATTTTTCGAAAACCATTCACGAAACTTTCGACACACCAATACAAAACCATTTACGATCTATTTTTTTTCTCTACGGATTGGTGCATAAGAATTATCTTTACAACTTTGACACGCAATAAAATCTAAAATAAATAAGATAGCTAAGGTATATTGCTTGTGCATGCAACAGTTACACATGATGCGGTATTTTTCAAAAACCATTAACGAACCATTCAACACACCAATCCAAAACCATTTAAGAACAGTTTTTTCCTGTAGATTGGTATGTAAGAATCAACTTTGACACGCAATAAAATCTAAAAGAAATAAGATAGCTAAGGTATGTTGCGTTGCTTGTACATGGAACAGCTACACATGACGCGGTATTAGTAGAAAACCTTCACGAACCATTCGACACACCAATACAACACCTTTTACGAATTGTTTTTTTTCTCTGCTGATTGGTATATAAGAATTGTCTTTAAAACTTTGACACGCAATATAAAATCTAAAAGAAATAAGATAGCAAAGGTGTGTTGCTTGTACATGGAACAGCTACACATGACGCGGTATTAGTAGAAAACCTTCACGAACCATTCGACACACCAATACAACACCTTTTACGAATTGTTTTTTTTCTCTGCTGATTGGTATATAAGAATTGTCTTTAAAACTTTGACACGCAATAAAATCTAAAAGAAATAAGGTAGCTAAGGTATATTGCTTGTGCATGCAACAGTTACACATGATGCGGTATTTTTCAAAAACCATTAACGAACCATTGAACACACCAATCCAAAACCATTTAAGAACAGTTTTTTCCTGTAGATTGGTATGTAAGAATCAACTTTGACACGCAATAAAATCTAAAAGAAATAAGATAGCTAAGGTATGTTGCTTGTACATGGAACAGCTACACATGACGCGGTATTAGTAGAAAACCTTCACGAACCATTCGACACACCAATACAACACCTTTTACGAATTTTTTTTTTCTCTGCTGATTGGTATATAAGAATTGTCTTTAAAACTTTTAAACGCAATAAAATCTAAAAGAAATAAGATAGCAAAGGTATGTTGCTTGTACATGGAACAGCTACACATGACGCAGTATTTTTCGAAAACCATTCACGAACCTTTCAACACACCAATCCAAAGCCATTTACGAACTGTTTTTTTTTCTCTGCGGATTGGTATATAAGAATTATCTTTACAACTTTGACACGCAATAAAATCTAAAAGGAATAAGATAGCTAAGGTATGTTGCTTGTACATGGAACAGCTACACATGACGCAGTATTATTAGAAAACCATTCACGAACCATTCAACACACCAATCCAAAACCATTTACGAACTGTTTTTTTCTCTCTGCGGATTGGTATATAAGAATTATCTTTATAACTTTGACACGCAATAAAATCTGAAAGAAATAAGATAGCTAAGGTATGTTACTTGTACATGGAACAGCTACATATGACGCGGTATAATTAGAAAACCCAGAATAACTCATTTCTTTAGCATGTAAATCTTTATGTAATATTTCTAAAAGAGTTAAATTAATCTCGAAAACAAAATTTAATTTTACATATCCCAGTCACAATTCAACGCAACTGAGTGACTGAACTTCCGCCATCAACTTGTGCCAATCCATTTCAACCATGAAACGACTTAATAGCGATTAATTCGCAAAAAAGAATGTCTTTTTCGAATTTTTTTCTCTTTTTCTTTTTCGATTGATCCGGGGTTCAAGAGTAGGTCCCGAAACTCTCGACCCAGCGAACAAATAGAACATGTCGAATATGCCGATTCACAACGGAGATTAAAAATGGCGGCGGTTCCGTCGGAATTTTTATTTTCCTTCTTTTATTTCAAATCTCACAATTAAATGGACCTTTCCGATGGAATCACAGATAATATGAGACCGTATAATTTAAGATTTGCATTCGAAATAGATAATACACTTACCGGTTTTGATAAATAAAGTACAAATTCGTTTTAGAACGTGAAATGCACGGTATTACATGATAGTCACAAATTGTTTGGCGTGGTCGTTACTTGGCCCTGTCACTTTTAGCTGTGTATTGTAATAATAATGAGACATTGTTTTTAGCCAACTACTTCGCGTATTTATTTTAACCCTCCAGTTTTCGTTGCACGCACAAATGTGCACCTCATTTGTGGGGTCTAATTAAGATAATGATAATGCGAAATGGTCTCCAATTGAGATAATTTTTGTTCTTTGACAAGACTTTCAATTTTGGATTTATTTTCATTTAGCTGTACACATACACTGTTTTTTCTTTTCTACTGATGAAGGGATATGTATTTTATGTATTTTAATTGTGCATTTTTGTGCTGTATTTTATTTTTTGTGTGTGCAATGTTTTCTAAGACGAGTCTCTTTATCTTATAATAACATCCAGCTCTACTGCCATCTAGTGACGTCATAAGAACCTTTATACGCCAAAATGTATTTTTTTTAAAATATTTTTTTTTTAAATATTGAACAAAAAATATAAAAATACAAAAAAAAAAATTGCAAAAATTATTAATTTTGTACCAAAACAATGGCAAATATATTTCTGTAAGACTCAGAGGCTCTAAGAAATTAAATTTAAAAAAAAATTAAAAACAAGGGCGGGGGTTAGCAAATAAAGCGGATCAAACAAAGCGGATCGTCAATTATCCGGTACGCTTAAAAAAAAACGCCTCAAATTTACATTTTGAATTTTTTTAATCGGTGAATGATATTGTTTTTAATAGTCATTATATTACATTACATACTAAAGCAAATTTAATTTTGTTACTAATAAATAAAAAAAATTCGTGAATTATACAAATATCCCGATATTCGATTATTCGGATGGGATGCACCAGTCCCGTATACACGCCGGTATAATTTGTTGGATATTCTGGACGACTTTCTAGTATTTTTGTAGCGAAGCTGGCAACCCTCCGATCGCAAGATCACTACTTTTCTATGTCAAGTCCATTTCACGGATTCGAACCACCAATCCTCTGATTAGTAGCTGAACGCCTTACCAACTGAGCAACTCTCTCTCTAAATTAAGAGGCAATACTTCCAAAAGTACTAGAGGTAAAATGCAAGTTCGTTAAAATAAGAATTGTCTGATTTCATGTTGAATTTCAGTTCAAGGAAATCTCTGAGGGGGAAATAGGCTTCCGTGGCCGAGCGGTTAAAGGCGTCAGCTGGGAATCCGAGGATTCCTTGTTCGATCCTAGGCGATGGACTTGACAAAGAAAAGTAAAAAAAGTAGGGATCTTGTAATCGGAGGGTTGCCAGCTTCGCTACAAAATACTAGAAGAGTCGTCCAGGACATCCGCAAAAATTAACGGTGTGTATACGGGACTGGTGCACGATAAATCTGATCGGGATACAAAGTCCCGACGTCTATTGAAGGCGTTGGGTGCCATTTCAGGTGTTTCCTCGTCATCTGACCATGGTTCTAAAATAACGAGGTGCATGTATGAATGTGTGTGTGAATGTGTTCCCGGGTCTTTCCTTCGAAATAGACCCCGAACCGTCGCCAATAGCCCACTGTGCAGCTCTAGTGCGACGTTAATTAACCAAACCAAACCTGAGGGGTTAATTGCTTATAATGGCCCTATAGGTAGATACGCCACGGGTCGGGAGTTACTATACTAATGAGTAATCACAAAATGCAATCACGTGAGGCATCGATTTATGATGACATCAACCCCAATTATTTCAAAAACAACAACATGTTTTTTTTTGTTACCTCGCCACCCCTTACGACTATCACCAACAGCCCCAGTTGGCGACATTTGTGCTGTTTTTTTTTTATGCTTCTTCATCAATGGAGTCAATACAATACACGAGGAAGTCAATACTCGTCTTCCGAGGATATTGCCAGCTTCCTAGTCCTAATATGTTATAAATAAACCGTTGCCAATTACTCTCGTTCAAAAAAACAAAAAAGTTATATGTCGGACTGGATCGCCTTCCTTCATTTCGTGTCACTAGCCTCTGGTGAAGGCTCTACGGCGACGTTGAAACATCACGAGGAAAATGTCGAGGTGTGATTGAAAACCCTTTAGGACTTCTTTTTTTTTGTGTGTTGCTGGGCAGTTATATAAAAAACGGAGCTTGTGTGCGTTTGCGGACAGGAATTGTCTCTCTTCCCGTAAACTTCCGCTTCCTGTGAATGTATGGAATTGTGTTTAGGGGCTTGCGGTGTGTTAAGTGGAAGAGTTAATTGGTTTAATTAGGGTTAATTGCGGCGCTAAGGTCGTCATTAAGGTGAATGGAAACGTGCGGGATTCACTTTCAGTATGTAAGTTATATGCGGAGTAGTGGCGTAAAGGATAGGACCGCAATGCGAGGAATACAACAAAATAACAATCGAGGTGATAACCAAAATTCTTATTGTGGATTTCCCTGATTTGACCAAGCACCATATCGGAGATTTTTCTGATTTGCTCGAGCACCGTTTTGAAGATTTTCCTGATTTGCCCGAGCCCCATATTGGGGATTTCCCTGATACGGCCGGGAATCGTATTGGATATTTCTCTGATTTACTCGAGCACAATATCAGAGATTTCTTTGATTTGCTCGAGCACCGTTTTGAGGATTTTCCTGATTTGCCCGAACCCTGTATTGGGGATTTCTCTGATATGACCGGGCACCGTATTGGAGATTTCTCTGATTTACTCGAGCACCTTTTGGAAGATTTCTCTGATTTGCCCGAGCACCATTTTGGGGATTTCTCTGATTTGACCGGGTACCGTATTGGAGATTTCTTTGATTTGCTCGAACACCGTTTTGGGGATTTTTCTGATTTGCCCGAACCCTGTATTGGGGATTTTCCTGATTTGCCCGAACCCTGTATTGGGGATTTCCCTGATTTGTCAGAGCACCGTATTGGGGATCTCTATGATTTGCCAGAGCACGGGGATTATATTAGGATGGTTTGCCAAGTACGTCACACTAGAGGTACTCCATGAGCTATTGGTGACGGTTCGAGATCTATCCCATAAGAAGGATTACAATGCTTGTTAATTTTAAACCATGGTTAGATAAGACTATATTAGAAATTATTCAATTAAAAATGAGAACATTTGGACCACGATGGATTTAGTGTACACCAATCCCCTTTATATAACTAATATTTCGTCTGGCGACAAACAACGAAGCTCTCAACCTGTCAATTACGAGTTGTCCGATTATGAGCTCGAATCACTTCCGACCAGGCCGCCATTTTCCTTCACATATAAGAAAAACTACACAAAAAATACATTCAGTGGTGATTTTCAAATTATAGGGCGCGGCTCTCAAGATGGCTACCAGAATTTAAAAAAAAAAAATGGGATTACGATCCACGGGACTTAATAAATGCGCATAATAATGTAATACAATGCATATTCGGAATGTTAACTAGTACAATTTATAAATATTTGCATATAAAAGAAATATGGTTATATACTCATTTATCATCCTGTGCACGAGAACGATTTAACATGCTGACATCTATGGTTCAACGCGGTGTTCTACCCAAAATGAATATTTAATAATTATTTTTTTGCGGGATTATAAATACGATTAAGTTTATAGAATTTATATATTCATTAAAGAAGAGAATAATTAATACTCTCATAAATGAAGATAAGAAGTTTAAAAAAAAACTGAAGAGACAATCAAGATTTTCACTATTTAAAAGATTGTAAAATATATTTTTTTAATTATGTGTATGTAGCATCTTTTATTGTCCTATTGGAATATTAATTGTCAATTAGCTTTTATATCGATATCATAAAGGTAGGGAACATGTCCTAGCTGTTTTCTACTGCGGGGGTTGTGTTTTTTCTCTGAGACTCTGGATTGGTTTGTTTGGTTAATTCAATCAACCACCCAATGAATCTGGTGTCTCGGGGAGGTAAAAAGGAGTCGCTACATAATAAAAACGCGAAGACATGTTCCATACTTTAGAGGTCTATAGTTGTCCATAGATCTCGAATTTTTCCAGCAATGCACAAATATTTTAAGTTCATAAAAATACTCTATGTTGAAGCATTGTTTAAATATAAAGCATTAATCTAAGAAACATGTCTTCTCGTTTTTCCCCGTAGTGTCTGCGCTTCCCTTCCGAGACACCGGAATGGAGGGTTGGTTGATTGAATTGATCAACCAACCAATCAAGCGTCTCGGAGCTAAAAGTATAGAGGTGGTTACAAATTGTTGAGTGATAGTCATTGTTTGACTGTATAACTACATTAAATAAACCATTCTTCTTTACTATACTTGTAACTACTTCGTTGCTACTGAAGCTAAGCGACTTCTTCAAACTATAAGCGAAGTAGTTGAGTAAAAATTTTTATTGTGCTAATACATACGTGATAAATGTATTTATTATGCTAATACAGCTAAATGTGATGGTCCAACAGTTTGTGCAACCACCCTGCATATTTTAAAAGGTATACATATTAAAAAAAATTGATAAAAAATGATATATAAACCATACCTTAAAAAAAATTGTAAAATACCTGAATTAGAAATACAAATTAACTTTCTAGAAATTAAATTACTGTACAACTTTGATCGTCTCTTAGTGGATTCTCCTTTTTAACGGATTGAAAAGCGCGCCAACCAAAATCGCCAAAATACGCCAAAATGAAGAGATGTTATGAAATCGACTGTTATGTATTATTTTATGTATATTCGTGCAAGATTTCTGTTTTAACAATTTCTCATGAATTTTTCTCCTGACAATTTCTTTTCAATACCTAAACATGAACTTATTTGCATAGTTGAATACAGATTGTACAGGAAAAAATTCGTGCCCCCGGCCTTTATTAGCATGGGTAGGGATTGTTTTACAATATACATTTTTGAGACAATATAGTTTTGTTTACCCGGCATTTATTAAACCGGATCCGAGACGTGGAAAAATTGTGAACAACAATTTAAAATTATTGATAAATATTAGCATAGGTCGAAGCCTTCTGCTAAATTAAAAACTAATAAAAAAATATTTCTAGAAAAAAGGAAAACCGACTTTAAGAAAAATGCGTTAAAAATTAAAAAATTATTTTTAATTTTACGAATGAGTTGAAAAAATTGAATTATTGAATATCAATTTTATATTTAGTACAACTTTTTGAAGTTGGTGCCAAAATTTAGGTATGATTTTTGTAAATTGGCACCAACTTCAAAAAGTTGTACTAAGTATAAAATTGATATTCGATAATTTAATTTTTTCAACTCATTCGTAAAATAAAAAATATATTTTTTACTTTTTAGCGCATTTTCCTTAAAGTTGGTTTTCCGTTTTTCTAGAAAGATTATTTTATTTTTCCCTTTTTAGTTTTTAATTTAGCAGGACACATCGCCCCTGATTCACTCCGCCCCTGATTCACTAAGAAATTCAAGTAGGAGCTTGTGTTCTATAATGTAAAACAATCCCTATCAATGCCAATGAATGCTGGTTAAACGAAATATCATTATTGTACAACTTCTGTTAAACAATGAAAGTACCATGAAATCGGATATATTGTTTAATCGATTATTTGTTTGCAGATTTTGCCTAAGTTGATTTTTCTCTATCCAACAAAAAAAGAATTTTCGTAATCGGAAAATATTTTTTTTCAAACGGTCCGGTTAATTGAGAAATCCGGTTTTAATTTCACGAACAAATTGAAGAAATTGAATTATTTAATATCAATTTTAAACTTATTACAGCTTTTTGAAGTTGATGCCAATTTACAAGAAACATATTTAAATTTTGGCGCAAATTTCAAAAAAGTTGTAATAAGTATGAAATTGATATTAAAAAAAAACAATTTTTTCAACTTGTTCGTAAAATTCAAATATAATTATTTTTTACTTTTTAGCATTTTTTTCTTAAAATTGGTTATCTTTTTTTAAAAAAGATAACTTTATAATAATGAATATTATAATCGATTCCAAATAATAAATTACAGTAGAATTCATTTAGCTCATCTTTTCCATTTAATATTCAAAACACAAATCTATTTACATTAAATTAGTACAATGATCAATGATATCGCTTATTTTTCCGGCATATCATTTAAAGTTACCGTGTAAACATTTTCCTCCAATAAATCCTTCAATAAAGAGAACCACTCGTAAATCCGACACCGGCTCAATTTGCACCCCTTTGGCGACCGAACCGACCTTTGGCGACCTTTTCGGCGAATAATCAATTAATTTCTTCAGTACAAGACGCCAAGGAACTTTAAAAAAAAATCGCCTATTTTTGAACTTATCAGGGTATCACTTTTTCAATTTAAAATGATACTTCCTCTTCCTCGACTAATTTGAATAAGGAAATGTAAAAAGTCGTAAAAAATTATTATCGAATCACGATATTTTTTTACACCACTTTGGAAGAGAAGGAAACGTTTAGGAACATAAAATGTTTGTTCCACAGAAAAAAGAATAAAAATGTGTGATAACGAGGAGAAAATTAACCGATTTTCACTCCATATTTCACCTGGTTAATAGTTTTTAAATGACACCGAGTTATGTCAATCCGTGACTGAACAAAATGGCGATTTATTGTATTTCAGTTCAGTTCGTGTGAGCCGATTTCGAAGAAATGTATATATTTGAAACAAATATGTGCCGGAACGAATCTGGCAACGATACATAATCGTTATTTAGTTTGAATCGATATGATGTCGAGTTTGCAGCTGTAGAAATTGGTAATTATTCTGTCCAAACTAATTTTAGCTAGCAATTCTTTAATTTGGATTAATGACATCCTAAACATAAACTTTCTCATTTAATTAATATTCTTAAATATAATTATATATTTAAAATAATTTTTAATTAATAATTTTAATTTAATTATATAAATTAATAATATTTTTAAATATAATAATAATAATTATATATTAAATATAATAGTAATATTTTAATATAATAATAATTATTTATATATAATAATAATAATAATATTTTTTAACATTTTTAAATATAATAATAAAAATAATATTTTTTTAATAATAAAAATATAATAATAATAATATTAATAATAATATTTTTTAACATTTTTAAATATAATAATAAAAATAATTTTTTTAAAATATAATAATAATAATTTTAATAATAATTTTAAATATATCAATAATAATATTTTTAAATATAATAATAATATTTTTAAATATAATAATAATAATATTTTTAAATATAATAATAATAATATTTTTAAGTATAATAATAATACTATTTTTTTTTAATTATAATAATATTTTTAAATATAATAATAATATTTTTAAATATAATAATAATACTATTTTTTTTTAATTCTAATAATATTTTTAAATATAATAATAATAATTTTTTTTAAATTCTAATAATATTTTTAAATGTAATATTAATAATATTTTTGAATATAATAATAATAATAATAATAATTTTTAAAAAATATTTTTTATATAATAATAATAATAATAATTTTTTTAAATATAATAAGAATATTAATTTTAATATAATAATAATAAAAAAATTAATATAATAATAATAAAAATTTTAAATATAATAATAATAAAAAAATTAATATAATAATAATAAAAATTTTAAATATAATAATAATTATAATAATAATAATAATTTTAAATATAATAATAAAAATAATAATAATATTTTTAAGTATAATAATAATAATAATCTTTTTGAATATAATAATAACCTTTTTAAATATAATAATATTAATATTTTTAAATATAATAATAATAAAAATAATAATACTTTTAAATATAATAACAATAATAATACTATTAAATATAATAACAATAATAATACTTTTAAATATAATAACAATAATAATACTTTTAAATATAATAATAATAATAATAATACTTTTAAATAAAATAATAATAATAATACTTTTAAATAAAATAATTAGAATAATAATAATACTTTTAAATATAATAATACTTTTAAAATATAATAATACTTTTAAATATAATAATACTTTTAAATATAATAATACTTTTAAATATAATAATACTTTTAAATATAATAATACTTTTAAATATAATAATACTTTTAAATATAATAATACTTTTAAATATAATAATACTTTTAAATTTAATAATACTCTTATATATATTAATATTTTAAATATAATAATACTTTTAAATATAATAATACTTTTAAATATAATAATACTTTTAAATATAATAATACTTTTAAATATAATAATAATAAAACTTTTAAATATAATAATAATAAAACTTTTAAATATAATAATAATAAAACTTTTAAATATAATAATAATAATAATAATAAAACTTTTAAATATAATAATACTTTTAAATATGATAATACTTTTAAATATAATAATACTTTTAAATATAATAATACTTTTAAATATAATAATACTTTTAAATATAATAATACTTTTAAATATAATAATACTTTTAACTATAATAATACTTTTAACTATAATAATATTTTTAAATATAATACTAATAATACTTTTAAATATAATACTAATAATACTTTTAAATATAATACTAATAATACTTTTAAATATAATACTAATAATACTTTTAAATATAATACTAATAATACTTTTAAATATAATAATACTTTTAAATATAATAATACTTTTAAATATAATAATACTTTTAAATATAATAATAATAATACTTTTAAATATAATAATAATAATAATTTTAAATATAATAATAATAATAATACTTTTAAATATAATAATAATAATACTTTTAAATATAATAATAATAATACTTTTAAATATAATAATAATAATACTTTTAAATATAATAATAATAATACTTTTAAATATAATAATAATAATACTTTTAAATATAATAATAATAATACTTTTAAATATAATTTTATTTTTTAAATGCACTTCAATTAAAAAAAAGTTATATTATATTAATATGTTAAAATATATTTATATTTTTTAACATATTTTATATTAAAAAATTTAATATAATAATAATATTTAGTGCGTTGAATGGTTCGTCAATGGTTCTGAAAAAAAAAATTGCACAAATAAAACTACTACATGTACAAGCAACATAATTCAGCTACTGCGGGTCAAACTTGTAATAAAGATAATTCTTAAATGTATGCCCCTACCAAAAAATAATTTTGTCGCTCAGATTAAAAGTTCGGCCCAAATTGGAAATATACTTTTCGCGTTTTCGAAAATTAACAAAAATTGACGTACAATGCTTGTTTTTTTAGACATCGATTTGGTCTATAAAGTGTCATCTTTAAAAGCTTTCCTGTTAACAAACAATAGGGCGGATTTGTCCTCAATCGGTTTCTGCAATCAGCGTTAAATCTGGAGAACATAATGCGATTTCACGCTTTACTTACAAATATTAATCCGTCTCGTCGAAATTGCTCATGTTTTTACAACCGGTGGTCGATTAGTCTCTACATCCCGGAATTGTATGTTTTCAATAATACTAAATGTACGGTTTGGTTTGGTTAATTAACGTCGCACTGGAACTGCACAGTGGGCTATTGGCGACGGTTCGGGGTCTATCTCGAAGGAAAGACCCGGGAACACATGCACCTCGTTATTTTAGAACCATGGTCAGATGATGAGAAAACACCTGAACTGTCACCCAACGCCTTCAATAGACGTCAAGACTTAGGACCCCAATCAGATGTATCGTACACTACTTTTAACTACTTTTTTTTTATACAACGATGAAATAAATTAAAACATCTGACCACTATTATTAGTTTTTTTCGTTTTTAATTGGAGCATTAGTTAATGTATTCTTATTGTTTTTCGCTTTAATCAACCCCATGCACGCACGTGCATTATTTTAATTTGATTATAAATATAAAGCTATAATATTAACTAATAAAAATGAACCGTCATTTAAGAAATAACGCTCATTACCGGGTTCGAGAGAGGTTAGTTGACCAATTACGGAAAGAGTTTATATCCGCAAATAAGGTCAAAGATCACAATGCAAGTTTTCCGGGACATTTTTAGAGTAAAATTAAAGAAAAAGCGAATTTGAGAGATAAAATTTTGAAATTTTCCACTGGAGGAAGAGTTTTTTTTTTTTTGTTAAATAACGTCGCACTAGAGCTGCACAGTGGGCTATTGGCGACGGTTCGGTGCCTATCTCGAAGGAAAGACCCAGGAACACATACACATTCACACACACACATTCATACACACATTCATACATGCATCTCGTTATTTTAGAACCATGATCAGATGACGAGGAAATACCTGAACTGGCACCCAACGCCTTCAATAGACGTCGGGACTTTGGACCCCGATCAGATGTGTTGTGCACCAGTCCCGTATATTTTACCAATAACATGCCTTCTTAAATTATAATAGTCCCGCCGTCTATTGAAGGCGTTGTGTGCCAGTTCAGGTGTTTCCTCGTCATCTGACCATGGTTCTAAAATAACGAGGTGCAGGTATGAATGTGTGTGTGAATGTGTATGTGTTCCCGGGTCTTTCCTTCGAGATAGACCCAGAACCGTCGCCAATAGCACACTGTGCAGCTCAGTGCGACGTTAATTAACCAAACCAAATTTTAAATTATAATAGGGCTTTTAACATAATTATGGAAATCAGAAATGACAACTTCTGATGGATATTTTGGTAGTTTAATTACATGAACTCACTGAACTGTAACTTCGGGAAGACTTCAAAACTTGCGCTGAAGCCAATGTGGAAGCAGCCATACTGTGTCCCAACATTTTTTTAAGTGATTTAGCGGTAATTTTTAACACCATAGCAGTGTAGAAACAATAAATGTATGTAAATTATGAAAATATTATATTTTCTTTTTATAATATAAATGCTTACATTGCCAAACAAATAGTGTTTGCTCTTGCTTTTTAACTACTTCGAATTTCACTTCAAATGACTTTCTATTTTAATATCAGATTGCATTTAAAATAAGGGTTTCAAAAGAAAATAGAAAAAAACTCAGCCCAACACAATACATGTCGGCTTATTTTAACATGAATAATATACGAAATATTGTTGTACCATTAAAAGTGGGGTACAGAATGGCTGCTTCCACATTGCCCTTCAAGTCAGCAAAATGTCTTTTCCAATCCAAAAGTTACAGTTAGTAATCTGTGCATGAACTCTGCATAAAAATATGTTATTTATAATGTCTCACTTAATTTAAATAATACATTATGTAATTTTCTTGTACTTCCTTTTGTTTCTAAACGTATTACCTATAACACTATAAAAACTAAATTTAATTAAGTTTATTTTTATTTTTCAATGATTTTTGAATGACTGTTCCTAATTTGCCGTGCCGTAGGTAATGCAAAAACATGGTATCATTACCTGGTTACCTGATTAATTTTTTACTATTTTAAACTTTTCTAGGTTTCTAGGTTTCCTTTAATCATATATAGTTAGATCGTTATCTGAATTGTATTTATTGCTTTAATTTGAGCTTATTTAATTTTTTTTTATACGTTAATTTCAATCTAGTTAAAAAAAATAACTAATACCTGCGGTCGCTTTGCAGTGTGGTTAAGAATTACTTTGATTATTGTATTTAAATTTTATAATTAAAAATAGTATTATATATTAACATAAATATCCATTTAATATGAATTAATTTAATGTATTGCAAATTGGATTTCTGCATTTCCTTTATTGAAATGCCATATTAAATGAATCGTCTAGTTTCAAAACCAGATATATCCTTTTTCATAAATGTTACAAAAACGATTGACAGGTGTTTTTAGATTTAAACCCATGACTTTGATTGCATTTTTAGACTGGAAACAGACACTTCAGCTTTTTGCAAAGTGATGTGCATTGAGAACTTACGAAAAGTATTTAAATAAAAACGACTTTGCGAAAAATGTGGATCTGTCTGGTTTTGAAATTAGACGTCTCAAATACAGTATGTGAGTCATATTTTCAATAAAAACAAAAAAGTATTTTTTTAATTAAAATATTGTTTTCCAATACAATTTTTATGTGGAATTCATTTTTTATTTTCAATCTGAAAAATATTTATGAACATATTTCCACATTTTTTAACGATTTAAAAAAATATATCGTTATTTCTAAACAAAATATATAAAACTAAATTCAAACAATGGCAATCAAAGTTTAATGATTTTGACATACGGGTGGGTCTGCGTTGTTCAGAGGGTTCTTGGGTTTATTTCAACACTTTACACGCATTAGACTCTAATATCATATAGAACGACGCCTAATTTTGTATCGAACGATACGAAATTTATGTCATTTTTGCTATTCGCCACGGAGTTATAGTGTCGGATTGGATGCGTCTAATAGCTTAATTTATTTATATCCTGTTATTAATTTTAAAGACATTATACTTTAAAATGTATTTTCTTTTCATTATATTTTTTTGCTTGAGTCTGTGAAACGTACAATAATTGGAATTAAGAGATAAATTTTTATACTGTATTATACTAAACCAATAAAGAACTTACAAAAGCTTAAATAATGCATACTTTAGAAAGAAAAGAATTAACGAAACTCCATTTTTAGAGCGAGAAAGATCCATACTTAAACAGCGTGTATTGTTTTTCAAAGATATCAATAATATACTCCAACTTTCTTTTGAATTTGGAACATGCAATAACAAATGGATCATTCGAAACCCCAAACAAATGGAAAGCATTGTAAACAACTAACTAAATAACTTAAATATTTTAACAATAATGCACCTTCGAATTCCTTAAAGATTTGTTTAAAAGTTCGAGACTCCACAGCAAAGAAGACGCGCCCTTACAGACACAACCACAGAGTTAGACAGCCAAAACGAATCTAAACCACTCATCTGAAGTTTAATTATGCGCCAAGGAAGATCGCCAAAACCGAAACGCCGCCGACGCGCTCTCAACCCGTTACGTAGGCAGGTTAATTTAACTTTTTTGAGCGTTTGAAACCGAAAAAGAATTTTTGAATTGCCCAAGGCGCTCTGAAAACAGGCTGGACAAGTCTTTTCGATCGGCCTCGCTTGCAAGACTAACTCACACTTCGCCGCAGACGACTGGCTTGTTTCGAAGAACCAGTTGGCGATAGAAAGTTGTTCTGTTCCATTACGTTTTCTGCTGGTTGTTCTTACTGTGCATATTCGAAACTGTGTTTTGGTGCGTTCTTCTAGAATTATTCACAGACGTCACATCATCATATTCATATTCGCAGACGATAATAATTTATTCAGCATTGATATCGATATTTTTAATCGTAATTTTACTTCGAACAGTTAAGCAGACGATATTAATATGAGTTTTTGAAAAAAGAATGATTCGGAGAATTTTAAATTTGTTCTAGGAGTTTTGTTAAGCCGCTTTTTTTAATTACCCTCAGTATTTTTAGTTTAAAATTTTATTTTAGCATTTAAGCAGTTTTATTTAAATAATTTTAAGGAAATATTAATTGTTTTTTAACTGTTCGAAATTCCGAGAGCGAATAAAAATATCTTTCAGTATTTTGTCAAACCATGTGACATGGTTAGAAGAAGATATCAGAAGGAAAATTGAATTTCAACTTGATGGACAAATTATTTATTGGTTGTGTTAACTAATTTAGACGTTTATCTGAAAACTTATTCACATAGAATGGTTCAAGAATCAAGTCACCAAATAAAATCTGGATTGAAATATTTTTTGTCAACCGTTTAACAACAAGGAATTTATTTTACAAAATGAAGACTAGGATTTGGCATCATCTTTTTGTCGTCTGTATCATCTTGGGAAGTACAGGTAAGTTTTAATCTTTAAAATTACAAAATCTTAAATCTTTAGAACTACAAAATTTTATAGATTTTATTTTCAATATTCATTTACTCATTTTTAAATCCTAGAGTACTAATTTTATATAGAGAACCATGCTAAGCCAGTGATGGAATCAGTAAAATTTGCCTTATGATAGTATTCTAGGGTGAATATGTATTTAAATTTTAAATAAAATATCTCGAAACAGATTTTAAAAATTAATATTTATGTTAAAAATAAGTTATAAATATAATGCTGAAATCCAAAGAGTAACATTGTGATGAAAATGTATGAAAAAACCAAAAACTTTAGTGTTGAATTTCGATTTTCCCGCAAAATGAAGACACTACGCCATTGGGTCTTATTTTTGGACTGACAGCAAAATAAGCCTCTAAAAGTTCACTTCTGTTTTGAAATCGTCCAATGACATTCAACCTCACGATAAACTAATTTTTTAAAAAAAAAACGTATTTTTATTCGTCGGAATACTTTTTTCTATTAGGCTTTCTTATTAATGGATTTTCTTTGTGAACCATACAATAATAACGTTCACATAAAATTCCATTATAATATCATGATGTAATTAGAATTTGCCCTAAAGCTTTTTAACAGAAAACTAATTGATTACTACAATCAATTACATTATAAAATATATATTTGTTTTCATTTTATGGGATAATTAAAAAATTGATGGACGATTATCATAATTGGGTTGTAATACATTTAACTGTATTGGCATAATAAAACATAATTTTAACACAGTTACTTCGCTGATATTTTAAAACAAGTCGCTTAGCTTTAGTAACAACATGCTAAGTAGTTAAAGTATAGCAAAAGTGAATGGATATTGTGTGTATTTAAACCCAAACAATGATCACTAACCAACAATTTGCAACAAAAAAAGTGTCCTTTTGTAAATATACATAACATGCGATTCTATAGTGTTATAGGATGCTTGCTATATTAATATCTAAACTTAAAAAACCTAACCACAATTTGTGACCACAGTGCATATGCGATTTAGAAACTATTCAGACATACACTAACAAATGCCTTTTAAAGCATGAACAAGTAATAAAATTGTATTTGATGTTAGAAGATTATCAGTTATTCAAAAAATTCTTTTGAAGCATACATAGCTCTGAAGTATAGCAGTTCGAATACTAGATTTTTACTGGATTTTAAGATCAAAATGTATTAGATTAGATTAATAATTGTGGCATAAATAATATTTTTCAAAAAATTACTTTATATTGCATTTACCTAAGCGCATCTGATACTTGTTTTGGTTAAATAATCTGCAAAAAGATTTTTAGACAAAATTAAATTAAACATTGTTTAAGGTGTTGTTATTATTAAAAACTATAAAATTTATTTAAAAATGATTTAAAACTGCAAAAGCTATTTCTCCATACATAAAAAAAGTATAAATGTTTAGCAACACAACCAGATATATTATAAATTATTATTATTAAAAAATATATATAATATGTTAAGTTTAGTTTAAGTCGAACTTTTAAGTTTTGAATGGGAAATGCTTAATATTAGTTTAATGGTAAAAAATTTACTGCGTTTTATTTAAACTTTTTATAGGTGAAACTGTGGAACAGAAATTGCATTTAAAATGAATAATAAAGCAATTTTATGTTTTATAATACTTTACAGAAAGAAAATAAATATTTTATGAAAAGCACATGCGCGCACATTGTTTATAACTTTTAAATCAAAATATTTCAAATGCTTTTTGAGTAGTTAGAACAAATATCAAACTATTAATAACTGAGATGGATATTTTTAGATATAAATATTTTAAAACGAACTTTTAGTTGATTTGCTTGTATGAATCCCTTAAATCCAGGCATTTGATTTTTTTTTTAATTTATATTTTCACTATTTATAAAAATTTGAATTGTTTTGTTTAAAATCTCATTTCTATTAATCCGTAACTTGAGTATATTTTTTAAATATACCGGCATCTATATCGAATCGCATTCTTCGAACTAACCCAAAAACCAATTTACACTAAATATACTTTTTCCATGTTTGATAATATATAACGTAAAAACTACTTGAAATATATTCATAAAACTGTTTCTAATAGTTTTAGTAACACTTTAACATATGGAATGAAATATTCGACATATTTTTTATTCCTAACTTTGTGAATTTAAAATCCCTCTGTGAAAATCTTAAAAAATATTTAAATATAGCTCTGTAAAATATTCAGATTGATAAAGTAATTTGAGATTAAAGTAAATGCCCCCAAAGTTAGTGAATTTAACATGGGTGTCAATTTTCAATTAGCAATTTAAATTTTTTTAAATAAATGTATAATAACTGTAAAAAATCATATGTATATAAAATTATTCGATTTAGACGAAACAAATCTTTAATTTCCAAATAACACAGGGCCTCCAGTGACCCAGTGGATAAGGGCGTTTAGCTAGTAAACGGATGATTGCTAGTTCGAACCCGTGCGAGGGACTTGACATAGTAAAAAAGTAGTGATCTTGCGATCGGAGGGTTGCCAGCTTCTCTACAAAAATTCTAGAAAGTCGTCCAGCACATCCAACAAATTATACTGGCGTGTATACGGGACTGGTGCACGATAAAAATCTGATCGGTGTCTAATGTCCTGACGCATATTGAGGTTGCGTCGGGTGCCAGCTCAGGTGTTGTCCTCGTGATCTGACCATGGTTCAAAAATACGAGGCATTGTTCCCGGGTCTTTCCTTCGAGATAGGACCCGAACCGTCGCCAAAAAACCCATTGTGCAGCTCTAGTGCGACGTTAATTAAACAAACCAAACCAAATGACAAGGTTTGGTTTGGTTAATTAACGTCGCACTAGAGCTGCACAGTGGGCTATTGGCGACGGTTCGGGGTCTATCTCGAAGGAAAGACCCGGGAACACATATACATTCATACATGCACCTCGTTATTTTAGAACCATTGTCAGAGGACGAGGAAACACCTGAGCTGGCACCCAACGCTTTCAATAGACGTCGGGACTTTGGACCCCGATCAGATATATCGTACACCAGTCCCGTATACACGCCGTTAATTTTTGCGGATGTTCTGGACGACATTCTAGTATTTTTGTAGCGAAGCTGGCAACCCTCCGACCACAAAATCACTACTTTTTAACTTTTTTTTGTCAAGTCCATCGCCTGGCATCGAACCACGAATCTTCGTATTCGCAGCTGACGCCTTTAACCGCTCGGCCACGGAGGCCTAACCAAATGACAAAGCCATTAACTTAGAAAATATCTTTGTCTGCAAGTTGACATCGAACCTTCAACTATCCATTCAAAACACATTTTCAACGATTAAAAGGTTTCCGTTCTTTTTTAGAACAAAAGAACTTGAAGTACAACTTCAGTCAGTTAGCGTGATGTCCAATGATAAACAACTGACAAGGTTTTTACTTCTTTGCCGTGCGAATAATTTCCACCTTTTCAAATTCGCTTTACGAGTTGACGCCCTAAACAAACCACTCTCCGTGCCGCAGAATGAAAAGTCTCCATTTTTAGAAAACCTTTTTGCGGTTTGGTTTGGTTAAAATACGTCGCACTAGAGCTGCACAGTGGGCTATTGGTGACGGTTCGGGGCCTATCTCGAAGGAAAGACCCGGGAACGATGCCTCGTATTTTTGAACCATGGTCAGATGACGAGGGCAACACCTGAGCTGGCACCCAACGCCTTCAATATACGTCGGGACATCGGACCCCGATCAGATAGATTTATCGTGCAACTGTCCCGTATACACGCCGTTAATTTTTGCGGATGTTCTGGACGACTTTCTAGTATTTTTGTACTGCTGGCAACCCTCCAACCGCAAGATCACTACTTTTTTATACTTTTATTTGTCAAATCCACCGCAAGTGCCTAGAACTAGAAATTATCTGATTATCAGTAGAACGCCTTTATCCACTGGGCAACTGGAGGCCCTCACATAGATAGTAAATGGTTTCAAGTAGATAATTAAGATAGAGCAATCGCTGCATTAACTTCTTTTTTTTATATATAAACCTATTTGCGAATTTTTATATAAAAATAATTTTCAATTCAGCGATTGCTCTATATTAATTTTCTACTTGAAACCATTTACTATCTATGTGAGGGCCTCCAGTTGCCCAGTGGATAAAGGCGTTCAGCTGATAATCAGATGATTTCTAGTTCAAGCCCATGTGGTGTATTTGACAAAGAAAAGTATAAAAAAAGTAGTGATATTGCGATCGGAGGGTTGCCAGCTTCGCTACAAAAATACTAGAAACTCGTCCAGAACATCCAACGAATTTTACTGGCGTGTATACGGGACTGGTGCATGATAAATCTGATCGGGGTCCAATGTTCTGACGCCTGTTCAGGTTGCGTCAGGTGCCAGCGAAGGTGTTTTTCTCGTCATCTGACCATGGTTAAAAAATACAAGGCATCGATCACAGGTAGCCCACTGTGAAGCTCTAGTGCGACGTTAATTAGCCTAACCAATATATCTATGTGAATTATAGAGCAATGAAAGTATTTTTTTAGTTAAACATTTGATGTGTTTTCGATGTTTTTAGAGTCTTTCAGTTCGAAATGTTTGTTTTTAAATTTAATATTTGTCTACGAACCCAGTATTTTAAAAATAGCTAATGCTAAGGCCCATTCTACACGGACGACAAAAACACGTTCGATCTTTTGCAGATGGCACGATAATTCGGGAATATAAACCACGTGGGTTGGATTCTCGAATCACAGAGCCATCTGGAAAAGCTCGCTCGCGTTTTACCCGTTCGTGTGGAATAGGCTTAAGACTGACTAAAACGCTATCCAAGTTAATTTGGTGTTTATTTAGGTTGGTCTGTTTAATTAACGTCGTACTAGAGCTGCACAGTGTGCTATTGGCGACGGTTTGGCGCCTATCTCGAAAGAAAGACCCGGGAATGATGCTTCGTATTTTTAAACCATGGTCAGATGACGAGGACCTGAGCTGGCACCCGACGCAACCTCAATAGGCGTCAGGACATTGGACCCCGATCAGATTTATCGTGCACCAGTCCCGTATACACGCCAGTATAATTCGTTGGATATTCTGGACGACTTCCTAGTATTTTTGTAGCAAAGCTGGCAACCCTCCGGTCGCCAGATCACTACTTTTTTACTTTTCTTTGTCAAGTCCATCGCACGGATTCGAAACACCAATCCTTTGATTAGTAGCTGAACGCCTTATCCACTGAGCAACTGGGGCTCGTTTATTTAGGACGTGACAGCAAGACAGAACATTCTAAAGAGGTAGTATAAGGGCATTATTCGATTTCGGTTTTTTATTTATTACTAGTTCTGATTAATTTCTTTAAAATATAACAAATTTTATATATGTTAAATTGAGGGAAATGAAATCCACGTATTGAAGGGTGACAAAGTTTATGATTTTTTAAAACTGTTAAGATGTTTAAAAAACAATATTTTTTACGTAAATGCCATTTTAGAATTCACAGAAAATTTATAATACACTAAAATCCCTGGAGAAGAACTTCCAATTTTCGAATTTAAATTCAGTAGTTTTAGAGGAAACTGCGCACAACTGAAAAAGTAGGTTGGCATTCCAACATTAAATTTGAATCAACATCACCATGGTACATGGACTTTGATGTGTTAGTTGTTTATATGATTTTTTTTTTGAAAAATAACATATAAAATGAAAAAGTTTTGTATTGCTCTACTGCAAAGTTAACGAGTCGAGAAACTCGTCACTCAATTTTGATAAAAGAACAAAAAGCATTCACTTCAACTGTGTGTGAGTTTTTTTCTTATAAATATTAAATCTGTTTTACCCTTCGACCATGAATGGACTGTAGTAGAGCGAATATGACGTCATAATCATGACACCAACATCTCAGACCGAATGGCCTCAAACACGTGACTTCTTTTCAAAATTATGAATTAAAAAATACTCGCGATTGGCTGACGAATTGGGAAATGTGTAATAGTGAAAAATTATGACTGGAATGACGTAACTAACCACGTGTCTGAGGCCATACATGTTGGCCTCACTTTGATGTTAGCGATATTATAACATTATGTTTTCAGTCATTATTCTAATTTATATACCAATTTTTTGAGTTTTACACTATAAAAAAGGTACTTAAAAATGAGTACCTGAACGTACTCGTTTATCTTTGAGTACAATTACATCGTAAATGAGCGATAACGTACTCAAAGTTAAATAACCCTACTTTCTCATAAATGAGCAGTGTGATTTAATATTGCTAATTTCAGCTTCTGTTCAAGCAACCTTAACAAAGCAATCTTACAAATTTAAAATGCTTGTTCAGAAGATGGTTTTCCACGTTATTATGTTGATTGCTTAAATGGAAACTGAAGTAATACAATTAAATTATCTAACTTTCCATTCTTTTGGCACACCAATTTAACAAGTCTTCTGTCTATAACTGCTTAGAGTCGCCATAGTAGTTTAACGGATAAGACTGTGGACTGCGGTGCCTGAGGATCTGGGTTCGATTCCCAGTAAGTCTTGATTGCAATTGTTGATATTTATGGAAAATGATTTATGAAGGTAGCCTAGCATCTGCTCTTTTTATTCATTTTTACTCATTGTACTCATATTTGAGTACATGTCATTTTTAAAATTAAAACTTATGTATTCAGTGCCATAATAAGCATCAAATATACTCGAAAATTAGTATATTTTACTTTTTTTTAGTACCTATTTTTAACTGTTTGCAAACGTTTCACATACAAAGTGTTTAAAGACTATCTTTGCAACTTTGACAAACAACAAAACATATAAAAGAAATAAGATAGCTAAATTATGTTGCTTGTACATGTAATAGCAACACAGGAAGTTTTATTTGTACGCATTTTTTTTCTAAAACCACTAACAAATCATTCAACGCACTATTCCAAAAGCGTTAATGCACCAATAAAACATCGACGCACTGAGCTTTCACTTAAGGATGGGTGTCTGAAAATTATCTTTACAAAATTGACACGTAATAAAACCTATAGAAAATAAGATGGGTAAGTTATTTTGCTTGTACATCTAGCTGCAACACATAAAGTTTTATTTATAAGTAAAAAAATATGTTCTTTTAAAAAAAAAAAATTTAACTGCGTACAAATACAACTTCAGATGTTGCTATTACATGTACAAGTAATATAAATTGACTCCATTGTTTTATGTTTTATTGTGTGTCAAAGTTGTAAACATGCTTCTTATATCCCCCGTATGTTGGTTGCAAAAACACTTAAAAACTTGTTGACACAGAAAATTTGAAGAAACGCATTAACATTGTTTTGAGCAAATACACTCAAACCTGTTTTTGTGCGGTGGATAGGGATCGCACAAAAAAACCGCATAAAAAAAATTGCACAAAACTTCACAAGTAGCTATAAAAAATAATTTTAGCAACACAATTTTTTTTTATGCGGTGTATAGGGACCGCATAAAAAAGGTCTCACATAGAAAATAACTCAATCTTACGAAATAACTAGGAATGGCTTTTTTAAACGAAATCAAGTCACGAGGCTTGACAGCTACTTGGAATCTCGCCAAACCTTTTGGAATCTGATTTTGAAAATACACATGCGAACATTTTTAAATATTTTATTTACATATGTACTTATTTTACACATGCAAACTTTGCAAAACGTATAACCATTATCTTTCGTAGTCTGACAATACGCGAACTTGGTTCAAAATCGCTTTCGTCACTTGAAGATACTACCTCGCACTTAGAGTTGACTTTTTTTCAGTTACCATGTTGTCAGTGATCAGTTTTTGCGACGACTGTTGTTTCACTACACGCTTGTATATGTCTCGGTAGCCATATAATCGATTATGTTCCAATTTGATTGAAATTTTCATATACCGCACAAAAAAAATCGCATAAAAAAAGTCGCACAAAAAAAATTGCACAAAAAAAAATCGCACAAAAAAAGATCGCACAAAAACAGGTTTGAGTGTACTTTGAAACAAGTTTTTAGTGTTTGATTTGCACCCTCTAACTTTTATATGTCATATACAGCAGTAACCCTGTGTTACAAATTTACTATATAAATATATATATATATATATATGTATATATATATATATATATATATATATATATATATATATATATATATATATATATATATATATATATATATATATATATATATATATATATATATATATATATATATATATATATATATATATATATATATATATATATATATATTTATATATACAATTAACTTGTCTTCAACTTTTTTTTATAGTTATACAATTAACTTCTCTTGAAGTATTATATTCACACGAGTCAATTTAAAAACCACTTTTTATATTCTGCGGAACTCAAAACATGTAAAAACAATCTTAACATTTGGCCCCAAAACAATACTTTTATTACTGATTATTTTGCATATTGTAATAAAACATAATATAAAAAAAAGAAAAAATTCTAAATTCAATTCAAAATTATTTTCTCTACACTGAAACTGACACAATGTTATTCGGTATCCGTCAGATTTGGTTAAAAACAAGTTCCCGTTGCGTGTAATTCCCGTGTGTTCTTCCAACGGTGATCTCTTTTTGCAAGAACAAAGAGAATTTGTAAACTGATTTCGATCGAAAAGACTGGTTCCATTCTTCTTTAATTCGAAAACTTATTCTTCCTGTTCACAAATCGAGGGTACCCCGGCACTTGTAAAACTGTTCTTCAGCACTTTGTATTGTATTAACTTCAAATACACGAGAAAGTTAATAGACGTAAATTACTTTATGAACCTGTCTTGTTTGGATTGAAGATATGATGTTATAGAACTTTGCATTGTTGTTTTACGTAAATAAATAGTCGCTGTTTCCGTTGATTTGAAGTTAGGCCTATCGGTCTACATTTAGAGCTAACGGACAACATGAACGACTTGGTTCCGAGATTAAAATTTTGAAATGTGGTCGATTGCCCTCTGTGATTGGTGGATAACAAACAACGTGGTCATCACTAACCAATTACATAATTCAAAGTTAGAAACTATCAAATGCTTTTAAATTCCCAACAACTTTAGTTACAAGAATGTTAATTTCATGTTGTAATTAATAAATGTTATTTGTAAGTATGTCACACGAATGTTTTAAACTTTCACGACATAATACCTTACGTAAAGTTTGAAAAATGGTCATTGATCAAAATAAATATGTGAAAATTACTGCTTCGATTAAAGAATGGTGTTATAATCAAAAGGATATCATGTTCATTTGTATATTTTGTTTAGAAAAGCAAAACGTGTGATTTTATATTTTGTCAATTTTAAATTTAATAATATTGGGCACTATACAAAACATGATTTGAAGATTAAAATTTTGTCGTGTAAACAAAAGCGCATGGTTCATTAGCGTCTGTGTATGGTGAATAACAAACCACGTGGCCGCAACCAACCAATAAAAAATGTGGGTGACGACACTTGCACCTGAAAATGACGTCACGTGTAATCTCGACATTAGTGTCTTTTAATTCCAAGAAAAAGTTTGGAGAGGAAAATATTTTTATAAAAATAAAATATTAGAAATTTTATTTAAAAAGTATTTATGTAAAAGTTAATTTGGAATAGATATAAAAAAAAGTCAAAAGAACATTCTAAATTTGCAAATAAAATGAAATAAACGCTAATGTTCTCAAAAGAATAAAACAGCTAACAAAAAAGTGATAAATAACTCCTTTATTTGCAAAAGTAATAAAAAATAATAATGATATGTATTAAATACACGTGACGTCATCTGTGGTGTAAACAAAAGCACAAGGTTTTAATTCCATATTTTTATGTATAAAAATTATCGTCTGTTTGTTCGTTAAACACGCGCTTTTTTCTCAGTCAATTCAAAATCGATTGTTTATACTATGCAATTTAATCTCGACATTAAATCGTGAAAAGTGTCCATTGTATTTAAATAATATTGGCGATCGAAAATTATTTTAAAAAGACCTCACATTGTTTTTTTAAAAAAAAACAAATACAATTATGATGATTTTACATTATGTAAAAGATGTCATTAGAATAAATAAAGTCACTATAGTCAACATTAATAGAAAACATTTCATTTTGAAATGAATTTTAAATGCTTATTTACAAAATCGAAAACGATCAAGATATCGAATAATGCGTCGGTATTTAAAGATCCAATCCCACGTGTTCTTCCATTTACGTTGCCATTCTGAAACTACGAAATATCAGGTTTCTACAGTTCCGATTGGGTGGTTAATGTCTTTTGCGCTAGTTAAATCACTACGTGTTTTGCTACTTTCTTTCTTTATTAAGATTAGAGGATCACCTTGAACGCGCTGTTGTTTGTTTTCATTAATAAATATCTATGACAGAATTTTAGTTTTGTTACAATTAAAAGTGGTTGACGATAGTCGAAAACTTGATACAGTAACTGGATGAATGTCAAAACCATTGATTTTACCTTGACCACACTTTTCAGTTCAAACGTTCAATATATAAAACACAATACAGATAACTACATTGCATCGAAGAACAAAATGACTTTTTGAATTTTTAAAGGTTTTTTTCGCGATAAAATTTTAATTGAAATTTATTTATTTTATTTTACAACGTGTTGATTTTAACACTTTAACGAAGCTATTCTTCAGAAACAATTTCTTTAATGATATATATGTAAAAGCCTTATTATTTCAGATTGTTAATTTCGATTCTATTCAAAAAGTTTGAAATAATTAATTCCATTTGCATTTTCAATAACTTTAAAAGTAACCATGCTAACCACTCCATAATTAATAAATGTTATTCGTAAAATCTTAAACGGTTGTTTTGAACTGATAGAACCAATTAACTTTAGATAGCGTTTGAGCAAAAAGTGTCATTGCTCAAAAGTATTGCTTCAGTTAAAGAAAGTGTCTAATAATCAAAATGACATAATTTATTTTTATTTATATTTTAAGTAGAAAACCTAATCAAGTAATTTATTACGGAAAATAAAATTTTAGTAGATAAATAAAAGCATATGGTCGATTAGCCTTAGTGATTGGTAAATAAAAAACATCACGTATTCATAACCAACCAATAACATGCGCGTGACGTCACTTATACCTCAAAATGACGTCGCGTGCAATCTCAACACTAAGTCGTAAACTTTGTCTATAAAATAAATTAAAAGTTCATTTGTAAGCCAATTGACCGATTCTTGATGACAGTGTGTTTTAATGTACCGGTATAAAGTTTCCGAAATAAACAGATACTTTTTTTATAAAAGAACACTTGAAAAACGGATCACAGTCGCTCCAATGCTCTTTTTATTTATAATTTTATTGTTTTGATTTTTATGCATCTGAGCTGTGAACATGGACACACATTATGATGCAATGTATTTTAAGTATAATGCAATGGTATATAATTTATAAGATAATATAATTCAAACATGTATATATATATATGTTTGAATGATATTATCTTATAATTTATTATGCTAAGTGCTTATATTTGCTTATATTTAATTTATTATGCTAAGTACTTAAATACTTGTATCATATCATCATATCGATTTACTTATAAATTTGATTTAAAAAAAGTTATTTTAATATATATATATATATATATATATATATATATATATATATATACATTAAAAGTTACATTAAAGTTATTTTAATATATATATATATATATATATATATATATATATATATATATATATATATATATATATACATTAAAAGTTACATTAAAGTTATTTTAATATATATATATATATATATATATATATATATATATATATATATATATATACATTAAAAGTTACATTAAAGTTATTTTAATATATATATATATATATATATATTAAAATAACTTTTTTTAAATCAAATTTATAAGTAAATCGATATGATGATATGATACAAGTATTTAAGTACTTAGCATAATAAATTAAATAGTTTCAAAATTATATGGTTTATAAATTAAATGTTTTAAAAATTATATAGTTTATAAATTAATGTTTTATAAATTAAATACTTTATAAATTTTTGATAAATTTAATGTTTCATAAATTAAATGTTTTATATATTAGACGCTTTATAAATGAATTCTTTTTATAAATTAAATGTTTTAAAAAGTAAATGTTATATAAAAAGTAAATGTTATATAAAAAGTAAATATTATATAAAAAGTAAATGTTATATAAAAAGTAAATATTATATAAAAAGTAAATGTTATATAAAAATTAAATGTTTTATAAATTAAATATTATATAAATTAAATATTTTATAAATTAGACGCTTTATAAATATTTTTTTTTATAAATTAAATGTTTTATAAAGTAAATGTTATATAAATTAAATGTTTTATAAATGAAATGTTTTATAAATTACACGCTTTACAAATGAATTTTTTTATAAATTAAATGTTTAAATTAAAATTCAAAATTTGATCATAACTCTGAAAATCTAAAATTTAAAAAAAAAATTACTCTGTCAGTGATATAAAGCAACAACATTTGATGATTTCATAATACAGAAACACATAGACTTTTATTATAAATGTCCGGCACGTCCAGTTCATATCGCACCAATCTCACAATCAGATAAACAATTGTACATTTTGTGTATTTATCTTTATACCGAAACCATAATGTGTAACGAACACAGCGACGCACTCTTATCAATGGCACGTAACCTGGGAAGACCTGAACTTGAAAACAGCTGGGTTAACGTCAGCAACAGAATACGTCCACCAAGGCTGTAGATGTTTGTGTACTTAAGTGATACTAAGTTACATTTACAGACGGAAATATTACAGTAAAAATGGTCATAGAAAATACAGGGTGGTCACAAAATGGTGGGGAATGGTCATTGTTTGGCTGTTTAAAAAAAATGTTTTATTATTAGCTGTTTGGTCCCGCATTACTAAAAAACCATTTAAGGCATATAAATTATTAAAATAAAAATTAGGAGCCTCCGTTGGGAATCGAACCCGCGGTTACCTGTTCCGAAGTTTCGCGAGCTACCGACTAAACTACAAAGGCATGTTGTAGGTCTTGGAATTATTATTTTTGTAATGTGTCTTTATTCAATATTGCTAAAAAAAATGTATAATTTAATAAACTAAACGAAATTTTACTCAATCGAGCCTCAGGTGCACATCTTGAGGATGAATTGCACTCAGAGGAAGTATGTGTTTTGCGATCCAAAGATAAACTTTTTCTTTTATAATTATATTATGATTGATATAGATAAATGTGATACAGCGAAACAGTGATCACCGCCCAATTATTTGTGACCAGCCCTGTATAAATATTTCAAAAAATATTCTTTATAGCTCCTGCTATACAGATAATAATTGCCAAATATTATCGTGACGTGATATGTGGGGGACGGGGGAGGGAGTCTAACGTGAAAGTGCGTGACACAGCAGAGCATATTTTAAGGAATTTTCAGTGGTGGGGACAAATACTTTCCTATGGTCAGATAGGATGCTGATAGATCCTGATAAGATAGCTGAACTTAGATGTTATCCTTTTCGCGGGGACTACGTAACAGAAAAGTTGTACTCGCTGTGGGCCGTGGCTTCCTAAACGGGGAAAAAAAATTCTTTGTGGGAGGCAAGAGAAAGAGTTCTCAAAGCTTTGTAAAAGAATGACTTGCCTTACAATAAGAGGCGTGTAACTGTCTTACGGAAGGATCGTTAACAATCCTTCCTCAAAGCACTCATATTTGGGGAAGGGTCATGTTGTCCCAGCCTACACGTAAAATTTAACAAAAACTTTTTGCAAAAAATGCTAAAAATTATTTGTTTGCCAATTTAAACTAAATAATTTACTTAATTTAACAAAAATGATCGATGGATTTCCCTTATAGAAAATATTTAGGATACGAGTAAAAAAAAATTGGCGTCAAATCAACTTGAGTAGTGGGGCTTTTTTTAGCACTGGTGGCGAAAATGCCCCACCAACTCTATGTTAAAATATACTTTGTGAGATAGGGGAAGAGGGGTACAAAAAGATGAAAAATAGCGTGACGTAATAAATGAATTCCCTCCAAGGCGTGTGTTCATTCTGAAATTTCAACTGCGTTTCAGTTGGTGTGAGTGAGCGATGATTCACTTGGCATTCGGAACAGGTTTCCTCCAAATGACGTTCCCTGAATCCAAACAAAAGAAAGGTTCCTAAATAATTGCACAGAATTTCCCGCCATAATTCCACGCAGCTGTTCATTTATTAACACTTTTAAAAAAAAAGAAGAGTTTTCAGAGGTGTCTCTTAAAGTAGAAAAACCGTTCTTTTTGCTTAAATGAAGGTTAACTTTTATGTGCGTAAAGCAATCCGGAATAATGGTTAGAAGCTTTATTTGCATATATATGTTCGAGATAGGTAAGCAATACGAATTGCTGAAATTTGAGATAAAAAATTTATTACTCAAATAAAATATTATGCGACAAATTTCCATAAAATATAATATTTTAATTTATATATATATATATATATATATATATATATATATATATATATATATATATATATATATATATATATATATATATATATATATATATATATATATATATATATATATATATATATATATATATATATATATATATATATATATATATATATATATACAGTGGCGGCGCGATTGGGTGATACAAGTGGGGGGGGGGGGCAAGATCAAGATGAAACAAGTGTGTGTGGAGTGGGGAGGGGGGGGGGGGGTAATGTAAAAAGTTTCAGATAGACATAGATAAAAGAAGATGAGGTTTAGATCTATTTTTAGAATTGCAGGTCATATAGTTGCATTTTTCTATGTAAAGATATGCTATTTCTTTTTCAAAAAATAAAAAACATAATGAGTAGACGTGAGGCGCCAATGGATGATGTTAGCAGCTGTCTGTCTGGAAATCTGATAACAATGATCCATAATTTAGATAAAGAATTTATTTTATTTTTAAAATGTGGAATTTTTTTTTAAAGAATAACAATACCGCATTCGTTAAAAAAAAATCCCCCCCCCCCCCCCCTCCCCATCACTCAAGTAAAAAAAAGTTTTTTTTAAAAAGTTAATAAAAATTCTATAACTTGAATTTTAGAAATGTAGATATTTATGAAATATTTTAAATATTTTAGTTCTACGGTGAGGAACAAATATCAATCCACGCTGATTAGTAATTATAGGTGTACCTTTCTAGTTTTTACGTATCTATCACATTTGATATACAAGTTACAACATTGTTAAAATTGAATGCTCAAATTTGACGAAATTGTCTTATACTAAATATTATATAAATATTTCTTCAAAAATGACGAAATATTTTCGCGAAGTTTTTTATTTTAATATTCAAAATAGTCTTGGTTGTAATTATTGATATTTATTGAAAGGGATTTATGAAGGGGCAACCTATGTAGGCAAGCTACTGCTCTTTTTATTCATGTTTACTCATTTTTGAGTAAATGTCTTTTTCAAAAATGAAACTTATGTATTCGGAGCCATGATAAGTATCAAAAGTACTCAAAAATGAGTATTTTCCTTATTTTTGAATACCTATTTTTAACAGTGTGTATGCGAGCTTTAAAACTACATTTTTCGAATTCACTATACGAATAGTCCATAACATCAGTTTTAGAATATTGGTGTTGGAAAGGCACGTGGACAAAACTCCCACGCAAGCGGCGTCCAATCAAATGGCCGGAGAAAATTACGCAATTAAGTTCTGATGACGCTAGAGCGTCGCCATCTTTAGAGAGAGAGATACTATAGAACTGTACCACGAGGTGAACGAATAGGAAGTGCCAGTCTCGTAGGAGCACTTTCCTTTAAATGTAATATAATATGTAAACTATCTTAAGTTTAATTAAATCTTAAATTAGATACACCTGAAGTATATATTTCTTGGCGTATACTTGAATTTGGATTAAGACCCTTTTTGGATTAAGTGCCTGAAGGATAGCAGCAACTACAATAACCTAGGACAATAAACTCCTGGGATACCCTAAAATTGGGATATAACTGCTTTTGCATTTAGGCTACTCATATATACGCATAAAAAGCTATAGGGAAAAATCTAAATAAAAAATTTTATTCGAATTATTTCCACAAAGAAGTACTCCACAAATGATTGAAATGGTCAAGTTGTTCCTATGATATCCAGAACGACTTTTGAGTACTCTCTCAGACACTGTTTATTGTTTTGTCTTCTAAGACGGATATCTTTGCGGATCGCTCGACTTCCTCAAACACGCGGACACCAGAATCATTTAAAACATTGTATAATTGATTTCCGATTATTTCCTTGTCATTGGAGAATCGATATCCATTATGACAGAGAGAGAGAGCATTGGACTTTAATTGGTTTCCTAAAACCTGACCTGAAAACCGATACTGTAAATAGCTCCATCGATTGGATAATTTTAAATTGTTGGAGGTATTTAATAAGTGTAACGTAAACTTTGCTCTTTAGCATCAACATACGAGCGGGTTGAATACCAAGTGCACTGTTAAAAATAGGTACTCAAAAATAAGTAAAATGAACTCAATTTTTAGTGTATTCGATGTTTATCATAGCTCCGAATACATAAGTTTCATTTTTGGGAACGACATGTACTCAAAAATGAATATAATAATTAAAAATGAATAAAAAAAGCAGTTGCTTGCTTTCATAGTCTGCCTTCATAAATCCCTTGCAATAAATATCAACTAAGACAAGAACCCATATCCTCAGGTACAGCAGTCCAGTGCCTTATCCGTTGTACTACCAAAGCGACGTAAAGAAGTTATAAACTGAAAAAAAATGTTAAAAAGGTGTGCGTGAAGAACAGGAAATAAGATAATTGAGTTGTAGTTACTCAGTTTCCATTTAGGCATTTGGCAAAAAATTATGTGGAAAACCATCTTCTGAACAACTATTTTAAGTGTGTCAGGTCGCTTGTTAAACAATTGTTAAAATTCCAAATTGTTAGAAAACACAAAGAAAAAACAATTGTAAAATTCCAAACTATTAGAAAACACAAAAAAAACAATTGTTAAAATTCCAAATTGTTAGAAAACACAAAATAAAAAATGTTAAAATTCCAAATTGTTAGAAAACACAAAGAAAAAACAATTGTAAAATTCCAAATTATTAGAAAACACAAAGAAAAACAATTGTTAAAATTCCAAATTGTTAGAAAACACAAAGAAAAAACACAAAGAAAAAACAATTGTTAAAATTCCAAATTGTTAAACCACAAAGTATAGTTTTTGGAGGTACGCCTTTTAGGCTTAGGACGGCTGTATAACGTTGTGATTGATTGGAAGGGATTTTGTAAGGTTATTTTAAGAAAATGTATTATAAAAGTTGTATCCGTATCAAAAAGACTAAGTTGTTAAATGAGAGGTAAAAGGAACTTTAGTGACAGTCTGATCGTCGAGTTTAAATAGTAAAGAAGCAAAAGAAAACTATAATTATCCATGTTTCTATTCAGGAAAAAACGTTTTCTAAAAGGAAGGGATACATTGATAGTTTATGTTGTTTATTAGATTTTTTTTCCTATTACCTTGCATCTGGTATTGAAAACAAAATGGCATACGAAAGTAGAAATTAAAATTAATTTTCGAATAAAAAAATTTGAAACAAAATGAGGAACTGTGGTTGATACCGCAACTCTTTGAAAGGAAATGTAGCAAGGTATGAAAACCTTTTTCCTCGATCAATATTATCCTAGAAATTTAAGGTTTTTTTAGGATGTATATGTCGGGTTGGAGTTAAAATGTCTCATACGAAATAAGAAGTTTAATTTCTTTAATTATTGATGAACCTTTCGACATAATATTCGTAAAATGATAGATACTCTTGACAAAAATATATTTTTTACGTAATACACACAAAAAAATGTCAGTATAAAACCTTCACCAAAATCGTCAAATTAAAGATTTTATTCAGAAAAACTTGATTTTTTTTTAAATCTATTAAAATAAAAGTTTTTGTTTCGAATTCTACATAAAACCTGTAAAAAAACTTTAAAACCTAAAAAAATTTAAAAACCTACAAAAAAACTTTAACGTTAAAACATTGAAATTTTTGAAGGAAAAATTAAAATTTTTTTAAAGGTTTTTATACCAGAAAATTAAAAACCACAAAAAAACTGCATTTTTTTTACTTTTTTTGTTGGGTATGGTTACTGTAAAAAAAAACAATTTTCGTTATATAAAATAATGCTTCCATAAAAAAAATTGATAATTGATTTTTAAAAAAAATCCAGACTAATTCCATTTTCAGTAAAATAAAACAAATTTCCCCACAAAAACACCATTAAATTGAATTAATACAATAAAAACACATTTTAAACAGCATATCAAAAGCCATCAATTCAAACACACAGTCCAATGACTATAATTCCTTTGTGAACCAGCGACCTCCCCTTAAGGCGTTTCGCTTATTTTAAATAGGTCTTCAGCTCCGCAAGAGACAACACAAGACACTCGACGCTCAACAATCACTCAAAGCTCTCTCTAATCGAGCAAGCACTCCGAGTGATGTCGAAGGGGCCCTCTTAAATGCAAAAGGCCTACTTTCCGACGTTTTACCTGACCAAACACAATGCGTTAACGCTTTCCGATTTGGACTTGTTCCAGGGGATTTGCTCTAATTGCTTTCCCGACGTCCTCCTTTCCCTGTCTTAAACTCCCATCCATCATCTTGTGTTATTTGATACTGTCCCCTTTGAGTGTACTGGTATATATTAACATAATATACACAAAAATGCTTTTTAAAAACACTCTTCTGTTAACTGTATAAAATGGAACTAGCATCACCGTGCGATAATTATCGACGTCCTTCTTTCTCTGTTTTGAATTCCCATCCATCATCTGGTGTTCTTTGGTACTGTTCCCTTTGAGTGTACTGGTATATATTAATATAATATACATTACATTTTAAAAACACGCTTGTGTTAACTGTACTAAAACGGAACATCACCGGGCGATAATTATCGACGTCCTTCTTTCTCTGTCTTGAAAGCCCATCCATCATCTGCTGTTATTCGGTACTGTCGCCTTAAAGTGTACTAGTATATATTAATATAATATATATTACTTTTTAAAAACACGCTTGTGTTAACTGTATAAAATGTAACTAGCATCACCGTGCGATAATTATCGACGTCCTCCTTTCTCTGTTTTGAACATCCATCATCTGGTGTTATTTGGTACTGTTCTCTTTGAGTGTAATGGTATATATTAATATAATATATATTACTTTTTAAAAACACGCTTGTGTTAACTGTATAAAATGTAACTAGCATCACCGTGCGATAATTATCGACGTCCTTCTTTCTCTGTTTTGAATTCCCATCCATCATCTGATGTTCTTTGGTACTGTTCCCTTTGAGTATACTTGTATATATTAATAAAATATACATTACTTTTTAAAAACACGCTTGTGTTAACTGTATAAAATGGAACTAGCATCACCGTGCGATAATTATCGACGTCCTCCTTTCTCTGTTTTGAACATCCATCATCTGGTGTTATTTGGTACTGTTCTCTTTGAATGTAATGGTATATATTAATATAATATATATTTCTTTTTTAAAACACGCTTGTGTTAACTGTATAAAATGGAACTAGCATCACCGTGCGATAATTATCGACGTCCTCCTTTCTCTGTTTCGAAGGCCCATCCATCATCAGGTGTTATTTGGTACTGTCCCATTCGAGTGTATCAGTATATATTAATATAATATACGTCAAAATACTTTTTAAAAAAATACGCTTGTGTTAATTGTATAAAATGGAACTAGCATCACCGTGCGATAATTATTGACGTCCTCCTTTCTCTGTTTTGAACATCCATCATCTGGTGTTATTTGGTACTGTTCTCTTTGAATGTAATGGTATATATTAATATAATATATATTACTTTTTAAAAACACGCTTGTGTTAACTGTATAAAATGGAACTAGCATCACTGTGCGATAATTATCGACGTCCTCCTTTCTCTGTTTTGAACATCCATCATCTGGTGTTATTTGGTACTGTTCTCTTTGAGTGTAATGGTATATATTAATATAATATATATTACTTTTTAAAAACACGCTTGTGTTAACTGTATAAAATGTAACTAGCATCACCGTGCGATAATTATCGACGTCCTTCTTTCTCTGTTTTGAATTCCCATCCATCATCTGATGTTCTTTGGTACTGTTCCCTTTGAGTATACTTGTATATATTAATATAATATACATTACTTTTTAAAAACACGTTTGTGTTAACTGTATAAAATGGAACTAGCATCACCGTGCGATAATTATCGACGTCCTCCTTTCTCTGTTTTGAACATCCATCATCTGGTGTTATTTGGTACTGTTCTCTTTGAGTGTAATGGTATATATTAATATAATATATATTACTTTTTAAAAACACGCTTGTGTTAACTGTATAAAATGTAACTAGCATCACCGTGCGATAATTATCGACGTCCTTCTTTCTCTGTTTTGAATTCCCATCCATCATCTGATGTTCTTTGGTACTGTTCTCTTTGAATGTAATGGTATATATTAATATAATATATATTACTTTTTAAAAACACGCTTGTGTTAACTGTATAAAATGGAACTAGCATCACCATGCGATAATTATCGACGTCCTCCTTTCTCTGTTTTGAACATCCATCATCTGGTGTTATTTGGTACTGTTCTCTTTGAGTGTAATGGTATATATTAATATAATATATATTACTTTTTAAAAACACGCTTGTGTGAACTGTATAAAATGTAACTAGCATCACCGTGCGATAATTATCGACGTCCTTCTTTCTCTGTTTTGAATTCCCATCCATCATCTGATGTTCTTTGGTACTGTTCCCTTTGAGTATACTTGTATATATTAATAAAATATACATTACTTTTTAAAAACACGCTTGTGTTAACTGTATAAAATGGAACTAGCATCACCGTGCGATAATTATCGACGTCCTCCTTTCTCTGTTTTGAACATCCATCATCTGGTGTTATTTGGTACTGTTCTCTTTGAATGTAATGGTATATATTAATATAATATATATTTCTTTTTTAAAACACGCTTGTGTTAACTGTATAAAATGGAACTAGCATCACCGTGCGATAATTATCGACGTCCTCCTTTCTCTGTTTCGAAGGCCCATCCATCATCAGGTGTTATTTGGTACTGTCCCATTCGAGTGTATCAGTATATATTAATATAATATACGTCAAAATACTTTTTAAAAAAATACGCTTGTGTTAATTGTATAAAATGGAACTAGCATCACCGTGCGATAATTATTGACGTCCTCCTTTCTCTGTTTTGAACATCCATCATCTGGTGTTATTTGGTACTGTTCTCTTTGAATGTAATGGTATATATTAATATAATATATATTACTTTTTAAAAACACGCTTGTGTTAACTGTATAAAATGGAACTAGCATCACTGTGCGATAATTATCGACGTCCTCCTTTCTCTGTTTTGAACATCCATCATCTGGTGTTATTTGGTACTGTTCTCTTTGAGTGTAATGGTATATATTAATATAATATATATTACTTTTTAAAAACACGCTTGTGTTAACTGTATAAAATGTAACTAGCATCACCGTGCGATAATTATCGACGTCCTTCTTTCTCTGTTTTGAATTCCCATCCATCATCTGATGTTCTTTGGTACTGTTCCCTTTGAGTATACTTGTATATATTAATATAATATACATTACTTTTTAAAAACACGTTTGTGTTAACTGTATAAAATGGAACTAGCATCACCGTGCGATAATTATCGACGTCCTCCTTTCTCTGTTTTGAACATCCATCATCTGGTGTTATTTGGTACTGTTCTCTTTGAGTGTAATGGTATATATTAATATAATATATATTACTTTTTAAAAACACGCTTGTGTTAACTGTATAAAATGTAACTAGCATCACCGTGCGATAATTATCGACGTCCTTCTTTCTCTGTTTTGAATTCCCATCCATCATCTGATGTTCTTTGGTACTGTTCCCTTTGAGTATACTTGTATATATTAATATAATATACATTACTTTTTAAAAACACGCTTGTGTTAACTGTATAAAATGGAACTAGCATCACCGTGCGATAATTATCGACGTCCTCCTTTCTCTGTTTTGAACATCCATCATCTGGTGTTATTTGGTACTGTTCTCTTTGAGTGTAATGGTATATATTAATATAATATATATTACTTTTTAAAAACACGCTTGTGTTAACTGTATAAAATGTAACTAGCATCACCGTGCGATAATTATCGACGTCCTTCTTTCTCTGTTTTGAATTCCCATCCATCATCTGATGTGCTTTGGTACTGTTCCCTTTGAGTATACTTGTATATATTAATATAATATACATTACTTTTTAAAAACACGCTTGTGTTAACTGTATAAAATGGAACTAGCATCACCGTGCGATAATTATCGACGTCCTCCTTTCTCTGTTTTGAACATCCATCATCTGGTGTTATTTGGTACTGTTCTCTTTGAGTGTAATGGTATATATTAATATAATATATATTACTTTTTAAAAACACGCTTGTGTTAACTGTATAAAATGTAACTAGCATCACCGTGCGATAATTATCGACGTCCTTCTTTCTCTGTTTTGAATTCCCATCCATCATCTGATGTTCTTTGGTACTGTTCCCTTTGAGTATACTTGTATATATTAATATAATATACATTACTTTTTAAAAACACGCTTGTGTTAACTGTATAAAATGTAACTAGCATCACCGTGCGATAATTATCGACGTCCTTCTTTCTCTGTTTTGAATTCCCATCCATCATCTGATGTTCTTTGGTACTGTTCCCTTTGAGTATACTTGTATATATTAATATAATATACATTACTTTTTAAAAACACGTTTGTGTTAACTGTATAAAATGGAACTAGCATCACCGTGCGATAATTATCGACGTCCTCCTTTCTCTGTTTTGAACATCCATCATCTGGTGTTATTTGGTACTGTTCTCTTTGAGTGTAATGGTATATATTAATATAATATATATTACTTTTTAAAAACACGCTTGTGTTAACTGTATAAAATGTAACTAGCATCACCGTGCGATAATTATCGACGTCCTTCTTTCTCTGTTTTGAATTCCCATCCATCATCTGATGTTCTTTGGTACTGTTCTCTTTGAATGTAATGGTATATATTAATATAATATATATTACTTTTTAAAAACACGCTTGTGTTAACTGTATAAAATGGAACTAGCATCACCATGCGATAATTATCGACGTCCTCCTTTCTCTGTTTTGAACATCCATCATCTGGTGTTATTTGGTACTGTTCTCTTTGAGTGTAATGGTATATATTAATATAATATATATTACTTTTTAAAAACACGCTTGTGTGAACTGTATAAAATGTAACTAGCATCACCGTGCGATAATTATCGACGTCCTTCTTTCTCTGTTTTGAATTCCCATCCATCATCTGATGTTCTTTGGTACTGTTCCCTTTGAGTATACTTGTATATATTAATAAAATATACATTACTTTTTAAAAACACGCTTGTGTTAACTGTATAAAATGGAACTAGCATCACCGTGCGATAATTATCGACGTCCTCCTTTCTCTGTTTTGAACATCCATCATCTGGTGTTATTTGGTACTGTTCTCTTTGAATGTAATGGTATATATTAATATAATATATATTTCTTTTTTAAAACACGCTTGTGTTAACTGTATAAAATGGAACTAGCATCACCGTGCGATAATTATCGACGTCCTCCTTTCTCTGTTTCGAAGGCCCATCCATCATCAGGTGTTATTTGGTACTGTCCCATTCGAGTGTATCAGTATATATTAATATAATATACGTCAAAATACTTTTTAAAAAAATACGCTTGTGTTAATTGTATAAAATGGAACTAGCATCACCGTGCGATAATTATTGACGTCCTCCTTTCTCTGTTTTGAACATCCATCATCTGGTGTTATTTGGTACTGTTCTCTTTGAATGTAATGGTATATATTAATATAATATATATTACTTTTTAAAAACACGCTTGTGTTAACTGTATAAAATGGAACTAGCATCACTGTGCGATAATTATCGACGTCCTCCTTTCTCTGTTTTGAACATCCATCATCTGGTGTTATTTGGTACTGTTCTCTTTGAGTGTAATGGTATATATTAATATAATATATATTACTTTTTAAAAACACGCTTGTGTTAACTGTATAAAATGTAACTAGCATCACCGTGCGATAATTATCGACGTCCTTCTTTCTCTGTTTTGAATTCCCATCCATCATCTGATGTTCTTTGGTACTGTTCCCTTTGAGTATACTTGTATATATTAATATAATATACATTACTTTTTAAAAACACGTTTGTGTTAACTGTATAAAATGGAACTAGCATCACCGTGCGATAATTATCGACGTCCTCCTTTCTCTGTTTTGAACATCCATCATCTGGTGTTATTTGGTACTGTTCTCTTTGAGTGTAATGGTATATATTAATATAATATATATTACTTTTTAAAAACACGCTTGTGTTAACTGTATAAAATGTAACTAGCATCACCGTGCGATAATTATCGACGTCCTTCTTTCTCTGTTTTGAATTCCCATCCATCATCTGATGTTCTTTGGTACTGTTCCCTTTGAGTATACTTGTATATATTAATATAATATACATTACTTTTTAAAAACACGCTTGTGTTAACTGTATAAAATGGAACTAGCATCACCGTGCGATAATTATCGACGTCCTCCTTTCTCTGTTTTGAACATCCATCATCTGGTGTTATTTGGTACTGTTCTCTTTGAGTGTAATGGTATATATTAATATAATATATATTACTTTTTAAAAACACGCTTGTGTTAACTGTATAAAATGTAACTAGCATCACCGTGCGATAATTATCGACGTCCTTCTTTCTCTGTTTTGAATTCCCATCCATCATCTGATGTGCTTTGGTACTGTTCCCTTTGAGTATACTTGTATATATTAATATAATATACATTACTTTTTAAAAACACGCTTGTGTTAACTGTATAAAATGGAACTAGCATCACCGTGCGATAATTATCGACGTCCTCCTTTCTCTGTTTTGAACATCCATCATCTGGTGTTATTTGGTACTGTTCTCTTTGAGTGTAATGGTATATATTAATATAATATATATTACTTTTTAAAAACACGCTTGTGTTAACTGTATAAAATGTAACTAGCATCACCGTGCGATAATTATCGACGTCCTTCTTTCTCTGTTTTGAATTCCCATCCATCATCTGATGTTCTTTGGTACTGTTCCCTTTGAGTATACTTGTATATATTAATATAATATACATTACTTTTTAAAAACACGCTTGTGTTAACTGTATAAAATGGAACTAGCATCACCGTGCGATAATTATCGACGTCCTCCTTTCTCTGTTTTGAACATCCATCATCTGGTGTTATTTGGTACTGTTCTCTTTGAATGTAATGGTATATATTAATATAATATATATTACTTTTTAAAAACACGCTTGTGTTAACTGTATAAAATGGAACTAGCATCACCGTGCGATAATTATCGACGTCCTCCTTTCTCTGTTTCGAAGGCCCATCCATCATCTGGTGTTATTTGGTACTGTCCCATTCGAGTGTATCAGTATATATTAATATAATATACACAAATATACTTTTTAAAAGCACACTTGTGTTAACTATACTAAAATGCAACTAGCATGTCCACATAGTGGAAAACGACATTTATAAAATCTTTCATACGCCAGGTAGAATCCCCCAATGGGGATAAATGACATAACATCGTGTAGAGGAAAGTGAGACGTTTCGAATTGGCCAATCGTTAAAGAATTCTCACCTCAGACATCTGCGTGGGAGAGAGGGTCGTCCTTAACTGCTGAATACGCGTCCGCCCCTATAACTACACGGCTATTCAGGCTATAGGGATAAATGACCTCCCATTGTATAGATAAAAGTTGGCCGCGTCAATCAGGTTAGCCATTCATCTACTACATCCTCTTTTCAATGTACCGTGTTGGGCCCGAATGGATTCCCAAAATGAACCTCACGATACAGGGCCTTCCCAATTTTTTATTAAATTTAATAAAAGAGATTTTTTTTAACATAATTACATTTATATTGTGTAATTTAAAACGGGTTTTGTACTGGATGTTGAACTATTTGCGCTCTTGATAAAAACAGTGCCAGTTGTGTCTAATGTTTGAGAGATGATTGTTATTAAAGATACAGATGTTATTGAAGATGCGTGTACCCTCGCCGGTATATAATAATTTAAAATTTTATGCTAACACGATCACAGCGATTTTAATTCACAAAATTGGCAAAGATTTCTTTAAAGTACTGTTGATTTTAAATTTATGTATGACCCCTGAAATGATCATTTGATGCACATTTTAATATAGCAAAAAAACTACAAAGAGGAAAATCACAAAATTTCAGATATGCATATAAAACGTTTTTCTGAATCCATTACTATCAAAATATAGCATGGTTGCTATTCATAAATTTTATGAATAATAATATCCTAATTTAAATAAAATAAAAAAATATACATATAAGTAATGAAAGTTAGTGTATTTTATGTGGGTCGTTTAGAAGTAACACAGATGAAAATATAAGCATAATAAAATTGTTATTTCGAAAGATGATTAAAAGTTTAAGAAATTCATTTAACATTACGAGTTCTAAACTTTCGAAATTCATAATTAAAAACTACTTTACCAAACGACTTGCAAATTGATGACCAACGATAAATTTTGTCGCAGATTCTAAATATTGAGTCAAAATTTGGTGTTGCTATGGGAAATTTTAAAGTTGGTGCGGATATTAATATGAAGATAGTCACTATGCAAATTTTTGGTATATCAATGTGTAGTAAACTTTATTCCTTACCAAATGGTATATTAAGTTTAACCCTACAATAAATAGTGGCCGAGAAACCAGGGGTGGTTCGTTTTGTTTTTCCCCGGCTGTACCTACCCAGTTTTTTGTGTTTATCAGCTCGTTCTTTCTGACGTTAGTTAAAATACGTAATAGAATATCAGGATCTGAAACAATTGAATCATGTTTCATTAGCTTACTAACACAGATTCAGTGCCATACCTCAAAACCCAGTATCACACCACACGCAAGTCGAGAATTACCCTACAGCAACGACACTGCATTATCCCCAATACGATTGCATTGCTTTGTGCATTCAAACAATGCGAATATTCTATATTACTCTCAAAAAAACAATGCAAAAATCCATATCACACTATAAAAAAAACAATAAATACGCATATAATCAAAATAATAACGAAGTCGAAAACCGATTTCAACTAGAAATAATTACAATATGGTGTTCCTTTGTTTCCGATATAATGTTGAACTTAGTGTCGAGTTGAGATGTTGTTCGAAAAAGCGGCAGACGAGATTGAGTCGGCGTTCCACTAACCAACTTTGCCAGAGCGTATTCTTCTTTTTTTTTTAACCCTTTCACTTGATGTCATCCAGCTCGAACTAATTTCAGTCATCCTCAGAATGTGTTGTTAGGAAGATTGACGCCGGCGAAAAATGGCGCTGCGGAAAGAACAATGTTCTTATTGTTGCCATATTTCAAATTCGAAAGAAAAAAAATATTTTTAATGTTCCATTATTTTGTTTGGGCTTCTTTCATGTTATTGTTCCATCTTGTGAATTGGAATGTTTTTATGTTGTTTCATGTAATTTATGTCAAAATAATTGTTGTCTTCTTAAAGAAACGAAAAGATGGAATGTTTTAGGCTTAAAAATAATAATATTTTAGGAAGTTTTTAAAATATTGTTATTTTTTCTCATTCGTCCAAGACATTGTAAGAAGTTACGCATTTGATCCGGATACAGCCTCTGTCTTTATCAGTTACGTATTAAAATATAACTTACAAGAATTTTTTTTAAAAAAAAACTGAGGAGCAAATTTTTAAAATGTGTTTTGTCCAAATTGTTTAAAAATTATATTATTACATCATTGTATTCGCTTCCAGACGAATCATCAATCTAAACAATTTTATTCATTCGTACCATTGAAATTAACTTCATAGATTAAACCCGTACTATGTACTGTTCTTATGTTAATAACTACTTCACATCGCCCTGGTAGTACAACGGATAAGGCATTGCGCTGTGGTGCCTGGATATCTGGGTTCGATTTCTGGTAAGTCGGCTGTAAGTGTCAATATTTATTGAAAGAGATTTATGAAGACAGCATATGTAGGCTAGCATCTGCACTTTTTATTCATTTTTACCAATTGTACTTATTTTTGAGTTCATGTCTTTTTCGCTTATGTATTCGGAGCTATGATAAGCATTGAATATACTCAAAAATGAGTAAATTTTACTTATTTATGAGTATCACTTTTTAACAGTGTATCTACAGCAAATTATTAATCAAATAGCTCGATTCAGTTTCGCAAAATATTCAAGAAATAAAAAAAATGTAAACGGCAGATCCACTAATACTTGCAGCCTTTCACCCTGACCTTATTAACACTAATTGAAAAAAAAAAGTAAAAAATCATTAAACGTTCACACACTAAAATCATTAATTAAAATCTCCGGGTATGTTTTTATTGTTCACATCAGATAAGATAAGAAATAATTCATTTCTTGGTTCATAAAAACTCAAAAACTTCGTGGAAAAAACCCTCGAAATCCATCATGACTGCGAAGGGGCGTCCCTATTTTGAGAGCACTTTCACAATCGCTCTCTCTCTCTCCCATCCCAGCTCTGGAATGAAGGTCACCTATTGACCCACAAAGCTTGAAAGTAAAAATTCGGTAGCACCCCTGTGCGGGCCTCTGACCAGTCATCAATCATTTCGATTGGAAGGGCAACGTGTCGGAAATATGAAAATACACGTCAATCGCGATACAATGATCACTATAAAAATAGTGTAAATAAATAAAAGTAAAATACTTTTTAAAAACAAGTTATTATAAAATGTGCACTGTTAAAAAAATATATGCATTCAAAAATAAGTAAAATATACTCATTTTTTAATTCGATGATTATCATAGCTCCGAATATATAAGTTGAAAAAGACATGTACTCAAAAATAAGTACAATGGTAACAACAATAAAAATGAATAAAAAGAGCAGATGCTAGCCTAGATATAGGCTACCTTCATAAATCACTTTCAATAAAAATCGGCAATTACAACCAAGACTTACTGGGAATCGAACCCAGATTCTCAGGCACCGCTGTCCAGAGCTTTATCCGTTAAGCTACCAGGGTGAAGTTATAAACAGAAGTACTGTTAGAAAAGAGTGGGAAGTAAGATAATTGAATTGTATTAACTTTCATTTAAGCCATCTACATCAAATAATGTGGGAAACTATCTTCTGAACAAACATTTTAAATATGTCAGGTCGTTTTGTTAAGATAGCTTGAACAATGCCAAGATTAGCAATATTAAATCACGTTGCTCGTTTTTGCGAAAGTACTATTACTTAACTTTGAGTACGTTAAATTGACAATAAAAGCATGGGGCGCTTAACAATATGAAAACCTTTACTAACATGCCCCACGTTTTTATTTTCAGTCAATTTAAAATATTAATTTTTATTTCTAACTTTATTACATTTTATAATAAACTTTTTTATATATATTCTATTTCGCTATTTTAATAGTGATCGTAAAGTCTTTATTCTTTTGTCAAATGTTTTCTGCCTTAAAAAAAACGGAAATTTGAAATAAGTATAATTAAAACAGTCCAATCGGCTGTCACGAAATTTTCCGCCATAGTATCAGAAATTTTCGAACTGTACACATCATTTTTAAATTAATATAAATACTATATTTAGGTTTTATTTTGTGGGTTATACATTAAAAGCTATCTCTCTGGAAACTTTTTCAGTTTAAAATTTTTCTGAAGAGAAAGCTACTTTACTGTCATTTACAGCAAATTCCAAAATATATCTTCAAATACCCAGTACCTATCCTTATATGGTCACTGGAATCAATGTGAATCTAAACTTTCACATCGATGGCAACACCTCTCGCGCAATTCTTCCTAAATCAGTGCATTCCTAACCCAATCGTCAAAAACGTAAGACTTGTGTTTCCGCATTCCGTCTTTTGAGCAGCTTCAAATACAAATACAAATACAAATACAAATACAAATATTGACGACCAACAACAGGCTCAAGGCCCAACAAGGTTGGTCCATCTAGTACCTCTTAACTATCCCCCAATGCATATCTAACTTCTTCTTAAAATCCGTTACTCCTTTACAATTAACAATATTCACTGGCAAGTTGTTCCATTTGTCTATTACCCTATTATAGAAATAGTGTTTTCTCCCTTCCCGATTAAAATAGGATTTGTTTAACTTAAACCCATGACCTCTCGTTCTATCACTCATATTAAAATCTAAACCCTCCACATCTCCTTGTTTGATAAATTTGAATAGTTGAATCAAATCTCCCCTAACCCTTCTTTCTTCCAGACAATACATATTCAAATTTCTTAATCTATCTTCATAATTCATGCCTGAGAACCCTTGAACCATTTTAGTAGCCCTGTGCTGAATTTTCTCTAACAATGCAATGTCTTTTTTAAGATATGGTGACCAGAACTGTACAGCATACTCAAGATGTGGCCTTACTAAACCTCTGTACAATGGCAAGATAATTTCCTTAGATTTTGATGAAACACTTTTCCTGATGTACCCCAACATTCTATTAGCTTTTTTGCTAGCCACTGTACATTGATGACTCATTTTAAAATCCTCATTTACCAACACACCCAGATCGCTTACAATCTCACTATTTTTGATTTCTGCACCCTGTAAAACATATGCAGCCTTACTATTTTTGATACCCATGTGCAACACTTGACATTTACTGATATTAAAAGACATACCCCATTTAACAGCCCATTCTGATATTTTTGTTAAATCACCTTGTAATTGCTCTATTTGTTCCCCAGAATTCACAGTCCTCATAATTTTTAAATCATCCGCAAAGATGCTGACCTTGCTCCCAATCTCCCAACTGATATCATCAATAAAAATAATAAATAAAAGTGGACCTAACACAGAACCCTGTGGCACTCCACTTTTAACTTCTGCCCACTGAGAGTAATTACCTTTAATTTGCACCCGCTGACTCCTACCAATTAACCAATTCCTTATCCATTGTAAAATTTCACCCCCAATCCCTAACCTTTCCAACTTGAACAGCAATGCCTCGTGGGGAACTTTATCAAATGCTTTCTGGAAATCAATGTATACTACATCTACACTGTTCCTTTTATCTAATTCTTCAGTAACCCTATCGTAGAATTTTAAAAGATTTGTTGTACAAGATCTTCCTTTCCTAAATCCATACTGATTATCTGACAGCAAGCTCTCTGATTCCAAAAATGATATGATGCTGTTTTTTATTAATGTTTCAAAAATCTTGCATAACACTGATGTTAAACTAACCGGTCTGTAATTACCAGGTTCACATTTTGCCCCTTTTTTAAAAAGCGGAGTGACATTTGCTAATTTCCAGTCTATTGGTACATTACCCGAATTATACGTCGATTTGAAAATAGTTAGTACAACATCTCCCAGTTCTTCCGCACACTCCACTAGTACTTTTGGGTAAATTTCATCTGGTCCTGGTGCTTTAAAAGGTTTAATACTTCTTAAGTGATAAACTACTTCTTCTCTAGTAAAATTGCATTCCTTAATAACCGGACGCATATTATCCTCTATTTGCATGAAATCAGATTTGAAGTCCTTATTAAAAACTCCCATGAAAAATTCATTTAAAATATTAGCCATTCCTACATCATCTTGAATTAATTTGCCTTGATAATCTTCGAGTGGTCCCAGATGATTATTTCCTTTATTGTTTCCACTAGCGTAAGCAAAAAATCCCTTTGGATTATTGTTGATATCCCTAGCAAGTTTTTCCTCCAATGCTAATTTCTGTTTTCTACTGATGTACTTAAACTCCCTTCTAGCTTTTTTATACTCCTTTAATATAAACTAAATAAACCAACTTGAGAACTCTAATACGGATCTTGAATTTCTGTAATTTGCTGGACGATCGGTGGGATAAAAATAACCTTTTAACGAACCAAAACGAAAATTGAAGAAAAAAAATGCAAACTAATTTGATATTTCCAAATTTAAAAACAATCATTTCATATTCATTTTTAAAGCACAAAATAAAGCTTATTGTTTAAAAATTATAATTTTTGTCAATTCGGTTTTAATATATGTTTATATCCCTATAGAACTTGTAAGTAAAGTTTAGAACTTCAGCTTATTGATTGAAACTAAACTTTGCAATGGATTGAAAATCTCGTACATTCTAAATCAAATTAAGTATGAGTACATTTGTCCCATTATTAGAAGTAAACAGATGCCACAGCTCAAGGAAACAGCTGCAATAACCACGCATTCCATTTCGGTCATTAGTCAGCATTTCTTTTGGCCAATGTCCCATTCATTGAGAGTGATCAAACACCGATTTTGCCTAAACCGACAAACAACACACATTCTTCGAATCGAGGACAAACAAACATTCTTCAAATAAATAATCTCTACAAAAAAAAAGAACGCCTTATTCACTTCTTCAAACAATCAACGGTGTTAAACGACGCCCTTGTTCATTTTTCTACTACATCAATATTTTTCTGTAAGGTCACACTGTAGGATTTCTGTAAGGTATGTATTTTCCGTAAGGTCACACAACTGAAAAATGTACTACCAGATAATTCTAAGCGATGAAAGGCACAGTCAAGACCAATTAGAACAATGATTATATCCACTTTGCGCGAAAAAGCTTCGACAAATTGGCTAAAAAGTGGTCACCAACTTAAATAGGTAACATTTATAATTAATTACTTGAAAGTAATGCCAACACTGCATGAGATATCTATGAATGCTTTGTCCAATAATAATATCCATCTATGTAAGAATAAATATAACATTTATACGAAGGTCTACGAACATTTTTACGATCTGCGCTTATACAGTCACCAGATAGCAACCAAATCAATCAGAAATATTCAATAGTCATAGACAAACAAGCATTTTTGATGATGTATCTTTGAAAGTGCTTTCAGTTTGCACGATAAAAGCTTCAATAGGTTAACCAAAAGGTGGTCACCAACTAAAATGTATAACGGTTATAATTAATTACTTGAAAGTATTGTCAAGTATCTGCATAAGGTGTATGTATGAATGGTTTGTTCATTGTTCTGCATCTATGTAAGAATAAATAACACTGGAAAACATTTTTACGAAGGTCTATGAACATTTTTACGATCTGTGCTTGTACACTCACCAGTTAGCAACCAAATCAATCACGAATATTCTACAGTCATAGACAAAAAAGCATTTTCGAAGAAGTATCTTTAAAAGTGCTTTTAGATTGTGCGATAATAGCTTCAACAAATTAACCAAAAGGTGGTCACCAAGTAAAATGTATAACGGTTATAATTAATTACTTGAAAGTATTGTCAAGTCTACATAAGGTGTATGAATACTTTGATCATTATTCTCCACCTATATAAGAATAAATAATAGTACACAACATTTCAATTGATCAATGCTTATACAATCTGCTACTATCAATCCAATCTATCACACGTGTTCAATAGATGAAGACAAACCAGCATTTTTGAACCTCTAACTTTCAAAGTGCTTTTGGATTTCTTTTAGCTTTAATGAAACGGCCATACCATAAAGTGGTCACCAAAAAAAATGGGTAACAAATATAATTAATTACTTGAGAAAATAGGTATGCTTGTATACGGAAAACCATGAATACTTAGGTCATTAGTATTCACCTGTACAAGAATAAACAATGTTGGACGCCATTCCATTTGGCCATTTTTGGAGTTGCAGATGTTTTCCACAATTCAACGAAGCCAGATTTTTAGTAATTGAGACTATATTTAGGATAATTATTCACTATATGTCATGTGGCCATTCTTCTATGTGTCCCTTTCTTCCCATTTGTCTCACCACGCCAACTACCATAGGTTAAATCCAAAATAATTCGAAATCCAAATGGAATCGATTATCAGGGCTGCTCTTAGGGGTGTACAACGTGTTGTCATTGCACAGGACACCGCGCGTCTGAAGAGAGAGAAAAATGCCCAAAATGAGAATGGTGCAGATAAAACGAATGTCATTATGCTTTCTTCTTTTGACGTGAAACTTCTTTAAACTCAGCTAAATTAGATATTTTGATAAAAATAAAATACCAAATGGTACGCTGTTAGGCTGATCCATTCCGACACATACAGCACGACTGATATACATTTTGTTTCGTTCTTTAGGAAAGAATTAGGGTTATTAATATTTTTTTTATAAAATGCAGATTTTTTTCATAACAAAGTTATCTAATAAATACTCCATACAAATGGAATGTAGTATCAAACATTTGTAACTGTCTATTTTTGAAATTGATAAAAATTAATCAGACAAATTTAAGTTACACAATTCATAAATAAATTTTATTCAAATTTATTCATAAGTTTGCGTTGAGGATTAAAATTGGCCCCCGCTAATAAATTCGCACAGGGCTCAGCTGCTACTACGGGATGCCTTGTTGAGGACAAATATGAATTTCTTAAATACAATCTGAAAAAACATTTTTTCTTTATATTTTCCGTCAATATTGAGAGGTTTAAATGGTATCCTTCCTCGGTTTCCTACATTTCAGTGCAACTTCTTAAATAAAACAACAAATGATCAGCCAATACAAACCATTAATGATCAGCCAATTTGAAAGAAAAAAAAATCCATGGAAAACTTTTCGAACCCAGCATTCTTAAAGCAAGAGCGTCAACTATTCAGCCATGACATGTCGACAACAATTACAATTTCTAACTTATAAATCATTCTTTAGAGATGAAGATATTTTCCACATTCTCAAAGAAGACAGTTTTTCAGTAATTGCTCATTTACTTTAGGGTCATAATCCGCCATATTCCATCTGGCCAATACCCTTTCCGATGATTCAACTCATCTGCGTTTTTACCTTCTACGCGTAGAATTTAAAACAATCCTATACCCAATTGGACAAACACATTTCTCAAACACAATTCGAAAAACCTCCTTTAACTTTGCTTCCCAAAGATGTTAAAATGCGTCTTGTTGATATCACTACATTGCTGCGTGTCTTTATTTTTTGGGAAAATGACAAACTTTTAACAATCCACCAATTTGAAAAGATCCCACCAGCAGTAGTCATTTGAACCCAACGTTCATTCTTGAATCAAGAACGACAACTATTTAGCCACGAAATATAAACATACATTAAAATTTCTAACCAACAAATCATTCATTAGAGGACACAAAGTTTTTAAACAACTCCAAACGAAGCAAGTTTTTTTTTCATTACAATTGTTATTTTACAATTATTGATGTGTAAAAACCATCTGAAGGGTATCTGGGCAATAACCTTTCAGATGTTTCAACTTACCTAGGTTTTTATCTTCTACGCGTAGAAACCAAAACAATCCCAAATCCAATTGGAATCGAGGACAAACACATTTCTCAAACACAATTCGAAAAACCTCCTCAAACTTGGCTTCCCAAAGTTGTCAAAAGGCGTCCTTGTTGATATCACTACATTGCCGCGTGTCTTTATTTTTTGGGAAAATGCCAAAGTTTTAACAATCCACCAATTTGAAAAGATCCCACCATCAATAGTCATTCGAATCCAGCGTACATTCTTGAATCAAGAACGACAACTATATAGCCATGAAATATAAAAATAAATTAGAATTTCTAACTTACAAATCATTTATTAGAGACACAAAGTTTTTATAAACAAATCCAAACGAAGCAAGTTTTTTTTCAGTACAATTGTTATTTTACAATTGATGTGCAAAAAATCTTTGAAAGGATGTTCCAACTAGGCAATAACCTTTCAGATGTTTCAACTTACCTACGTTTTTATCTGCTACGCGTAGAAACCAAAACAATACTAAATCCAATTGGAATCGATGACAAACACAATTCGAAAAACAACCTTTAACTTTGCATCCCGAAGATGTTAAATGGCTTCCTTGTTGATATAACTACATCGCCACGTGTCTTTATTTTTTGGGAAATCGCCAAAACTATTAACAATCAACCCATTTGAAAAGATCCCACCATCGATAGTCATTCGAACCCAGCGTTCATTCTTGAATCAAGAACGACAACTATTTAGCCATGAAATATAAAAATAAATTAGAATTTCTAACCTACAAATCATTCATTAGAGATGCAAAGTTTTCAATTCCAAACGAAGCAAGCTTTTGTTCAGGGCAGATGTAATTTTACAATTGATGTGTAAAAAATCATTTGAAAGGGTATTCCATCTGGGCAATAAACTTTCAGATGTTTCAGCTCACCTAGGTTTTTATCTTCTACGCGTAGAAACCAAAACAATCCCAAATCCAATTGGAATCGAGGACAAAAACATTTCTCAAACACAATTTGAAAAACCTCCTCAAACTTTGCTTCCCAAAGTTGTCAAAAGGCGTCCTTGTTGATATCGCTACATTCGAGCGTGTCTTTATTTTTTTGGAAAAATGCCAAACTATTAACGATTAACCAATTTTAAAAGTTCCCACCATCGATAGTCATTCGAACCCAGCGTACATTCTTGAATCAAGAACGACAACTATTTAGCCACGAAATGTTAACATAAATTAGAATTTCCAAATCATTCATTAGAGACACAAAGTTTTTTCACGATTCCATACGAAGCAAGCTTTTGTTCAGTACAATTGTTATTCTGCAATTGACGTGTAAAAAATCCTTTGAAATGGTGTTCCATCTGGCCGATCCCCTTTCAGATGTTTCAACTCGACTAGGTTTTTATCTTCTGCGCGAAGAAGCCGAAACAACCCGAAATTCAATTGGAATCCAGGACAAACACATTTCTCAAACACAATTCGAAAAACCTCCTTTGACTTTGCTTCCCAAAGATGTTAAAAGGCGTCCTTGTTGATATCGCCACATTGCCGCGTGTCTTTATCGTTCGGAAAAATGCCAAACTATTATCGATCAATCAATTTGAAAAGATCCCACCATTCATAATCATTCGAGCCCAGCGTACATTCTTGAATCAAGAACGACAACTGTATAGCCATGAACTGTTAACATAAATTATAATTTCTAACCTACAAATCATTCATTAGAGACACAAAAATTTTCTACAACTTCAAATGAAGCAAGTTTTCTTTTCAGTACAATTATTACTTTATTATTCACCCTATTCCATCCGGGCAATACCCTTTCAGATGTTTCAACTCACCTACCTTCTACGAGTGGAAACCAAAACAATCACAAATCCCATTGAAATCGAGGACAAACATGAAATCGCCTTCATTTAACATAGCAAAGGCGTTAAAGCGTGTCCTTGTTGATATCGCTACATTACCGAGTGTCTTTATACCAAAACCGCCAAACATTTAACGATCAAGCCAAACCATAAAGAATCCCACCGTCAAGAAATACAACAATCCTTGGCGAAATTCCTCTTCGGTACTACAATAAAAGTATTTCCAAATGCAGGAAGCTTGGCCCTCTCGCAATGTCACGGTCGAAATGTGCATACCTACAGTGGTGACCCACTTTCGGGTTCTTCCGAAAGTAAAGCTGGATTCTTTTTAAAGGAACACGGAAAAAAATAAATCACACCAAGAATTAAAAAAAAAAAGAACCTAAGCATGAGCCTCTCTGAGGTCGACAAACTCTCCAAAGTCTGGCCATGGAAACGGCGGGAAATTATGGTTATTCCGCCTCTTTTTCGAAGGCTGAGGAAACAGAATAGTTCTGGTTTTTCTTAAGTAAAACATACACAACTTTGTTTAGGAAACAGTAAAGAATTTAAATGGGAATATGTGGAGGTTTCCAGTTGCCCATGCGGAGAGAAATCTGTAGAATATACCACAGAAGGATTGCAGAAAATAGCCTTCGTTATTGTTTTCAGTCCGTCCTGATTAATGGTAAATATTTAAAGAAGAGAAAATGGTTATAAAGAAGATAGATAATAGACGATCATTTAAAGAAACCTATCTTTAACATATCAACATAATTTAAGTTCACAAAAAGGGAAATGGGTTATCCAGCTTGATAATGATCGCTGCGTCCTTAAATTTTTCATTTTTAATGTAATTTAAATCCGTGAAAAGTAAATGTTTAGCTTTCTTTTAAGGATCTTGTTTGTCGAATTTCAAGGTATTTGTCTTTGTTTTGGCAAGACATAGTTTTTATGGCCACATTGATTGTTTATATTTTCACCGGTTACTCATAAATTTCAAAGAAAAGTCATTGTCCGATTAATACATTCGAAGTTAACAAGGGCAACAAGAGTAGAACACTGACCTTTTGCAATTGCAAATCTGTAAAGCTTATTCTAAGGCCCATTCTACACGGACGTGTCATACTAATAATTAAATAAATATTATTATATTTTAAAATGTCAAAATCAATCAGCGAAACTATGTTCTTTTCTTTCTAAAAATCTAATTCGACCCTCGCCATTTCTTACGCTTTCAAAAAACAATGAAGACAGACAATGTCTGGAACTCGGATATAATGAAATAGATGTTCTAAATTAAATTTATCGTTCGAGATCACGGAAAGTTAACCCTTTAATTACAAACTTGTTCTTTATTATCACTTCATAGATAAAATCGCAGTCTCTACGCCATTTTCTAATCACCTAGAGTTGAGTAGTAGAAGAAGGCGTGATTTCAAACCAAAAGACTTTTCAGTGTAATTTAGGCCACCCATTCTCTTTTATTAAACCTTTCGATAACGTGTCGTAGCTTCTTCTAACTGTCACCGTACCTACAAACCACGAACGCGGTACGCATTTCAAGCACGGCATTTGGTTGTATGGTTTGAATTGAAATTCGTTGAATGCATTGGTGATCTTTAAAGTAAAGTAATAATATTTTTTTCTCCAGTTGTCCTCATTACAGATCATTTAACTCGGCATTTTTGTAAGATCAGACAAATTTATTTCCTTTCGTATTTTTCAACATTAACAATATTTTTCAACAACAAAAAATTAACAGAAACTAAATCATTAATTGTCAAATGTAATTATCCTACCTCATTTATATACAAGGTGTCCAATAAAGTCCTTTCTATCCGACTTAACTTTCAAAAGTCGACAGTTATAGTTATAAAAGTGTTGCATAGGTATAGTAACTTGACTATACACAACATAGAGTAATGATACAAATAGAGGAATAAAAATGCTGATTTCCATGTGTCCATCATTGAAACCACGTGATATGTGGAAATGCCAATTCATTCATGCGCCAATATTACTGGGCAGGCCTTGGCGACTTTCAGAACTAAGCGAGATCGAAGTATTGTAATAGGGTTTTGTGTTTAATTTTGTATTTTAATAAAGTTTTTTTTGAACGAGTGGCACAATTTAAGGGAGTTTAACAGATATATTAAGAAGATTTTTCTTACTTTGTAGTTTTAAAATAATTGCGTTACGTTTTTATGTAAAAAATGTACCATAAGCGATGTTCTTTCAATTGTTATTTTGTATACTTCAATAAGAAAATATGAACAATAAAACCTGAGAAATATAAAGAGTTTCGCTTCTTCGAGTATTGAACACAATAAAATATTTTCGTTTCGTTAATGAAGAGGAAATATTTTGCGCATATTGTTAGAAAATAAGTAAATACGTACATATATGTTAAAAAGTTAAATACGGACAGAACTCCTTATCGCCAAAAGAGAAGAAAGTGCGCCAAATTTGAAACTCCTGCAGATGTCTGAATGCCAAATGTGGCAGCGCTATAACCACGTGATGTGAGTTTTTCTTTTCAATGTTGACACCGCGGCCTTACGAGAGTCTGGTATTGAAGGCGCTCTCTATTTAATATTACAACTCTCTGATACACAATGCGGGAGTTTCACGTGACGTATCAACATGGTAGCTTACTAGTATTAGTTTCGATTTCTTCCCTACAGCAGACAACTTTGCTTTTGTTTGTTTAGCCGCTACGCTTGCAATTATGGGAAAGTTTGTTTATAATTGTTTTTCCAAATTAGTAATATTTTTATTCTTTTTATTCTATACGTGAATAACTTTAAATGCAGAAATACTTATATTATATATGTATATACTAATTAGAATTACAACGAAATACGGAAAAATACTTTTATTTCAACACACAAAATGCTTCATAAACGATGAGCACAATCTATCTCAGTATATGAAGTAAATATTTTTATATTGAGATATTATTTAATGACAAAAACTTAAAATTATAATACAGGAACTGAAGTTCCATGCTAATCCCACGGTACTTCTTCGGCGTCGCGGATTTTCCTCCATGTTCTGTTGGAACAGCGGTCTTCTTCTTCTTGACCTGAAACTCCCCCATTCCACAACAGCGCCTCTTAACGGAAAGCTTAAGGAGTTAGCGTGCCTATATCTAAAATTATAGGACATACATGAAAATAGTTAATTGCAAATTAGAAAAGAAGCAGCAATTTAGTACGTGATGACACCTTGCTAACATGATTGCTGTGAATTAAAACCGCCAAATCGTGCGCCATGTCGAGAGGTTATCAATTCGGCCATTATGTATTTTTTTTTATGTATGTTCGCGCGGGATTTCGATTCTACTTCAGATATTTGCACAATTTTTGTTGTTGTTGTTGGATAGGGAATGTTTCACTTGGGAGCAATTTGGAAAAAATATCCGGTTATCCGGCATTTAACTATCAAAAATTCTCATTTAACCGGTCCGTTTGAAAAAAAATATTGTCCGATTTCGAAAATTATTTTGTTTTTGTCGGATAGAGAAAAATCCACTTAGGCAAAATCTGCAAAAAAATTAATCGGTTATCCGGCTATTATATCTCCGGAAATGTCGATTAACCGCAATTTTTTCAAACTATTTCCGATTTCATAATATCTACATTGTTTAACAGAAGTTGTACAACAATGACATTTCGTTTAACCAGCATTTATTGCCATTGATAGGGATTGTTTTACAATATACATTGTTGCGCACAAGTTCCTACTTGAATTACTTGGTGAATAATAATAGGGGGCGAAGCCCCCTGCTAAACTGAAAACTAAAAAGGGAAAAATAAAATAATCTTTCTAGAAAAAAGGAAAACCGACTTTAAGGGAAATGCGCTAAAAAGTAAAAAATAATTTTTAATTTTACGAATGATTTCAAAAAATTGAATTATTAAATATTTATTTTATACTTAGTACAACTTTTTGAAGTTGGTGCCAATTTACAAAAATCATACCTAAATTTTGGCGCCGATTTCAAAAAGTTGTACTAAGTATGAAATTGATATTCAATAATTCAATTTTTTCAACTCATTCGTAAAATTAAAAATTATTTTTTACTTTTTAGCACATTTTCCTTTTTGTTTTAAAGATTATTTTATTTTTTGATAATAAAACTATGATTCACTACAACTTTGTAATTGAATATTTCCATGTGTGTCCTATAATTTTAGATATGGGCATGCTGAGTAAAATTTCCTTGAGCTGTAAACGGTCTAATCGTTTATCGGCATAGTCATTTTACTAAATCTGTACAACACTTTTATGACTATAGCTGTCGGCGTTCAAAATTTAAGAGTTTGGTGAAAAAGGATTCTAGTGAACTGGAATCGAATTCGTTATAAAAATTTATCATATGACAATTAAGATATTAAGTAACACATTTATTACTTTAATATTAATATGCATCACGTTATGCTCTATTTACTTCAATGCATGTTATAAATTACTCAAAAATAAACACATTATCTTGCTTACAAATAAGCTTATACCTCATTCAGCCATTACGATTAATCTTTTAGCACCTTATAATATTTACTGTAAACGTCAATAATGTTTGCATTGCTTTTTATTTAAGGAATGTTTTTGCAATTATATCGAATTAATACAAGTAAACAGTTTACAAAACAATCAAGGATATTTTGCAATGGTCATCACTCAGCATGCAAATTTGTAACATATATTAAACCATGTGTGACTCAAGGATGCAATATCATATTTATATCGACAGTAAACGTACACCAATTCGCAATCCATAATGAAAGCCGTTTGTCGCTATGAAATACCGTAAACATCACAAAGGCGAATACGATGACAATGCAGGTAATAACAATAATCGAGATAAACTTAATGGTAGGCCAACGAACGAATCTGTTACACGGCGAAAGGACACCCACCAGGGCTAATCGCTTGCCCAATGTGCATCCTAAACATTCGCCGCACAAAAGGCGTAATAATAACAATCTCCCGGTGTCCTAAATGTTCCGCCATCCAGCAACAACTAAACTCTACTCTGTTTCCATGGCGAAGAAAGGACGCACGTGTTGTTGCTTAGCAACAAGGACGCTTGGGAACAATGACTTGAAGCGGAAACACAATGGAATGCTTAAAAGAATATGTTTCTTTGTTATTTTTTTTTAAAGAAAGTGTTGAAGAATTCGAGAAGAATTAGAGAAACTGAGAAGGGTTGAGTTGTTTGTTGGAATGAGCGGATAATTAATTTTGGAGACTAGCTTCCTGAATCTTTAAAGTATTAAAATTATACAATTTCGTACACTATTCGTTATAAAAAAAATTGTGAAATTAAATTAAGTTTTTTTTTTTTAATTTATTATAATTATTAAAAAATTAGTATATGCAATAACTAATATATAGGGTGTCCAATTAAGTCGTTTGCTGACCCTTTAATTTTTTAACGCCGACAGCTATTGTTGTAAAAGAAATGTCTAGGTAAGTGAATATGGGTTCGGTGAGATCGCTAAATCGCCCTCTGTCGGCAAAGTCAGGAGTTAGCATATCTATCTCGAAAAGTGTACGAGATACGTGAAAACACTTAATTACAAAGTTGTAAAGCAGCTTCGATTTAAAACGAAGATATACCTTGCAACAATTTTACGTCGTCTGTGGGTGATTTTGTTGATAAATTTAATTACATTATCCCCATTGAGGGGTAAGCCAAGGGGTAGAAGTGACTTAAAAAAATAGAGGCAAATGTGGTTATGAATAGTTAATATATATGAAATGTTGGCGGCAAAGGGATATAAGTAAATATCATGTGCCGACATCTGGCGGCGTAATAATCAATTACCTCAAGGGTGAATTGTTTTGCATTTTCACAAAATGATGAAATTGTCACTTATAGCTCTCAATTAAAAGTGTTATGTCAATTGTAGGTTTATATTTCGTTGTGACAAAACTACAACGAGAAACATTGTTAAATGTTTAATTACTCAAATAAATTTGCCAAAGTATTTTTTTAAATACTTCGATCAAACTTTTCGTCAAAATTGACAAATTCGTCATGTATGGTCTATTACTACATTAATTTGGGGACCTCGCGAGTAGAGAATCAGAATAGAAGGGTTGTGAGTTCGATTCAAATATTTGCCGTGTAGAGGGGGATGGTGTACATTAAATCATTCGTGGGTAAGTGCGCATGTTAGATATGATATGGAAGTTTGGAGAGTGAAGTATCATCTTCAACCACTGAGCTACAATAATAATAAACACTGGAGTGAGGACTACGCGTGCACGATCACTTTACACCTTTTTGAGCGAAGGTAGAGAAAAGAGTTCTTCCGCATAGGTGTGTATGGATTTAAAAACGCATTTCTGGCTTTCAAAAATACATTAAATGTTATCCATTTAAAGTGTTTCCATACTCACTTACAAGTTGGTTTGGTTAATTAACGTCGCGTTAGAGCTGCACAGTGGTCTATTGGCGACGGTTCGGGGTCTATCTCGAAGGAAAGACCCGGGAACACATTCACACATGCACCTCGTTATTTTAGAAACGTGGTCAGATGACGAGGAAACACCTGAACTGGCACCCAACGCCTTCAATAGACGTCGGGACTTTTCACTTACAAGAAAGAGAAGACAAAAGGGCACTGAAAAAAAACTGTTTTAAAATTTCTGTGACGTCACGTCAGACTCCCGCATAGCCAAGGGCGAATGTTTTTTTTATAATTTTTGTATTATAATTATTTATTAGACACACAATGTTGTCAAGGAGCCCCAATGCCCGTCCAGACAACGCAATAAGTATACAATAAAACTACATACACAATAAAATACATACATTTTAAAAACTACATATACAATAAAATACATACATTTTAAAAACTACATATACAATAAAATACATACATTTTAAAAACTACATATACAATAAAATACATACATTTTAAAAACTACATATACAATAAAATACATACATTTTAAAAACTACATATACAATAAAATACATACATTTTAAAAACTACATACACAACACAATACATAATTTTTTAAAACTACATATACAATAAAATACATACATTTTAAAAACTACATGCACAATAACATGCATAATTTTTTAAAACTACATATATAATAAAATACATACATTTTAAAAACTACATACACAATAACATACATAAATTTTTAAAACTACGTATATAATAAAATACATATATCATAAGTACAGATATACGCAAAATAAAAACGAAAACAAGATTACAAGGAAATGAAACAGAACATCCATTTCAAAATTCGACAAATATATTACATCAACATTTTTCATAGTTGCCTAGGCCGGAAAGTTCCAATTGCGGCCCATGGCAACCTTTTGTCTGAGCGATAAACAATTGTTTTATTCTTTGAGAATATAGTAAACCAGCACCGCTTGGGCCGCAATTGGGCTATTGCCGTTTAGGCAATATAAAATTATATTACAGATTTTAATAGGTTCTTCATCAATATTTAAAATATATTTCTTGATCTCTCTTTTAAATTTATTGTCTCAATCTATTAATCTTTATTTATTTTCTCTATCTTTCTTCCGAATTACATGCGTTATTGCTTTCATTATATCCTAGTTCAGTGGCCAAGACTCGCAACATGCACGGGATGTTTTGTCTACAATTCCAACATGATTCTCAACCTTAATGACTGTGATTCAACATGATTCACACTTGCGATTACTCCTTTTCTTTTTCCAATTTAAAATCGTGTTACAAAACTGTTAATTGCTGCTGAAAACACTTACTAATCAACTACTGTAACACTTACTAATACACTTCCTAATTGAGATCAGTTATCTAAGATCGATTGAGTAGTTTTCGATATTACACCAATCGCACAAACTTTTTCGTTCCTACAACATTAGCGTAGGAAATAATTTAAAATATTTTTTTTATGTGTAATGTCATTAAAATAGGCTTACGATAATAGGTGGTGACATGTCGGGAAAAACAAATAATGGAAAATATAACGGAATTTGTCTACTTTCCATACACTCAAGAAGATGAAATTTAGCAAAGTGCTTTCTTATACCTAAGCTATTGCTAATTTTAGCTAAAATACCCGTTCTAAGCACGGGGTTAAATTAAAATTCGCTTATCATTGATTATCATACTTTCCGTATGATAACAATAATAACTTTATTTACGCAATGCCAAACCGCTTACAACCACTTACATACGTAGGAAGATGAAATTTGGTAGAGTTGTCGTTTGTACCTCAAGATGGAAAAATAAGTTATCATTTTAGGCAGTCTGTGTCTATCGTGAAACATTTAAGATCATTTTATTTATGTAGACCACATTTATATGGAATATTTCCTATGGAGGCCGCCTATATTAAACCGGAATCTAAGTCAATTTTGTAATCTAATTTTTAATAAAGGAATGTGGGAAAACTTTATAAGAATGTGACACAATAAATTTGCACCCGAACGCAGTGTTGAGTTTGACGTTACACAGATTTGATTTTGCAGTATTTTCAAAAGTACGTAGTACCCATGTCGAAATATTGTTTAATTTTATTAGTGGGTACCTTGCGCATCACTGAGTATCTATACCAATGAAGAGTACACACCAATCATTGATATTTATTTAAGAGTAATAATCCGACACCTTTAACTGTTTAATCCGTTGCGTAGGCTGCCTTCATAAGTCCCTTTCAATAAATATCAATAATTACAACCAAGACTTACCGGGAATCGAACCCAGATCCTCGGGCACCACAAGGCAGTCTTATCCGTTGTACTACCAGGGCTACGTGAAGTAAGTTATAAACAGAAGCAATTTAAAAAGGTGTGCCAAAATAATGGGAAGCAAGATAATTGAATTGTAATAACGCAGTTTCCATTTAAGCAATCGACATCAAATAATGTGGAAAACCATCTTCTGAACAACTATTTCAAGTTTGTCAGGTCGCTTTGTTAAGATGGCCAGAACAGAAGTTGAAATCAGCTGTATTAAATCCACACTTCTCAATATTTAGAAAATACGGTTGCTGAAATTTGAGTACGTCATCGTTCATTTACGATGCAATTGTACTCAAAGAAGAACGAGTAGGTTCAGGTACTCATTTTTAAGTACCTTTTTTTACACTGTAGACACTCTTCTTTCCGCTACAGCATTCAGCAACTGCTGGATTCACTTTGAGACTAAGTTTTTCAGCAAACAGTCCAATTTTTAAACATTATCACCACATGTTCTTGAAGATTTCACAAATGCAGCTGTTTTACTGATGCTCACTCCATGATTCCGAACGCACACAACCATTATCATCCCACGTTTAAAGCACTGAACTCTAACTGTAACTTCTGGAAGGTTCAAAACTTGTTTCCTCTATGGACGCGTTGAAGCCAATGTGGAAGCAGCCATACTGTGCCCCAACATTTTTAAAAAGTAATTTAGTGTGTTTTTTAATACCATAGCATTGTAAAAATATTAAATGTATATAATATTATATTTTCTTCTTATAGAATTAATTTTTATGTTTCCAAACAAATAGTTTTTGCCCTTGCTTTTTAACTACTAAGACTTTCACTTGAAAATGACTTTCTATTTTAGTAGCCGATTGCATTTAAAATGGGTTTCAAATGAAAATGGGAAAAAAAACTTAACCAAAAGCATGTTGGCTTATTTTAACATGAAAAATATACGAAATATTGCAGTAGCGTGAAAGTGAGGCACAGCGCTTCCACATTGGCTGCAAGTCAACAAAATGTATTGCCCAATCCAGAAGTTACAGTTAGAGATCAGTGGTTTAAAGTCTTTCAAATTGCATTTTTTACCCATACTGTTTGAACAAAATCCTCTTACTATCTTGCGATCGGAGGGTTGCCAGCTTCGTTACAAAAATACTAGAAAGTCGTCCAGAACATCCAACAAATTATACTGGCGTGTATACGGGACTGGTGCACGATAAATCTGATCGGGGTCCAAAGTCCCGACGTCCATTGAAGGCGCTGGGTGCCAGTTCAGGTGTTTCCTCGTCATCTGACCATGGTTCTAAAATAACGAGGTGCATGTATGAATGTGTGTATGAATGCGTGTGTGAATGTGTATGTGTTCCCGGGCCTTTCCTTCGAGATTGACCACGAACCGTCGCCAATAGCCCACTGTGCAGTTCTAGTGCGACGTTGATTAACAAAACCAAACCAAACCAACCTCTTACTATCGTTGTAAGAAAACACCTTTCACTTTCTATACCCCTTTCACCCGTTGTTTAAAAAAGTTGTGACGTCATAGCTCATTTACTAGAAGACGTCACGTGACCATAATATTTTGGCCGCTCAGTGTATTTGGCCTGGGTTCGCCGCGAACTTCTGAACGACCCTGAATCTTTTTTTAAAAAAAAAACGCCCGGTATGCGTGCTCTAAAATGCAAGTCTCCATTTCAAAAGACGAAAGAAATTAAAATTTCCGAACCCATTACATAACAATTAAAGTTTCATGACGACAAAAAAAAAAAGCGCGATCCGATTGCATCACGGCGGTTTATGCTAAATCGAAGACAAAGAATCAGCCATGCTCCATCACCTACTTCTGCGCCATTTTTTGCGGTCAAATCTCTTACATTTTGTAATGTTATGAAAGAGAAGAAAGGGTCGGGCAATCTACTTTTGTACAATTTTTAGAAGACAACTCATTAAAGTTGACTTCATGACAGAAATAAACTCGAGTTCTAATAAAGGCGCTTATATTGAGTAACTAAATGCAGCAATCGGGTTTAATGCGCATTGTAAAGATTACGTTGAGTTATTATTACTTGTGAAAGTGATATTACATAATATTTCCTCACGAAAGAACATTAATTTTAGCATTGAATGTCAAACTACATTAGATTTTCTTATTTTCGTTGCTGACCCTTAGTTATGTGATCTTCTCAGTTGTGTACATATCATTATGTTTTTGAATTAAATATTACACAATATTTCTATTTCTTCGTGTTTGACAGAAAAGATTTCAGCATTTGAATGTCAACATCAATTCAACTTTCCTATTTTCGTTACCCTTTCTCAATTATAAACTTCGTAAGTTATATACCTTACTTTAAACTATTCCAGTTTTAAATGATAATAATAACAATTGCTCAGTGGATTAAATTAAAAATCTCGATCTACTGCCCTTTAATTCAAAGTAATCAGTAAAAAAACGGTAATTGGGAAAATTCCATGGTTATGAAACGGTTACGTTTTGGGTATGTAAATTAGTATTACTTGACACTCCTTTGCGTAACTATAAGCCTTTATTTGTATTTTCTAAAAAGATATTTTTCTAAAACTCCAAAATAAAGTATATTTTGATGCGCATTTGTGAGTATTTCGCCATTGCATTTTTGTATATAAATGGCCAAATATAATTAGTAGTAATGAAGCAACTATGGACCAAAGCTGTCGTGAAGACCTTGTATTAAAAGAGTAAGATTTCAAGAAATTTGACCGTTTGAACCTTTTAGTAAATATGATGCATTTTACTTAAGTAATGAATTTAAAACTGTCGCTAAAGCGAAATATAAGTCAATTATCGTGCCCAAGTGGATTACGTAACAACTCTAAGATTCTGGAGATTTTGTAATCAAAGATTGTTGACATTCTAAAATTTGAAATTGCGATACTAATTGCTACGGGCTATTTGTTTGTTTTTTAATACTAAGGCTCATTCTACTCTGACGTAATAAACGCGCATTCGATTTTGCAAACGCGTCTGTGATTGGTGCATTCATTCAACCAACGTTGGTTTTATGTACCAAGCACAGAGGCTTCTGCAAAATGCAACGCGTGTTTATTACGTTTGTGTAGAATAGGCCTAACTCTTGGGTTTTGTAAGTTCCAGAACTATGATATGTGCAAAATTACAAATTCATTCCCCTGTTGCAATGAAGCCCCAGCACGATAGACTGACTACTTACACTATTAAAAACTATTAACATCATTTAGCTACAACCAACATTTGGTGCTTAGTTTCATCATTTCACGGCGCTACCACGGATACCATTTAGTGGTGAAACGTTGCTCAAAACTCATAACGTTGCATAAAACTCGATTTTTATTAGTATTTTAGTAGTATATTTGTAGTGAAGCTGGCAACCCTACATCACAACTTTTTTACTTTTCTCTGTCAAGTCTACCGATCGGGTTCGAACTAGGACTTCTCTTATTCATAGATGAACGCATTTATCCACTCGGCCACGGAGTCCCTTGTTCGGCGTTGTCTTTCTTGAATGTGATTCCTCCGCTTGTTGATGTTGAAGTGACAGCGAAAATTTCGATTGCAGTTAAAGAGGTTGAACCAATTATCGGTGATACCTCCGCTTTTTCCTATAAAGGATTTCTAGTTCAACCTCGATTGCACCATAATATGGTGTAATTTTCTGCAGGCCTCTGTTTTGCACCAATATATGATTGAACTGAAATTTTTAACATTGCACTGGCCCAAAGTTCAGTGACTCCTTTGGCCTGGTAGGTACTAGACCTCCAACATTTGACCATCATTGCCAATGGAGGAGTGACCACACCACTTGTCTATGACCAACCTTGGAAAGTATTGGGCCAGGCTGGTGTCCTCGGCTTTATTGACATTCTCAAAAGAAATTGTTTAATAGAACACATTTTTAAAGCGCAATCGCACAGATGTGACGACTCAATTGTTTCTAGAAACATCTTTTCCTCAGATTTCTCCACCGCAACCTCGCTATTTTTCTCATATCGATGGATCGACCCCTCGTTTCACCAATGCCACGTATTTCAGTCATAACATCATTCAGCTCACAATGAAAGGTATCTTGCACACCTGTGGGTGCTCCCCGCTGGTTGCAATGACGGATCGATGAGTGGGTGGTGAGGAAAACCAGTGACATCTGCTCCTCAATGGAAAAGTCCAGTAAGGTAAATGACACTAGATGAAACAAATACAGAGGAGTGATTTTTGAAAATGATTTTGAAATGTGGCTTAAATCAGTATTACCCAAATACGTTTGGAAACGTTGAAATGTCATGTCTTGGCTCTGTTTTGAAGTACCAGAGAACGTGTTTTGAAATTGATTTAATGGATGGCCCAACCGTTGTTGTTTTGGTCAAACGTTGTTAAAGCAGTTCATTCTTTGCAATTATTTCATTTGGTGATTCAGCGTAATGCCCATACTACACGGACGTGCAAACGCGCGCGAGATTTTGTCGATGGCTCTGTGATAGGAAACCACGTGGTTTGTATCCACCAATCGCAGGGGCATCTGCAAAAGCTCATGTGCGTTTATTACGTCCGTATGGAATGGGCCTAAGATATATAATTTTGAGGACAGGAAACATTATATGCACGCATATCAAAATAGTAGTGAAATATATTCATCACAATAAACCTCGTTTTGCTCATTTCAGACAACCTTTTGGGATCTGTAGATCCACAATTACATTGTGGACAATTTCAGGAGTGCGCTTTCCGAAGAATATAGTCGCAAATAACATGAATTGTTCAAATGGTCAAATGACTGCTCGTGGTAGACTAGACATGCTATGAATTTTTTTCGGAAAGTAAAGAGTAAAGAAAGTTGGGAATATTGAAAAATGGGTTGTATGTATATTATAGGAAAAGTCAATAAGTTACATGGCGATACAGTAACGTTTAGAAAACGGTCATTTGACCGCGCGTCTAGGTTTAGTGTTAAATTTCAAACACAAAAGTTATAAAGTACCTATTGATACAAAAATATCCTTTTTTCCAATATTTCGATGCAATTGCTTTTGTATTTGAGCTACTAATTTTAAAAAAGGCAACTCCTTTCAAAGTTCAAACACATTTCCCAAGCATCTGCATGAAACAAAGAAGGAGACAACTTAATCCGTTGACCTACCTTTAGAATAGGTCAAACAAAACCAAAATTCAAGGACTTTTCTTAAAACAAAAACCGAACCCTGCCTCCAAGTGGCGTTTCTTCTCAAATGCTCTTTTCGCGGTCTGTTTAACAGTATTATTAAGAGTTTTAATTTCGTTTTGGAAAAATTAGCTGTTTGTGCAATTTTGCAATTGATAGTGGAAATATTTTTGTAAAAGCAACAGAAATTAAGTTATAGCAAACACTACAGGTATCATGGGGGTTCCATAACTTTGTTAGACCAATGAGCCGTAGAAGTTTCAATGTCGTCGAAGCGACCATCTGTCAATTCATTCGAGCTAGTTGATTAATAATATAAAAGATCGGTTTCAAATGTTAGTTTTCATTAAAAAAAATGTAGGTGATTGCATTGCCTGATTTTATTCAACGCATTATTTACTTAATCTATTCAATTAATCTCCATAAATGTTTAATAAAATTATCTTTTGACCAAACAACGTCCGTCAAACACTCGTACGCCAAACACCTATTCGCCAAACATCTGTCCGTTATATATACGTCCGCCAACATCCGTCCATCAAACATCCAATATAGGGAGGATTGGAGTACGTTAAATGTGTTGTAGTCCAAATGTCTTCACATTGATCGGGATGTGGAAATTGAGATAGTAGCCCGCTCAAGTGTTGCACTCGTTATCTGACCATATTTCCAAATTACTAGGAAAGTTCCGGATCTTTTATTCGCGTTATATCCTGCACAATCATCAATTGTGAACAATGTGCCGCTCTCAAACTCAATCAAGTAATAATTTAATACTTCGAGATTGACCCCGAACCGTCGCCAATAGCCCACTGTGCAGCTCTAGTGCGACGTTATTTAACAAAACCAAACCAAACCAATAATTTAATACAAACTGTTTTCCGCAAGCAGTTTATATTACTTCGGTTTGTTTTTGGTAAATTAACGTCGCACTAGAGCTGCGCAGTGGGCTATTGGCGACGGTTCGGGGTTTATCTCGAAGGAAAGACCCGGTTTGGTTTGGTTAATTAACGTCGCACTAGAGCAGCACAGTGAGACGGTTCGGGGTCTATCTCGAAGAAAAGACCCGGGAACACATATACATTCACACATTCATTCATACATGCACCTCGTTATTTTAGAACCATGGTCAGATGACGAGGAAACACCTGAACTGGCACCCAACGCCTTCAATAGACGTCGGGACTTTGGACCCCGATCAGGTGTATCGTGCACCAGTCCCGTACACACGCCGTTAACTTTTGCGGATGTTCTGGACGACTTTTCTAGATTTTGTAGCAAAACTGGCAACCCTCCGATCACAAGATCACTACTTTTTTTTTATCTTTCTTTGTCAAGTCCATCGCCTAGGATTGAACCAGGAATCCTCGGATTCCCAGCTGACGCCTTTAACCCCTCGGCCATGAAGGCCTCTTTGTATTACTTCGGAATTTTTATAACACCTCATGTTTGTTTCCAATTAACGTTTTTTCTGTTATTTACAAAAGCAGTATTGTATACAATATAATAATTTTGGCATTGTTTTATTTTGACGTTGTAATGCAAATGTGTTACTTTTAAAAGTGTGTCAATGCATTTGTTCGTTACACCCTATTCTGTGCATTAACAACATTTCATGTAAACACATTATTATACTTTAACACATAATATTATATTACCGAAATGATTTTTAATTACTCTAATTACATTTTAACATATTTAAGTTACTTTTACATACCAATACTCGTTATTTTACAACATTATAAATATTCGATGCAAGTCAAGTTTTTTTGCATTTCTTCACGCCCCCACGAGTTCAAATAAGTCGTTTTTATAAAATTGGTATTTTGTAAGATGTCTAAGAACGTATAAAACTACGGAGCCCCAGTTGCTCAGTTGGTAAGGCGTTCAGCTACTAATCAGAGGATTGGTGGTTCGAATCCGTGCAATGGACTTGACATAGAAAAGTAAAAAAGTAGAGATCTTGCGATCGGAGGGTTGTCAGCTTCGCTACAAAAATACTAGAAAGTCGTCCAGAATATCCAACAAATTATACTGGCGTGTATACAGGACTGGTGCACGATACATCTGATAGGGGTCCAAAGTCCCGACGTCTATTGAAGGCGTTGGGTGCCAGTTCAGGTGTTTCCTCGTCATCTGACCATGGTTCTAAAATAACGAGATACATGTATGAATGTGTGTGTGAATGTGTATGTGTTCCCGGGTCTTTCCTTCGAGATTGACCCCGAACCGTCGCCAATAGCCCACTGTGCAGCTCTAGTGCAACGTTAATTAACAAAAACCAAAACAATCAAATTTGGGTTACAGGCTACTGATATACGGGATGGTCACAAATTCTTGAGCGATGGTCATTGTTTGGCTGTTTAACAACACAAATAAGTCATTATTTTTGCAATTCTAACTACTTTGTTTGTTGTTACTAAAGCTAAGCGACCTGAGTTTAAAATATAAGCGAAATATTTGAGTAAAAATAATGGTTTATACAGCTAATAATTGTTTATACAGTTATACAGCTAAATATGATACAGCCAAACAATGACCATGGCCCAACTATTTGTGGTAACCCTGTATTTTAAACAAGTCGCTTAGCTTTAGCATAAACATAGTTAAAACATACTAAAAAGATTATATTAGTGTTTGATATAAATATTAAACATTCCTGAATACACAGGATGGTCATTGTTTGAGCGGATCAAATTTAGCTTTATTGGTGTAAAAAAACATTATTTTTGCCCAACTACTTCGCTAATTTCGAAATGCATCATGGTTAGTTTGGTGTCGGTGCCGGGTGTTCAGGGCGTGGAGGATAATGAGATGGCTGGTGGGCTCGCAAGGCTCGGTTCCTCGAAAAGGCCAGTGGAACCTCGGCCGTTTGTTCTCAGACCTCCGTGGCCGAGTGGATAAATGCGTCAGTTGGGAATCAAAGGGTTCCTGGTTCGATCCTGTGCGACGGATTTGACTAAGAAAATTAGTGATCTTGTGATCGGAGGGTTGCCAGCTCCACTACAAATACTTGTAATGTCGTCCAGAAAATCCACAAAAATTATCGGCGTGTATACGGGACTGGTACACGATAAATCGGATCGGGGTCCAAAGTCCCGTCGTCTATTGAAGGCGTTGGGTGCCAGTTCATGTGTTTCCTCGTCATCTGATCATGGTTCAAGGCATCTTTGCCGGGTTTTTCCTTCGAGATAGGCCCCGAACCGGTGCTATTACCCCACTGTTCAGCTCTAGTGCGACGTTAATTAACAAAAACAAAAACCAAACCCATATCGTGCTCTGAGATTAAGTATTCACTCCGTACTAGCCTATTTCAGAAAATAAAGAGCTAACTAGTTCCGTGGGTATGAGGTAAACCAAACAGGGGTCCTCCAGAAGATTACAAAAGTGTACACTTGGGCTGGTTAGAAAGACCTGTAGGATTATGATTGGGCTACTAACGTTGCACACTTTTAACAAACACCTGAAAACCATTGGTTTGGTTTGGTTTTATCAATTAACGTCGCACTGGAGCTGAACAGTGGGCTATTGGTGACGGTTCGGGTCCTATCTCGAAGGAAAGACCCGGCAACGATGCCTCGTATTTTTGAACCATGGTCAGATGACGAGGAAACACCTGAACTGGCACCCAACGCCTTCAATAGACGTCGAGACTTTGGACCCCGATCGGATGTATCGTGCACCAGTCCCGTATACACGCCGTTAATTTTCGCGGATGTTCTGGACGACTTTTCTAGTATTTTGTAGCGAAGCTGGCAACCCTCCGAACACAAGATCAGTACTTTTTTTACTTTTCTTTTTCAAGTTCATCGCCTAGGATCGAACCAGGAATCTTCGTATTCCCAGCTGACGCCTTTAACCGCTCGGCCACGGAGGTCCTGAAAACCATGGGGGTTGTTGACGTGCAGGAGCTGCAAGAGCCTCAACTGAAACAGTTGAGCATGTCTTCGGCAAGTCCGACACTTATATGAGCTAGAGATTCCACTTCTTCGCGTCCATAAGCTTTGAGTCCGTAGATTTTTGCAATGTTCATCTTTCTGACTGTTTGGCTTTTTAAAAGGTCGATGGTCTGTTTGAGATGTCTCAAATCTAACTACTCTGCTTATATTTATATTTTAAGCATGTTTCTTAGCTTCAGTAGCAACAAAAAATTTAGTTATAGCATAGTAAAAAGAATGGTCTATTATGAGTAGTTAAGCAGCAAACAATGGTCAACAGTTTGTGACCACCCTGCATATCGGATACGATAGCTAGGTTACCTTTTATTACACGATAGCTTTCACACACTCTAAGCTGGTCATGGAAACGAAATTTTACAATAGGTGTACGTGAAATCCGCCTAAAAAATACCCAAAAGGAAACTGTTTCAAACTTCGAATTTTAGCCAAATCGACTAATTACTTTTTATTTGCAAAATTGCTTGTTGTTTCATCGCAAAAAAAAAATATTTTTCTGCTTAGTTTTTAATTGAAAGCGATAGAAATTTTTTAATGTTCCTGTTCTGTCCACGTTTCTACGATTGAGACGCTTATCACAACACAATTCATTTACAACTATGTGACCCAATAAATAAAATGTAATCTGACAACATAAATAAAAAACAATTAAAACGTGTTTTCAAAATATTGGATTGCGGTATAAAAAATTACCTCATTAGTCATGTCAATAAATTTCCCTTTTGTTACATAAATACAACTATTCCACGCAAACGTTCGAATTAATAAATGTCTCGTTCGAACAGGAGCCCTAATTACCTCTTCACTTCAAACTGTGTTAACTCTTTTCGAACGAAAAATCCTTATTTGTTGTGAATTTAACAATGGCTAGGGTGCGGGCGGGGCTAATTATCCAACAAACCAGATCAAGTTGTAATCAAACAAACAAAATGGGCCATTTTTTTTCTTCTTTTCTTCCATTCGATTACGTAGTGATTTCCGAATCGAAGCACGTTCCAACTTTTTACCCAGAAGGCATCTTGTTCACCTGGCGAATTTCATTCTTTATAATTATTTTTTGTATCGTTATTTAAATCTTTCATTTTTTATTATTATTATTATTGTATTCTTTTTTGTTTATTCTTTTTTTTTTTTTTTTTTTTTTCTTTTCGAGTTTCTGATTCCATTCTAAATTCGTCTGAAACGTGGAACAAGGTTACTTGTCTACAGAAACAAAATGGCGGCGAGAAATAAAAAAAAAATGGCGATGAATAGTGAAAGAGATGAGAGTTTTTTTGCTGGTAACGCCCAGTTATTTGTGTCTGTTCTATAGATTGTTCATAACGGGAAATCGGAGCAGTTCGATCGGTGTATGTCAATGGCACGATCAGTAGTATTATTTTTGACCGGTTCTTTATCGCTCGGGGATTTTAGTTCATTGCCATATAGGATAGGCGCTTCCATTTTAATACGCGTGCTATAAATATATAAACTCTCACATTCAATTGGATTTTGCTAGAATGTCATGGGCGTGACGGAATCATAGAGTTCAACGCAATTATTAGTTGGTTGGATGAATTTTTATCGCACTAGAACTACACATATTTTGGGATCTGTCGCGAAGGAAAAAAGACACGGGATACACTGCACAACACCTGAGATGGCGCAAAATGCACCTGGTCTGACCTGAGGACATTTGGACAATTATATATATATATATTATAGTTATGCTCTATGAAGTTATAGCGCTGATTCGCATGTGATTTTTCTATGCATTTTTAATTAAATTATATCCTTTTTGTTTCTTCATTATCCGTCTCTCTCTATCTTATATACCTCTATATTAAACCCCGCTTTGCAGAGGTATATTTTATATATCTATATTAACCGGAGTTTATATTAAAACTACGCATATCTATATATCAAACCAATCAATAATACACGTATTATTGATTGGTTTGGTTAATTAACGTCGCACTAGAGCTACACAGTGGGCTATTGGCGACGGTTCGGGCCCTATCTCGAAGGAAAGACCCGGGTATTTTTGAACCATGGTCAGATGACGAGGACAACACCTGAGCTGGCACCCAACGTCTTCAATAGACTTCGGGACTTTGGACCCCGATCAGATGTATCGTGCACCAGTCTTGTATACACGCCGTTCATTTTTGCGGATGTTCTGGACGACATTCTAATATTTTGGTAGCGAAGTTGGCAACCCTCCGATCGCAATATCACTACTTTTTACTATTCTTTAGTCTAGTCCGCGCAAAGGCTCGAACCGGGGACCCCTTGGATTCCCAGATGACGCCCCAATCCACTCGGCCACGGAGGACTTTCATGTATTATTGAATCCTGAAGTCAAAAACAATCAACATTCATGAATCTCATTAGAAAGATATTTAAAATGACCTTACTTTTGAAAATAATTATTTTTAAAAACTCTAACGTATACAACTTTTGTTTGACAAAATGCAAATAAAGTAAAATGCTATTAAACGAAGTATACAATTAAGAAATTCTAAAAAGAGTTAATAGGTGAAGTGTATGAAATGACTATGTTATACTGAATTAATGTTATTTATAATTAACGAAATAAGCGACATAATTTAATCTTTATAACCATAACATTCTAATTTAAAAATAATTTAATTAGCTTTCATGCGTGATATTAAACAAATAAAAAACTAGTTTAACACTAGAACACTAAACATGTTACAAAACCATTATAAAGTAAATTCGAAGTTTATTATTCGAAAAAGACAAGAGTTTAATGCAAGATATTTAACGCCATTTATATGTTAATATGATGAAGTTATATATACCTGTTTTTTAAACTGTTTACCAAAGAACATATTTCAATTTTTAAAAAATGGACGAAATTTACTTGTTTAATTGGACAAAAAATATTGTTTTAAATTAAATAAAAACTCGTCTGCGAAACAAATTAAAAATAACGTCAAATCAACAAAGATTCATGAATCAAAATATACGAAAATTACGCTGGCAGACGTTCTTCGTCGAAGAAAATAAATAATAATAAAGTCGATATTTCAAAATGGTGGCTTACAGATAAAGATTTAGATAGCTGTAACAAAAATAGTCCAGTAGTAATCAAATATGCTGAGTTTTAAAAAACATTATGGCTGCTATTTATTCTATTTTATTCAAATTAATAATTTGACTAAAAAATAAGTTTTATAATTCCGTTCACACGATTTAAAATATTTTTTTTTTAAAACCTTAGAATTAAATAAAATTACACGATTGTGTTTCCAATAAATAGATGAACGTTTTCATTAAACAATTTAAGCAACAATTTTTACAACAAACAAACATAGCGAAAGAAAAAGACGTATATATACACGTACAAAAATTTCATAAAACATTTCACAAATCAAATAAATAATAATCGGAACAAATGTAGTATAGGACATTTGGCGCGTTTTTTTGGGGGGGCGATGAAAACCCGGAACGCACAAAATCAATAAAGCAGCGCGATGACGTCATAGGGTTGCCAGATTGAAAGTCTCCAAAAGCAATACCAACAATGTCAGATGGGGTTGCCATACTATACATTTATCGCCCCTATAAAACACGCCAAAAAAATTTAGTGCGCCAAATGTCTTATACTACATCTATATCAAATAATCATACATAATGCAGAATAAAAGTTAATATGGAATGAAAAGTATTAACGATTGAATAAGTAAAAATACGTTATAACAGTTCAAATATACCCAAGCTTTTTCCATATATATAATAGAGATCTCTGGGGACAAACTGTGTCCAATATTCCTATCCAACCATGCATGACGGCGAAATACTTAACAATAAACAAGACAGCATTCATAAAATAACATTCATTACGCATTAACATCTGGATCAAGTGATATATTGGCAAATAGGTCAACAACCAATAGCTCTGTGTACATTTCAAAATTGACAGGTGACGTAAAAAAGAAAGGTTAACTGAATCGTTTTTGTTCTTCGAAAATCGATTCAATTTTCTTTTTTTGAAGAAGAAGAAGAATGCCCCGTTACGTCACCTGTATTTACCGATCTCGAAATCTATGTGTAATCTGCGAGAGCTGTATTTATATTATTGTGCCTTTTGAGTCAACAATGGATCATTTAGAACGAATAAAAAGAAATGTATTGCTATAAATCCGCTGTTGAAATGGTTTAGGGGTTTTCTGAAAGGTTTCTTGAAATTGGAATATGTATGATGGATAAAATGTTTCGACATGTATGTTAAAGTATACGTTACGTTGGTGTTTATTTGCGAGGCTGTGCATTACATAACAGAAGAATGGTTCATTTTTATTACTACAAACTTTCGAATAACTAGCTCTGACGTAGTTGAATTATCAGCCTTGCAATTCCGTTGCCAAGTTTTTCTTACTTGAAAGAAAATAAAGTTTTAATATTTTTTTTTAAAAATGTAGTATGTATATTTTAACAAATTGGTTTTTAATTTTTTTTTAAGGGCCCCCGTGCCCCACCTCTAAATCCACAAATGCTTGGAGTCCCGTAATTTTGAGGGCCCCTAAATTTGATGAATACCCCGTTTAGTATTTGAATTTTTATTTTGAAAAAAAGTGTAGAAAGAAACCTTTATTTTAAAATGCCAAACCATTGTCATCTGAGATTTTTAGTCTACGAATCACAATCATATATAGTTCAATTTATATGTGCTTCATTTTCTATAAACATATAAAACTTGAATATTTCTTTAGTAAAACAGAACCTGTTGTACCTAATATAAGAAAATATGTAATGTTTTGAAATAATAAATTATACTATTCTACAGTTATACTATTGCAGTGGCGTACGCAAAGGGGGGGGGGGGGGGTAAGGGGGATCAGAACCCCTCCCATTAGTCTAAAAAAAAATATTTCCATATATACATAATAATATTTTTTAATGAGAAAGTTATGCTAAATACTTCTGTGATATTAACAATGCTACGAAAGACTGCCAAAGTGAGGTTGCCATCGTAAGAAGTTTCTGTTCTCACAGATTCTGGTGACCATACATGGACATGAAAAGGGGGTTCTGAAGACATAACTTAGAAGAATGGAATGTACAAATTACCAATAATTTGTAAACACTATCTAATTAATTACATAAATTTCGTAAGAAATTAATAATTTCGTTATTATTTAAAATTAGGATTCACGTAAATTTCATAAATTGGGTGAAAAATAATTGTGTCCGAGAACTCATTTGGGATAGTGTTAGATTTTTTTAATTTTAAATCTTATTGGGGGGATGGAGGGCTTCCCTGGGCCTTCCATCCCCCCCCCCCCGCCTCCTCGTATCCCTCCATCTTCCCCTTTCCTATGCCTATGAGACCAGGATCCAAAATGTGATGGGGCCAAGGGCAAAAATAGTGACGGGGGGTCCAGTTCCCAGTGCCGTTACTCAAAAAAATATTTCGAGGGGGTTGAAACAACAAATTTGCCAACTTAACGAATCGAAATTCTCAATTCAACTATTCGAAATTCCCAACTGAACAGTGCTGAAAATTCCCAGTTCCAACTTCTCAACATTTTTCATCTTTTTTATAAATATTTTATGTAATATTAAGCAGTCCTCTTACAAGCATTGATTTGTTGCACCCCTATTCCAATGCAGTGTCCGTTCTGAGGTGTAATTTAAATGTAATCTTACAAGTTGGGCAATTTCTAATCTTCCCTAGCTTACATATGTTAATAAGATTAATTTCCTGCAGGCATAAATTTTCCCAACTCGAGGTTCCCAACTCGAGTTAAAATTTCCAACTCTCAGTGTTTAGGGGGCGGGGGGGAAGTCGGACTTCCCCCTAAACCCCCTCGGTGCGACAGGCCTGTCAGTCCCAATGCGTCCTCCTACACTAACCGTCACTGCAACAATGGATTAGTTGAAATGCGAATTCTTATGTGCATGTTTCAAATAACATGAAATTAACACAAAATCTCATACTAATTCGTTGATTGATACTATATTTTTAAATACAAAATAAACATATAACCTACAAATTAACGCGGAATTTAAGTGAGCAAAATAAAAACTTTTTTTTTAAATAATTGACATGATAAAAACCTCTAATTTATTCGGTATATTTTCATAAATTCATCGAAAAACCAAATTTATTTTTAAAAACAACCAATTACTAATAAAATATAGAGCAAGGTCGGCAAAAGTCTACCCACTTTTTGTCGCTGCTACCGGTGATTATTTTAATGTTTTTTTATGAGCACATTTCATGTGGCTACAATCATATGCTAATAAGAAGCTATTAACCACCTCGTCAGTGGCTTAACGAAGAAGAAAATGAATCGATCAAATCACCATCTGTGGTTGACCTAATAACAGGTTTCGAATTTGATGTCATTTAACTGAAGACGATTCGTCATGTTTACAATGACGGATCGATTTCTGAAATTAGTCACGAAATTCATGATACAGTGAGTTGTGATGGGTATTGAGCGTGATGCTGAACTCTAGTAGCCGTATAATTTTTAAGATTGGTGGGTTGAATCACTGAACCCTAACTGTAACTTCTGGAAGGCTCAAAACTTGTTCCCTCTGTGGGCGCGTTGAAACCAATGTGGGTTTTTTGGTTTGGTTTTGTTAATTAACGTCGCACTAGAACTACACAGTGGGTGTTGGAAAGGCACCTGGACAACATTCCCACAGTTCTATAGTCTCAGATGGTCGGAGAAAACTACGTATTTAAGTTCTGATGACGCTGGAGCGTAGCCATCTTGAAAGATACTATAGAACTGTACCATAAGGTTAACGAATAGGAAGTGCCAGTCTCGTAGGAGCACTTTCCTTTAAATGTAATATAATATGTAACCTATATTAAGTTTAATTAAATCTTAAATTAGATACACCTGAAGTATTGATTTCTTTGCGTATACTTGAATTTGGATTAAGAGCCTTTTTAGAGTGCATGTAGTGTACGGATAGCAGCAACCACAATAACCTAGGATAATACCGTCCTTGGAAACCCTTCAGTGGGCTATTGGCGACGGTACGGGGCCTATCTCGAAGGAATGACGGATATACAAGTTTTTATATCCGTCAGGGGGTTTAAACACAATTTATTTTCAAAAATAATTACAAATATAAAAAAAAAGTCAATTTTAAATACGACTACACTATTTGATTGATTTCCGAAAGAAAATCAAAATCAATTTCGGTTTGAATATCTTTATCTGATAGAATGTTAATTTCGCGAAGACGAAGCCATTTCTTTCCCTTTTAATTACCTTGAAAATGACACATAATTATCAATTTAAAACACTTCACGCTTATAAAATCACTTTGTCACCTTCTTGCCACTTTCAACGGCGTCGTTTCAGCAGCAGGACAAAACCCAATATCCATTTATCAAGCTTTACATCTCTCGGCGAAGAAAAAACCTATCAAATGCCTTTTGACATCTTAATGCAACGCCGCCAAAGCCGTTATAAATGAGCTTTTGGCGACTTTAATTGCTGCTTAATAGTCAAAGGAGCGCATGAATATTTTTTATTGAAGCAGTGTAGTGATTAATTCGAGCAATGAAAGAAGAATTGTGTAAAGGGTAGCATCTTTTTCTTGGAGAAATAGCCTTAAGGTGGTATCTGATCTCATCATGTTGAATCTGCTGCCAACAGCTTTCTTTAATGTATATTTTCTTTGATTTTTAGTAGAACAACGTTAATTCAAAATCTAAGAAAAACTTTTTTAGAGTAATTAAGCAAAATTTACGTCTGCCGAATTTGTATCGCAAATTTAAAGTCGGCTTTTGAAGAAGAAATCGCCAAACTCTAATATACTTAATTTTTAAAAAATATTTTTAGTTTACTAATATATCTTTTGATTTGTACTTATTTAAAATTATTTGTCTGTTCTATATCTCATGCATGAGAAAAGAAAGATTTTAGTCCATCAAATAAAGGGGTATTGGACACATTAACTTTTTCAAGCTGGTTTGTCCGCGATGATGACATAGGCAGGACTCTGGACTTGCCCCCCTTACTAAGTTTTATCGGGAAGATTTCCAAAAATTTCTATAATGGAATTGAGCTGACCGGAAATACTGAACTGGTTTAACTCGAGGTCTACGATCTTTCGATCGCGAGAAACATCCACCGTCCAAGGGCTTCGCTTTTATTGGATACCTCGTAACATGTAAATATATGCCCTATTGTAAATATGTGATATCTCTTAAAATCTTGTTAAAAAATACTACAAAAAAAACATCAATCATTGCCCTGGATTATATATCCAAAATGCTCCATCATGTATTGGAACTTTCGCCTGCGAACCTCTCCCCAATAATCCCCTTATGTAAAAACTAAATCATCTGTCAGCAAGCGCAAGTTTAGGTGTTTAATTAAGTCACACTGGAAGCGAAGGGCCACAAGCCCATGTCCTTCGAAATCACGTTTCATTGTATTGTATTGTGTTGTATATTAACTTTTTTTCTTTCATTTTAGAGATGTGATTGTAATATTTTTCCACATATGTGTGCAAACCATATTAACATAATCACCTGCTCAAATATTTAAAAATATGTATATATTTTTAAATAAAAATTTAATAAAAATGTACCTTTCTTATTTTTTTTATATAACTCAAGAAAATATTTTCTAAAAAAATATATTTTTGCATTTTTATAAGCAAAAGAATAGGGTTAACAAATTGTCTTTACAGATTTTTATTATTTGCAAAATAATTCATTTGAAAAATAATTGAAACTTTCCAAACTATTTTTTTTAATTAGTTATACTCAACGTAGAAATATAATTTTGGTGTCGTTGGATTCAAAATAAAATTAGCTATTTTTTTTAAAGTAATAAAATAATTTGGGCTATTTTTGATGTTTTTTTTAGTCTTATACCTCCTTAAATCAATATTTTTTGAAATAGGATTTATAAAGGCAGTCTGTGAAAGCTAACATCTGCTCTTTTTATTCACTGTACACTATTTTTCACTCACTCATTTCTCATTTACTTCCCATTCTTTTTGGCATTTTTTTTTATATACTGTTTATACTCTGTTAATAATACGTACTCGAAAATAAGTACAATTTATTCATTTTTGAGTACATTCGATACTTTTCATGGCTCCGAATACATAAGTTACAATTTTGAAAAAGACATGCATTTAAAAATGAGTACAGTGAATAAAAAGAGCATATGTTAGTCTACACAGGCTGTCTTCATAAATCCCATTTCAATAAATATTGACAATTACAACTGAGCCTTACCAGGAATCGAATCCAGATCCTCAGGCAGTCCAGAGCCTTATCCGTTAAACTACCAGGGCGACTTGAAGAAATTATAAACGGAAGTAATATAAAAAAGGTGTGTCAAAAGAATGAGAAATAAGACAATTGAGTTGTATTAACCTAGTTTCCATTTAAGCAATCGACATCAAATAAGGTAGAAAACCATCTTCTGAATAACTATTTTAAGTGCGTGAGGTCGCTAACATATCGTTAAGAGGGCGTGAACAGAAGCTGAAATGAGCAACATTAAACCACACTGCTCATTTTTGAGAAAGTAAGGTTGCTTAAATTTGAGAACGCCACCACTCACTTACAGTGGTATTGTACTCAAAGAAAAACGAATTTGTTCAGGTATTCATTTTTAAGAACCTTTTTCTTTAACATTGGGCGCATTTTTAATTTGCTACTGCCATTCAGAATATGCCCTGCTTTGCAACGTTTTTTACAAACGATACATTTTACACTTTCTGACGTAACCGGTTCCTGTAAACTACGTTCACCAACAAACCAACCCACGTCATATCTCTCGTAACCTTAATAAAAGTTCCACCCACCGCCCCTCGTGAGTAGTTTCCCAGCGATTATTCAATCCATCTTGCCCGTGCGTCTCTGCTTGAAGGACAGCGACAATCAAATAATACCTTCAATAGATAATACCCCCGAGAAACATCGATGCAAGAAAAAGTAGGTTGGCACAGGTTATTCCTGCTCAAATTGTTGTATATAATGGAAGGAATATAATAACATTGTTTGAGTAAAATTTAAAAAATTATTAGGGTATAATCTCTGTAAACGAAATGTATTCTACACTATTAAAAATAAGTACTCAAAAATAAGTAAAAGTTACTTATTTTTTACTACATTTTACACATTTTTCTTCGATGCCATGGCTCCAAATACATAAGTTTTATTCTTGAAAAAGACATGTACTCAAAAATAAGTAAAAGTTACTTATTTTTTACTACATTTTACACATTTTTCTTCGATGCCATGGCTCCAAATACATAAGTTTCATTCTTGAAAAAGACATGTACTCAAAAATAAGTAAAAGTTACTTATTTTTTACTACATTTTACACATTTTTCTTCGATGCCATGGCTCCAAATACATAAGTTTCATTCTTGAAAAAGACATGTACTCAAAAATAAGTAAAAGTTACTTATTTTTTACTACATTTTACACATTTTTCTTCGATGCCATGGCTCCAAATACATAAGTTTCATTCTTGAAAAAGACATGTACTCAAAAATAAGTAAAAGTTACTTATTTTTTACTACATTTTACACATTTTTCTTCGATGCCATGGCTCCAAATACATAAGTTTTATTCTTGAAAAAGACATGTACTCAAAAATAAGTAAAAGTTACTTATTTTTTACTACATTTTACACATTTTTCTTCGATGCCATGGCTCCAAATACATAAGTTTTATTCTTGAAAAAGACATGTACTCAAAAATAAGTAAAAGTTACTTATTTTTTACTACATTTTACACATTTTTCTTCGATGCCATGGCTCCAAATACATAAGTTTTATTCTTGAAAAAGACATGTACTCAAAAATGAGTACAATGAGTATAAATGAATAAAAATATAAGTTCCTTGCCTACATAGGCTGCCTTCTTAAATCGCTTTCATTAAATGTCGATAATTACAACCAAGACTTACCGGGAATCGAACAAACCATTAAGCACCGCAGTCCAGTACCTTATCCGTTGTACTAACATGGCGACTTGAGGAAGTTATAAACAGGAGAAACGTTAAAAAGGTGTGTCAAATGAATGGGAAGTAAGATAATTGAGTTGTAATAACTCAGTTTCCATTTATGAAATCTACATCAAATAATGTAGGAAACCATCTTCTGAACAACTATTTTAAGTGTGTCAGGTCGCTTTGTTAAGATGGCTTGAACAGAAGTTGAGATTTGCAATATGAAATCACAGTGCTCGTTTTTGAAAAAGTGCAGTTACTTAAATTTGAATACATCATCGTTCACTTACGGTGCAATTATGTTCAAAGAAAAACGAGTATGTTGAGGTACTCATTTTTAAGTACCTATTTTACAGTGTAAAGTGTAGTTAAATTGCCCAAGTGATTAAACAATACGTTTCTAGTTGGATATAATGCCGTTATCCTACTTATCTGCTCAAGTATGAAATAATCATGTAAGGAATTATTTAGAATATAAAATATATCAATATTGTAATATATGTAATTGAGTTAATACATGTTTTCAACAGAAGTATAAGAAATCAATAACAATTTATATCAAACACTAATTTAAATTTTTTTAAACTGTTTTAGAAACAGGTTTAAAATTTAATGGTTTATCGTTTGTAGAAATAAATGTAAATAATTAAATTAATATGCAATTGAAAAAAAAAAGTTTGAATTGAAATTTGTTTTTAAAAAAATGTTTAAAAAAATGTGTCTTACTTTTGTTTTAAGTGAACTTGCTCTGATTCGATTCACTAACTACTAAATGAGATTGTAATTAATTTACTTGTCAGACATATAATTAAGTTATTAATAACACGTGATTTTTATATTGCGATATTTTTTAATATTTTTATCATACTTGAATAGGTATGTAGATAAATACATTGTATACCAATTAAAAAGGTATTAAATACCGATTAAAAATGAGTTAACACATAGTTACAACTTGATTTTTTTGTTTTGTTACTTCTTAAATGTATAACCACTGATCTCTAACTGTAACTTCTGGATAGGGCAAGACATTTTGTTGACTTGAAGCCGATGTAGAGGCAGCCATGATGTGCCCCACTTTCTTTGCTGCCGCAATATTTCGTATATTTTTCACGTTAAAATAAGCCGACGTGTATTGCTTTTGGCTGAGTATTTTTCTATTTTCTTTTTAAACCCATTTTAAATGCAATCTGCTATTAAAATAGAAAGTCATTTGCAAGTCGAAGTCGAAGTAGATAAAAAACAAGAGCAAAAACTATTTGTTTAGCAATATAAAAGTTAATTCTATAAGAAGAAAATATTATATTTATATACATTTAATAATTCTACAATGCTATGGTAATAAAAAAACACCACTAAATCACTTAAAAAAAATATTGGGGCACAGCATGGCTGCTTTCAATTGGCTTCAACGCGCTCATAGAGGAAACAAGGTTTGAGCCTTCCAGCAGTTACAGTTAGAGTTCAGTGTGTATAACTTCTATTGAAAATTTCTCGAAAACTTTACTGCAACTTCAATAGCACTCATTAAGTTCTTTAATTTCTAAAGGTATATCAAATAATTACAGTACAAACTTCCTCAGTTATGTATTTAAATATGAAATATCTTAAGGCTTAACTTATTTGATTTCACCAAATACAAATTACATCTACTATCTCATTTTGGGCATAGGGGAATTCCGCCGAAAACTTCGAAGTGTTTTAAAATATACCAGTAAATTTGGCCGTCAAAATATATAAAATCTATTGTTTGAGCGAGTTTCAGAAGAGCACTGAGCTAAAATAATATAAACACTGGAGTGAGGACTCCCATTGACCATCAATGTACTTTACCGTGACTCGCCGATGCCTACTAATCTTAAGAAAGGTTGAGAAAGCATTCTACCTCGGTTACAGTTAGTCGCGTTGCGTCGGTCTTTAGTATTTGATTAATTAGTTAATAAATAGGGGTGTCTTCTTCTCTTGAAAGTAAGTAAGAAAAATTATTAAATGTATAACATTTAATGTAATTTTGGAAAACAGAAATATGTTTTAAAATCTAAACAAAAGGACTATATTTTATACCTTGACTCAAAAAGGTGTAAAGTTGTCGCGCATGCTTAGTCTTCCTTCCAGTGATTATTATAGCTCAGTGCCGAAGAGTCGGTTTAAGCATTCTGATAGTCGTTTTGATTATCTGGCAACATAATAAGTGTTCAAAAACAGCTAGTACCCCCTTACAGCAGTCGTTTGAGTACTTTCATTCACTTTTAGCACTTCAACCCGCTTTCGGTCAGTCGTTTTTGGAATCTCGAATTATAATATTTTTTACTGACATTCAACCTAAATTGAACGCTAATTAAAATTTATAAATAATTGAAAAATTAACTATTTTACAATTTTTTTATTTAGTAGTATTTTAGGCTGCCTGCACATTGTCAACTATCGTACATGCAACTAAACTACTTAGTTGCATGCAACTAGAAAACTAAAATTTTATCCACTCACTGGGCAACTTTTAATTGCCCAAAATATCATTTCGATCACTACCAATCTAATAGATTTGGCAAATAATCGACAATTTGGCGATTTTGAATGGATTCTAGTCATTCGAGTTAGTTAAATTTTCGCCTTCGCTTTGGTGACTGCGAAATCTGAGACCTGCCAGTCCTGAGTTGGAATCAATCGAATAATAAGAACTGCATTGTGTTGAACTGAATGTACAGGCGCGGAAAATAAAAACGAACCACCGATGATTATTTCGTTAGTTTTTATAGTAGAGCTAAACTTAGTATACCATTTTGTAGGGAATAAAGTCTACTCTACATTGATATACAAAAAATTTGCATAGGGGACTATCTTCATACTCGAATCCGCACCAACTTTAAAATTTTCAATAGCAACACCTACTTTTGATAGCGCAGAAATGTTCCCCGCCCTCAAAATAATCTAAATATAAATTTTCGTTAATTTCCTACATTTATATGCAGAGATACTAGGCGATATGTATCTATCTTATTTGAGGGGCTACTTCCACATTGGACAAAGTATTAGTGAGACTTTGAAATGAAGTACGCTGGTAGAAAATGTTTTGGCGTTAGCCGTGGTTCTTATTTTCCCGTGATCATTCATTCCCCCACTCCCGTATACCCCTCGCCTTTATATAAGAATTTAGAATTTTATGCCAACGCGATCACAGCGCTTTTAATTCTCAAAATTAGTAGATTTCTGTTAAGTTTTGCAGATTTTAAATTTGTGTATGACCCCTTAAATGATCATTTGATGCTCATTTAAATATAGCCAAAAAACTACAAAGAGGAAAATCATGAAATTTTAGATATGCATATAAAAGTTTTTCTGAATCCATCACTATCAAAATATAGCATGGTTGCTATTCATAAATTTTATGAATATTAATATCCTAATTTAAATAAAATTAAAAAATATACATATAAGTAATGAAAGCTAGTGTATTTTGTTTGGGTTGTTTAGAAGTAACACAGATAAAAATATCAGCTTAATAAAATTATTATTTCGAAAGATATGATTAAAAGTTTAAGAAATTCATTTAACATTACGAGTTAGCCCCCTATGCAAATATTTTGTATATCAACGTGTAGTATACTGTATTCCCTACAAAATGGTATATTAAGTTTAGCTCTACTATAACAACTAACGAAATAATCATCGGTGGTTCGGGTTTTTTTCCGCGGCTGTACACTGTTAAAAAGAAGCACTCAAAAATAAGTAAAATGTACTCAATTTTTATTACATTCGATGTTTTTCGTAGTTCCGAATACATAAGTTTCAATTTTGAAAAACACATGTACTCAAAAATAAGAACAATGAATAAAAAGAGCAGATGCTAGCCTACATTGTCTGCAGTCATAATTCATTTTCAATAAATATTAACAATGACAACCAAGACTTACCGAGAATAGCACCCAGATCCTAAAGCACCGCAGTCCAGTTCCTTATCCGTTGTACTACCAGGGTGACGTGAAGAAGTTAAAAACAGAAGATTTGTCTAAAAGGTATGTCAAAAGAATGGGAATGTGGAACACCATCTTCTGAACAACTATTTTAAGTTTGTTAGGTCGCTTTGTTAAGATGGCTTGAACAGAAGCTGAGATGAGCAATATTAAATCACACTGCTCATTTTTGTACGTCGTCGCACATTTACGATGCAATTGTACTCAAAGAATAACGAGTAGGTTCAGATACTCATTTTTAAGTACCTTTTTTTACAATGTATGCGACGGAATTCGGTTATGGTTATACAACAATTAAAAATTAGCGCCGGAATTCACCTATCCCGTTCATTGTATTCTAGAGCCCCAGTTGCTCAGTTGGTAAGGCGTTCAGCTACTAATCAGAGGATTGGTGGTTCGAATCCGTGAAATGGACTTGACATAGAAAAGTAAAAAAAGTAGTGATCTTGCGATCGGAGGGTTGCCAGCTTCGCTACAAAAATACTAGAAAGTCGTCCAGAATATCCAACAAATTATACTGGCGTGTATACGGGACTGGTGCACGATACATCTGATCGGGGTCCAAAGTCCCGACGTCTATTGAAGGCGTTGGGTGCCAGTTCAGGTCTTTTCCTCGTCATCTGACCATGGTTCTAAAATAACGAGGTGCATGTATGAATGTGTATGTGTTCCCGGGTCTTTCCTTCGAGATAGACCCCTAACCGTCGCCAATAGCCCACTGTGCAGCTCTAGTGCGACGTTAATTAACAAAACCAAACCACAACCTTACAAGGACCGCAATGACGAAATTCGAAGGAATCCTTCTGGCAACCTTAAGGGCAAGAAACCTGTTGGAACAATTAATCGACGAGAAACCAAACGAAAAAATCCCCCCTGCGTCATTAGCCAAAACTTGAATGAAATTATAAAAATAAAAAAACACCCCGTCTCGGTAGTCTCAGCAGAAAACAATACAAACAATGCGAGGAATGTGCCGCCATTGTTGACGTCAAAGATCGGAGACAACGCGTCCTTGGCATCGGGCGTTGTTAAGGCTGCGATTGGTCTTTGCGTCGAGCTTCCAATGGTAAAGAAAATATTTACTCAGTGACTGCGACGGGCCACCTTTGGATGCCGTGAGGCCCTGGCGAACCCAGCAGGCGGGGCCCTTTAGTTTAGTTTGGTTTGGTTAATTAACGTCGCACTAGAGCTGCACAGTGGGCTATTTGCGATGGTTTGGGGTCTATCTCGAAGGACAGACCCGGGAACGATGCCTCGTTATTTTTGAACCATGGTCAGGTGACGAGGAAACACCTGAACTGGCACCCAACGCCATCAATAGACGTCGGGACTTTGGACCCCGATTAGATGTATCGTGCACCCGTCCCGCCGTATACACGCCGTTCATTTTTGCGGATGTTCTGGACGACTTTTTCTAGTATTTTGTATCGAAGTTGGCAACCCTCCGAACACAAGATCCCTACTTTTTACTTTTCTTTGTCAAGTCCATCGCCTGGCAACGAACCACGAATCTTCGTATTCGCAGCTGACGCCATTACAGTTCGGTCACGGAGACATCAGCTTCCAATGGTAAAAATTCCTTCGAGATAGGCCCCGAACCGTCGCCAATAGCCCACTTTTCAGCTCTAGTGCGACGTTAATTAATTAAACCTAAACCAATGGTAAAGAAAACAGTCACTCGGTGATGGTAACAGGCCACCTTTGGTTTGGTTTGGTTTTGGTTTTTGTTAATTAACGTCGCACTAGAGCTGCACAGTGGGCTATTGGCGACGGTTCGGGGTCAATCTCTTTCAAGATCTCTTTCAATCTCTTTCAATCTTTCTTTTAAGACCGGGGAACACATACACATTCACACACACATTCATACATGCACCTCGTTATTTTAGAACCATGGTCAGATGACGAGGAACACCTGAACTGGCACCCAACGCCTGCCATAGACGTCGGGACTTTGGACCCCGATCAGATTTATCGTGCACCAGTCCCGCATACACGTCAGTATAATTTGTTGGATATTCTGGACGACTTTCTAGTATTTTTGTAGTGAAGCTGGCAACCCTCCGATCGCAAGATCACTAGTTTTTTACTTTTCTATGTCAAGTCCATTTCCCGGATTCGAACCACCAATCCTCTGATCAAGGTTTTCGGTTCAACCTAGATTGTTGTACCGTAATATATTGAAGTTGCTTCAGAGCACCAAGATACGGTGCAACGTTGAACCGAAATTTTTCTAATAGTGTAGACGATCCGCCACTGCGTTTAGAACAAAACAAATCGCCAACTTTGAAGTTGAAAAACGCAGCCGCAAGAATGATTGAACTTTCTGTATCGCGATAGTGATCAGCCACATGCGGTTAACACGTTGTTGGCAATGTAAACCTGTCTGGATGGTTGCGGTGCATGAATTCCCTGTTGGTTCTTGATCTGATTCACCTAATTTACAAGTGCATAAGAAGAAAGATGCCTTTGTTGAAGTCCCATGTGTCAGCTGATCTTGACCTTGCACGCAGCGATTGGTCGCCAAATGATATAGTATAGAAGACACGAGGGAATGTTAACTTTAAAATAGGTCTTTATGGTAGGGATGTGATTTATGTTCTTTTTAGAGAACAGTTGCTCACTGTTCCTGTCTGTTTTTTTATAATTATTTTGTTTATTAGGGCTTATTCTAAGGAACAGTCGTGTGGTTTAATTATACAGACGTACACTGTAAAAAAGGTACTTAAAAATGAGTACCTGAACATACTCTCTTTCTTTGAGTCCAATTGCATCGTAAATAAGCGATGACGTACTTCAATTTAAGTAATCATACTTTCGCAAACATGGGCAATGTGATTTAATATTGCTAATCTCAGTTTCTGTTCGAGCCATCTTAACAAAGCGACCTGACACACTTAAAATAGTTGTTCAGAAGATGGTTTTCCACATTATGTCGATTGTTTAAATAGAAACTGAGTTATTACAATTCAATTTATCTTACTTCCCATTTTTTGGCACACCTTTTTAACGTTTCTTCTGTTTATAAATTCTTCACGCCCTGATAAATACACTGGACTGCGTTCCTTAAGATCCGGGTTCGATTTCCACTAATTCTTGGTTGTAATTGTTGATATTTATTGAAAATGATTTATGAAGGAAGCTACGTAGGCAAGCCACTGCTCTTTTTATTCATTTTTACTCATTTTTGAGTACATGTCTTTTTCGCTATGATAAGCATCGAATATATTCAAAAATGAGCACATTTTACTTATTTTTGAATACCTTTTTTTAACAGTGTAAGAACTTGGCTAAAGATTAATTTGAGTTTATTTTTAACGAAATTGTTTGCCATTTTTTTATACAAAAAAATGGAATTGGAGTCTGTTTAACAAAGCCTTCGTCAAATTTATGTAACCGTTTTTAACAATGAAGATTGTCATTTAACTTTTTACAATTAAATAGCTACCGTATTTCTATATTTATAAAGGGAAAGAAAATGAAAAGAAATGTTTAATATTTTATTTGTGAAACAACGCATTTTGTGTTCTTTTACACTGCAAATATAATAAATTTCACTTCGGGCATGCAACAGTTAAAGCTAAAAAAAGAACAGGTTGGGAAAAAAACAGGAAATTGTCCGAATTCAAAAACAGGTGAAAAAGAACACAGTATTATTTTTCCACATCTTAACTTTTCGGTATGGAATGGATTGAACTAACCGTATATCACAGCGACAATCATCTAACAGGTGGGGAAAAACGTGTTCTTACATATGGTCTTCCACGTGGTTTTATCATACCAAAAATAAATATCATACTTCAAGTGATCTTGACCTTGTATGCCATGCACATGTCTCTAAGTGCGTAGACAGATTGTAATATAAAGACAACTTTGGATCGTGCTCGAAATTCGCACGAAGTGTTATTACACTTCATTAACGGTGTTTCATCACCATTGTTTATAAATTTAATTTTTCTCATGAAGATTTTAAGAGGAACGGCATGGGGGGAGACCTTGTGTCGATGAATTAATGGTATCAATTCAAAAACACATGGTAGAAAACGTGGTATTCTATTTCTGTTCCGGCATATGCGCAGATACCTGTCAGTAGGTGTGATTAAGATGGTCATAATAACAGTTATGAAATTTTACTTGTTATTCCGTTTCGGACTACGCGCATGCTCAGTTGCGTTCTAGAAGATACTGTCAGGTGTGTTAGTGTCATAAGCTTGGAATAGTAAACATGGGGCAGACAGCTGTGCTGCATATGTGAGTATTTTTGATAAAATTTAACTGCGTTATTTAATATAACTATAAAAATTGCGTATCTGAAAATGTTTAAAAAGAATTCCAATGCCATTTTTATTATGTTTTGACATTTCTGTTTGGTGATCTCTTTAAGATTAAGATAATTATATGATGATCATAAACTTCATCTGCAAAAACACTGGCAATGCATTTAAATAATGTATTCTGATATATTCGCTATTTTACCTCTAAAATTAATTTAAATTTACTTTCTGAGCTCACGAAGAAATATCCAAAATTGTAAAGATCTTTAATTTAATTAAGTTTAAATAGTATGTTTAACACTTGGGTATTTTAAGTCTTAATTATTTTTAAAGATATAGGTTTAAGAAAAGGTTTGAAAAATATTGTAACATATTATTTTTATAAATTTAAATGTCTGCGCATTGATGTTTAAACAGGGGGAAATTACGTTCAGCCTAGTGAATTTACATTGGGTTCAATTTTCTAATCTATAATCCATTCAGAAACTGTTTTCATTTCCTTTTAAAACAAACACATTTATCCCATTTTTAAATGGTGTTTCATTGGTAGTTCATATTAAGCTTAAAACTATATTCTATCGTTCTCAACAACGTATTATTTGCAGATTTTAATGCGACTCCCGAACGTGCTTTCTGTCAGACGATTTCGCATTTGTCAAGCAATAACTAAGCCTTTTCCCATATCATAAACAAAGTTAGCAGTAGTCGGCCATTTTACATGTTTTATTTTAAATGAACTGTGCATTTCAATGCAGCGTAAAATACCTCGCTAACTTCTAAGGTCGACAGGAATGGAGGTTAAGCGCAATTAGCATTCGTGGAATTCGTATCATTCGGCTTTTTCAATGATTGCGAGTACCTTTAATGTAGCAAGTAAGAAACCGTTCAGCCGTGTAACCTAAATAAGGATAATTTATGAGACAAACCCCTGACTTTATGTGGCTCCGTATGGAGGAGAGCAAATTGAGTAAAATATCTTATACGGAAATGTTCTACGGAATATTAAGCGAGTGATTCTAACTTTTTTAACCCTCTAGTGCATGACTTTTTTGATTTTTTTAATTAAATAAAAAAAATCGTTTTATTTTTGCCCCTGGACCTCTGTCAATACATCTTCTCCATACACATCAGATAATTTTTTGTTGTTGCTTGAACAGCATGTTTACCTTTTCCAGTGTTCACTCTAGGCGTTTTTTGAAGGGCGGTCCGCCCTGCCCGCCCGTTTTTCATCTTGATAGCGCCCTCATGCCTCTTTTTCAAAAATGCCGCCCTCTTTTGAAAAAATTCCGCCCCTCTTGCCCTTTTCAGTCAAGCACAAGCGTCCTTGCTTCCCTTACTGTTTTTAAAAAAGGCATCCATTAAAAAAAAATTGTGTATATTGGAATTAAATGAATTATGGCAGTAGAAAACTCCTTTTTAACTACGCGTGTTGTGCAATCGCGATGATTCCGATATTTCGAGAATGGGGCTTTCTACGAATCCTATTGGTTGCATGTTCCCACACATGAAATGCTAAGTTTTGTTTCTGTGTTTTTTTAAAGACAAGATGGTTTGGGGCGTATTTGCAAGATTATGCATTTTTTTTAAACCAAATTTTGGATTTAAGTAGCTTTTTCATCAGTTTTATAAGCAGTCTGATTAGGGCTACTAACAGATTTGGTTTTTAAGGAAAACATTAATTTTTAAATGTGAAATTCGAGATGGGTCTCGAACCATCAACACTAGCCCAATATGCAGCTATAGCGCAATGTCAACCAAAAAATCGGAACTTTTTTTTTTATTTGGTCACAGGTCCGATGTGTCAATGGTGGCCACACCCACATCAAACTTTTTTTTTAAGTGCCCTTTTAAAAACAAGAAGTGCCTTTTAAAAAACGGAGTGCCCTTTTACTACCAAGAGCGCCCTGCCCCTTTTTATTTCTAGAGTGAACACTGCCTTTTCGATAGTAAAATATGCCGAAAATGCTTCTTTTTACTTTCCATATTTGAAAGAGTACCAACCAAAAACTACTGCGTAGAAGCAATTGAACTTTTACACAAGCAATCCTAGCTATTTCAGCTGTCAAAATATATAATCGGCTTAAGTGTGAGGTTGGCTGTGAAAAAATACAATTAAGTCCTCTGCTGGGGAAAAAACAAACCTACTTTCCGAACAACCCAATATATAAATTTATATTTTCTTCTCATAGGATAATTTATGAGACAAACCCCTGACTTTATGTGGGTCCGTATGGAGGAGAGCAAATTGAGTAAAATATCTTATACAGAAACGTTCTACGGAATATTAAGCGAGTGATTCTAACTTTTTTAACCCTCTAGTGCATGACTTTTTTGATTTTTTTAATTAAATAAAAAAAAATCGTTTTGTTTTTGCCCCCGGACCGCTGAAAAAATATGCAAAAAAAATCCTAAATCTCTATTTAATTAAATAATTAATTAAACCGTTGTGTAGCGTATATGCGACATCATGAGTAATTATTAAAATAATTTTCAAAAAGTATGAAAACATAGTGAATTACAATCAGCATATCTCTGGTATTAACTAGGATTTTTTTTGTAGAGCCAGATTATACTTATAAATAATAAAACAATCTTCGAAAACTTCACTTTCATGAGCCAGTTTTAGAACAACAGACCTCGAAGCAACTGATTGCCTTTATCACAATCATTTTTATAAAGAAAAGAGACCTAGCGGTGGTTATAAGAACTAGGTACATGGTTCCCCTACGTGACAATACTATAATAGTTATCATAAAACTCAATAGATGCCACTAGTGGTCATTTTAAAGTTGTGTAGCATATATGTTACACTATGCACTAGATGGTTAAGGGTAAATATTGTGAATTCTAATTCGTTCAATAGCACACAAGTGCGTTCTTAATTTTGAAAAGGGACGCTACTGAATTTTTACAATATTTTATTTCAACATTTTAATTGAAAATATTTTTACAATCGTGCGTGTTTTGGCATTTGCTCAGCGTAAATTTTCCTTGGAATATACAAGACGCAAATTTGCTTTTTAAAGATTGATAACCCGTTTGTCTTTCTTCGGGCTTCGAACAATGACTTTTTTATAATGAAAACTTTGACGTCAAAAATGACGACTGGATGCAAAATTACAGCCGTCAAACTGAAATTTTTAGGTGCAAAATACCACTAACGACCGCTAATTTCGAACCTTACCCTGGCTTAACGGGGTCTATTCAGTAACCGGGCAGTGTTTACAGATACTTAAACCTAAAATAACAATAAATAACATTAACTTTAAAATAACAACATCTAATAACGTGTGAGGAGCTTGCCAAGCATTTCACAAACATTCACTTTTGCTTTCATGGCTTTTCGAATGCACAAAGTTGTTTACAAGACAACGGGGGAGGGGGGGGGGGGGTAGATCACTGATCTCTAACTGTAACTTCTGGATCGGGCAAGACATTTATTGATTTGAAGTCGATATGGAAGCCGCCATGATGTGTCCCAACTTTCTTGATACCGCAATATTTCGTATATTTTTCATGTTGAAATACGCAGACTTTTGGCTAAGTTTTTTTTTTATTTTCTTTTTAAACCCATTTTAAATGCAATCTGCAATTAAAATAGGAAATCATTTGTAAGTCAAAGTCGAAGTAGATAAAAAGCAAAAACTATTTGTTAGGCAATATAAAAATTAATTCTATAAGAAGAAACTATAATATTTATATACATTTAATATTTCTACAATGATGGTTTTAAAAAACACCCCTAAATCACTTTTTTAAAAAATGTTGGGGCACAGCATGGCTGCTTTCAATTGACTTCGACGCGTCCATAGAGGAAACAAGGTTTGAGCCTTCCAGCAGTTACTGTTAGAGTTCAATGGGGTAGATGAATTTCTAGAAATTAAAACTGTTGCCAAACAATGAATTTGACACCTAAAACTCTATTATAAAACTATTTTTCAATTTTTTCTGCAACTTCCTAGGATGTCAGCATTCCGAAAATAGGATTTGTCATTGCTCCTGGAAATTCTCTTTCTTTTGACACCTCTCTTCTTGGTATTCGTTGCGTGTAAGAGCCGTAAAAGGGATATTTACTACAGAAATAATATATAGTGTTCACTCTTGAAATAAAAAGGGGCAGGGCGCTGATAGCAGTAAAAGGGCACCCCGTTTTCGAAAAGGGCACTTTAAAAAAAAATTGGGGTGGCCGCGGCCACACATTGACACATCGCACCCTTGACTAAACAACAAAAAAACCCGATTTATTGGTCAACATTGCGCTAGAGATGCATATTGGCTATTTTTGACGGTTCGGGGCCTATCTCAAAGGAAAGACCCGTACAAAATTGATGAAGATATTAATTAAAATCAAAATTTGACATTTAAAATTATATGTTTCTCCTAAAACGAAATCTGAAAGTAGCCCTAATCAGACCCCTTAAAAAACTGATAAAAAAGCTACAGAAATCCAAAGTTTGGTAATAAAATGCCTAGTCTAGCAATGGCAACCAATAGAATTCATAGAATAGCCCCGTGCTCGAAATTACCGCGGAATCGTTGCGATTTCATAATGCGCATAGTTAAAAAGGAGCTTGTTTTTCTACTGTCATAATACATTTAATTCCAATTTACACACACAAAATTTTTAATCGATGGCTTTTTTAAAGAGAACTAGGGAAGAAAGGACGCTTGTGCTTAACTGAAAAGGGCAAGAGGGGCGGCATTTTTTCAAAAGAGGGCGGAATTTTTGAAAAAGGGGCATAAGGGCGCTATCAAGAAGAAAAGAAGGACGGGGAAGGCGGGCCGCCCTCCAAAAAACGCCTAGAGTGAACACTGAATATATAACATTTTTCCGCTCTATAAATAATAAAAATGTCGAACATTTATATTACATTATTCATGCATAATATCCTTTGCAAGTTTCCTTTTTTTTATATGAGTTCGCTTCCGAAATCCTGTATATACGAGGTGTGGCTAGAAAAAAACCGAACTAGCACAGGTGAAACAATAAAACGAATGCAATAAGGCTGAAAGTCGCCTGGCCTGTCACGTGACTCTTGCTCCGCCTACTGCTCGAGTTTTATCTGCCTCCTGCACTCAGTCTGCCCGTGGCGTCTGTTCTAAGTAGTTGACGTTTTGTCTGTGCGTCGGAAAAATGTTGAGTGTACAGAAAGAACAGCGTGTTAATATCAAATTTCTTTTCAAACTTGGAAAATCTGCAAGTGAAACGTTTGTAATGTTGCAACAAGTGTACGGCGATGATTGTTTATCGCGAACACAAGTGTTTGAGTGGTTTAAACGATTTAAAGATGGCCGCGAAGACACAAGTGATGACGCTCGCACTGGCAGACCATTGTCAGCAAAAACTGATGCAAACATTGAAAAAATCGGTAAACTTGTTCGAGAAGATCGCCGTTTAACAATCAGAGCAATGTCTGAGTTGACAGGAATTGACAAGGAAAGTGTTAGGCAGATTCTTCATGAAAGTTTCAACATGCACAAAGTGTGTGCAAAAATGGTTCCAAAGTGTCTCACAATTGAACAGAAGGAACGCCGAAGAATGATTTGTTCTGACATCCTAGGAAACATTGAACGTGATCCCACCTTTTTACAAAATGTTATTACTTGTGATGAATCGTGGTTTTTTACTTACGATCCCGAAACCAAACGCCAATCGATGCATTGGAAATCTCCTGATTCTCCACGACAAAAAAAAGCACGAATGTCAAAATCGAAATTCAAGGCAATGATGATTGTTTTTTTTTATGTCAAAGGGATTGTACACATTGATTGGGTACCAGAGGGACAAACAGTGACACATTAGCGTCCTGACTACCCTACGTGAGCGAGTACGGAGAAAACGGAACGATTTGTGGAAAAAAAAGACATGGATCATGCACCAAGACAATGCCCCAGCTCACAATGCGTTGTTAGTGAAGACGTTTTTAGCCAATCACAGCATTCCCATCTTAGACCATCCACCCTACTCACCTGATTTGGCCCCCTGTGATTTTTTTTCTTTTCCCTAAAGTCAAGTCAGTTTTGAAAGGAACTAGATTTGAGAGTGTTGAAGCAGTAAAAGAAAAAGCGACGTATGAGTAATGTATAAAGACTTGCCTGTAAAATGATCTGCAGCATTGCTATGAACAGTGGAAAATTCGTATGGAGCGGTGTGTAGACCGAGGAGGAGAGTACATTGAAGGAGATAACATCAAATTGTAAATAATGGAAAATAAATTTTTTTTATAGCATCAGTTCGGTTTTTTTCTAGCCACACCTCGTATTCCCTTATGCTAATGTCATTCTTTCTCATGGCTTTTCTGGGTCGAAAGGTTGGAGGATGATTGCCTTCTCCTTGAAGAAGATGAAACCTGATGAGACGAGACTCTCAGCTTTTGATCAGGCATACTCGAGAAGTTATACTTGACATAAGGAAAAGGGATTGGCGATTTAGTTGTTGTAACACAGTAAAAAAAAAAGGTGCTTAAAATGCGAACATCAACGTACACGTTATTTTAGTACAATTGCTTCGTAAATGAGCGATGACGTACTCAAGTAATCGTACTTTTGCAAAAATGAGCATTGTAATTTAATATTGCAGATCTCAGCTGCTGTTCAATTCAAGCCATCTTAACAAAGCGACATGACTAACTTAAGATAGTTGTTCAGAAGATGGTTTTTCACATTATTTGATGCCGATTGCTTAAATGGAAACTCAGTTAATACAATTCAATTATTTTACTTCCCATTCTTTTGGCAAACCTTTTTAACATTGCTTCTGTTTATAACTTTTTCACCTCGCCCTGGTAACTTAACGGATAAGACAATGAACTGCGGTGACTGAAGATCTGTGTTCGATTCCCGGTAAGTATCGGTTGTAATTGTCGACATTTACTGAAAGTTATTTATGAAGACAGCCTATGGTGGCTAGCAACTGCTCCTTTTTATTCATTTTTAAGTTCATATCTTTTTCAAAATTGAAACTTATGTATTCGGAGCCATGATAAGCATCGAATGTATTCAAAAATGAGTACATTTTACTTATATTTGAATACCTATTTTTAACTGTGTTATTTTTAACATTTTTATGAAAACTTTATCAACTTCATCAATAATTTCTACTATAATGTAATATAACGCCTTCACCCATTTATCCTTCCATTTATCATTGTACAAACACAACAACTGCAAATAAAGAAACGAAAATGTGACATTTATGTCTGCTTTCACTCTTTTAAGACTTAATCATTGAAAATCCCATTAAAATTCTCTACCAGCCTCTACAACAAGGTTTAGAACAAGCAACCGCAAAAGAGACGTAAGACATTTCAAATGTAACCTTGAAATTATGTTTCAAATTATCCATAAACTAATTTAAAAAGTTTATAGCAATATTAAAGGAACAACAACATTAATAGCTACTCTATATTTGGTGAAAAAATAAATCTTCAATTGTTGTTCTTCAAAAAGATACCTTTATTTAGCAAAATATTTGGTGATATTATAAGAACATTCCTGTATTAAAGAAAACAGAATACTGCCGCTTCCTATAAAATACTTTATTGTCCATAAAATTCTGACATTTTAGTATTCTTATGAACATTATTCATGGACCTAGTGTCGAGATTAAAATGCTTGTGGATAAACAATTGATTTTACAGTGGCGAAGAAAAAAACGCTAAAAGAAATTTTCAGCAATGATAAACTTTACATGTGAAAACATACGGAATAATAAAAAAATCACGTGATTTTGTTTATCCGCGCGATTTAATCTCGACACCAGGTCGTGCGTGCAAAATGTCCATTAGTTAAATAACCTGAAAATTTATTCAATTCAACTCTTTAAATTTATTAAATCGGGTGATGTTCAAGACATGAAATTTAATACAGCCAATGGGACTAGAGGTCATGGGTACAAGTTACAAAAATCGCAACTTAATGAAGAAAATAGAAAGGCATTTTTATGCTAGAGTAATATGGAAATGTTTGTCTGAAGATGTAAATAATTTGATAAGAGTAGCTGGTTTCAAAAGTCAACCAAATCGGCATTAGGATGCATTAAACAGGACCAACCTTGCTGGACTTACAGCCAGGCACGTAGGTATAGATTTTTCATTGAGCAACGGATTTCTTTAGGTAGTTTATCCCCCCACCCCCCTCCCATTCTTTCAAGCTTAAGAATTTTTATTCAAGTAAATCAGAAATACGTTGGCATATAAATATCGAAACAGCAAAAGTTATCATTTATTTTTCATGATATCGTTACCAATATCAGTCATTAAATATTTTTAAAATTAGCAAATATCACTCCCTAATTATGAAATAAATTTAGAGAACAAATTTAACTTTTAAGATTCCTTGTTTAGTACTTTGGTTACAACTTGTTTATACGGCACCGTTTCGCGATATTTTCCCTTTGTCACCGAAATTCGAATGCTATATAATGAAACACGATGACGTCATGTTACGCTTAGTTTGAGTTAAAAATACTATCAAATCATATACCAGATTTTCCCTCAACAAGAAGTATTATACTAGAAATTGAAAAAAATTCTTGTTTTTAAAAGAGTTTTTTATGATTTTTACAGTAGTTCGATTTTAAATTTTTTTGTCCTGACTTTCAATAGGTGGGGTTTTAACCCCCTGAACCACCCCCTTACCTACGTGCCTGCTTACAGCCTTTATGTGTTCGTCATTATTTGTATTTGTATATTGTATCAATGCATGTTGAATTATTTTAGAAAAATTCATTAGGTATTTAAATTATAACAAAATTATTTCCTATTTCGATCAAAATAATTGGCATGGTATTAAATTATTCGAAGTATATTAGCAATGATTCTCATATCTTCGGAAATCTACCCTTCTTATTCTAACCTTCTTTTCCCACACTTAAAGATGAATGCGTTCTTCTCCACTTCGTTCCACTTAAACAAAGAAGAAGCCCTTTGATGCCCGAAAACAAACAAAAATAAAAGTTCGAAGCCTGAGGTTTGGAACGGAACGGTCAGGTGACCTTCTTTCCAAACCACGTGTTGCCATTCTCCCTATCTAGGTTATGAACAAAAACTCACTGCCTAATTTTAAAATAATACGAACCAGAAGATGAGCACTGTTTTGACAACAATCCCTCATGCATGTACTTGATTATCCTATTTACTCGAGCCAACGTCATCTTTACATCTTTATATTAAACAATTTACGGTTGCGTTTTGTCTATTGCGGCACGCCATATTTGCGATGAGCTAAGCCTAACCTTGAAAAATAAAAATCCTGAGGATTCTTTTTGCTCTGTCGTTGCACAGACCTCACCGGAGGCTAAAGACATTGGTTTCGTGGTCATGGCAACAGAGATGGACGACGAACTGTCAGATGCTGTTATTCTTCTATTAATTTCAAATATCTGTTAATTTTTTTTTCCGTATCGAAACCAGTTGCAATGTATTGCGACAGACTGATGACTGTTTTCTCAGGATTCTTAAATTCGATCGCTTTATTTTTTTATGGATTGAATGTTCTTTTCTAAAATTCTTCCACGAAAGTACGAATAAACTAATTGTTTAACTATTAATTTCAAAATAAATATGAAAAGTTAACTTTTTTATATTTTACAAAGATCACCCTATTACATTTCCGAGTGTCACAAAAAATATCAATTTTATACAATTAGGGGCTGTCCAATAATGATGTCACGCTTAGACGGGGGGAGGGTGTTCATACAGATGTGACACTTTGTGACAAGGGAGGAAGGTGATTACAAGAAATGTGACGTCACACACATCGCCTTAAACCTTATCACTATAACAAGAATTATTATACAAATCGTTGCAATCAATCCCGTATATTTTTTAAAGGAGTTGCTTTCGAAATTTTTCCTAACGAGTCCTGTAAATTTTGTAACACAACAGAAAATGAAACGTGGGATCATGTTTTTTTAGTCTGTCCAATTTACGATGCATTCAGACGAAAATACTTATCATCAATTGAATCCAGTAACATTTCAACCATCCTAAAATTTTACAATAAAGAATATTTTTGTTTTTATAATTATGCAATCTTTGTTTTAAAATTCCGGGAGGACTTGATCGGTGAACTTGTGCAGGAATAACAGATTAAAAACCCAATTCTAATTGTTCATGTAATTCATTTTTGTCTTTTTTTTTTGTATATTTGTCTCAAATTGTGTTTTAAATTTTTTTTTAAATGTATTATATTGTATTTTGTGTTATCAAACTTTGTATCCGCTTTTGTTAAAATATGTTGCCAACCTTTGTAAATGGGCTACGGCCCACTACAATAAACCTATCTATCTACATCGCCTTAAAAACAAAATAATCCTACAAACCTACTTGGCAAATTTGCAAAACCTTGGGCTTTTTTTAAATGAAACAACGATGTTTGACTTTTAAAAAAAGCCAAATGTTTCACAAGTTTGCCAACTGGGTTTGTGATTTTGAAAAGTCAAAAGTAATTTACCAACGTTCTTACGACCCACGTATAATGTTGGCATGTGAAAAATGTTGGGAAAATCGTTGTAAGAAACTGCAATATTTTAATAAATTTGACTTCTGGTCGGGTTTGGCAATTTCCCATCTAGTTGATAAACTCGGAGAAACACTTGGGATTTTTTTTAAATGAAACTAAAAAGTTTCAATTTAAAAAAAAAAGGCAAATTTTTACAAGTTTGCCAACTAGGTTTGTGATTTTACAAGTCTACAGGAATTTACAAATATTCTGGCGGCCCACGTAGGCATGAAAAATGCTGGGATAATCACTGCAAAATTTCACATCTGGTCGGGTTGGCAATTTCCTAGATAAAACTAATTTGTAAATTACCAGACTCTAAAAAAAAGTTGGTAAGTTGACTCTAAAGAAGTTGATAACGTGTAAACGATACTTTGAAACTATGTAACTTATCAATTATTTTCAAATAAAAATTAAAGAAAAACACTTATATATATATTAAAAATTTATCTAAAAAAATCTAACAGCAATTTTAAAATCCTGGCTTTTATATGCAAAATTTGACGTTAAATAACGCATATGCCAATGTATCAATTAGACTATATGATATTTCTGTATGTTGAGGAAATATGTGGTTTATACGGGGAGAAACACACAAATTCTTTGTTCTGTTATTAGATGTTAATTAATTTATATTTATAAAAGGAATTGCGATTGGCTATTGTTTATTATAAGCCACTACGGAAACTATTCTAAAACAGGATATGAAATGAGGAAATTAAAGACGTTCGCATTTCATAAACAATTAATTCCTTACTCATCAAAAGTTGTTTCCGTTTTTTTTACATACTTTCTTACTCAAATAAGAATTTGCTTATTTTTGTTTGGGTGAAATTTAGTACTATAAAAACAAGATTAAGTCGGATATTTTGTGGATATTATGCCGTGGCTTAACCGGATGGAATTGAGAATATCGATTAATCGATTAGAACTTCTGCTAATATCCATGTCTTGCTTCATCCATGAATTGAACAACAGAAAATAAGAATTTGTTTTGAGTTTAAAGAATTTTGAGTTTATAAAATTTAACGTTTTTAAAGAATTTGTAGTTTAAAAAAATTTTAAGTTTAAAAAAAAAAATTTGTTCGAAGAATTTTGAGTTTATTGAATTATTAGTTTATAAAATTTTGAGTTTTTAAAGAATTTTGAGTTTAAATAATTTTAGAAATTATAATTTTGAGTTTAAAGAATTTTGAGTTTAATGAATTTTAGTGTAAAGAATTTTGAGTTTAAAAAATTTGGGGTTTGAAGAATTTTGAGTTGAAAGATTTTAAGTTTAAAGAATTTTAAGTTTAAAGAATTTTAAGTTTAAAGAATTTTAAGTTGAAAGAATTTTAAGTTGAAAGAATTTTAAGTTGAAAGAATTTTAGTATAAAAAATTTTGAGTTTAAAGAATTTTTTTAGTGCAAGAGTTCATTTCATTATATATTTTTTGAAACGTATTCTTCTTTTACCGAATGAATAAAATTTAATTATATTGAACTTAGCCCTCTGAGGACGAGAAAAATATCAAAATTGTAAAAATGTTTTCACTTTAAGAGAGTGTGGTTCATATTTCCAATACATGTATTCTATATATATTTTAAAATTTTTAATTGATATAGCTTTCAATTAATAACCTTAATTCTTTAAACTTGAAAAATGTTTCCATATAGTGTATTTTTTTAGAATTTAAAATTTATGTGCATTGTAAGGAAAACTGGAATTCCTTGGACGATGGGATACTCTCTTTTAAGATTTAATTAAATATAATCGAAACGAAATATAATTTCTTTTGAATTGAAAATTTGTGTGTTCTTTTTGTATATTAAATATGACTCAATTAAACACAGGAAATAACTAAAGATCCCATTACATAAAATAACTAAAGTAATGTTTAAAATAGATCAGTTCAAATATTTCTAAGACAGTTAAAATAATTTTAATGTATAAAATAATTGTAAAATAGCTCAAATTAAGGTTTTATTAAAATCAATAATAGAAAATTAAATGTGTACTTTCTTTATATATCTGTTTAAAATATATACAAAATTAACATGGAAATCTTCAAATTTATACTCCATTTTTTGTAAATGCAAATGCAAACCTACCAGGTTCGATGCATTTCCTGTAGTTCGGAAGACTCAAGGAGAAGAGACATCTTTTAAAAACTTAACTAGTTTTATTTTCATTCCCAAACAATACTTTTTGTGGAGGAGCTGATTTTTATCCAACCATACTCAATGGCGGCCTAGTGCTCTCTGTTCGAATTCCGAACCGAAACTTCTCAAGTGGAAGATGCCACATTCCAAACCCAAATGGGGCCTCTCAGCACAGTGAATCATGCCCCAAGTGGGCCGGTTTGCAACATTCTCCCACCTTTGAGTTTAAACTTATAAACTCAAATTTTACTAACTACAGCTCTCCCCACAAAAGCAAAGTCAAATATACAAAAAGGATAATAAAATATATACAAATACACACATATTGTTCATTGAAAACAAAAACAATGAATTATTTGCTAACTAAAAGAATGCTTACTAATTAATGCTAAAATATATATACATATAAATTTAAATGCAAAAAAAAGTATAAATTGAAAAAAATATTCTAAATATTAAATTCTCTTAAGTTTCATTCTTAATAGCTTAAACGATCTGGTGCATTCATAGTTCGACCACTTTGGCACGTTATCAGCGTTAGAGTTTGTTATGATATCTAAAGAGTCTTAAATTTCTAAATAAGAAGAGACATATTCAAAATACAATTTGTTTAGTTTCACTACATCATTATGTACAGTTAACACTTTTTAGTTTCTCAGAACTACTTATCTCTTCATTTAGAATATTTACACTAGAAGGCCACTTGGATTCTGACTTTCAGAGCCAAGATGGACCCTCCCACCATTTTAATTGTTTCAACTTTTCAGTAAAACAATCACGAGACTCGAGGTTGGCATCTTTTTATACACCTGGTATATTATGCCAGAACTGAGGAGGATCAGTCACAGAAAGAATGTATTTAATTCGATTTAACACTAATGTGCACCGAAAACTGTTGAAACTGTTTCTAACAGCTGTTGAAGTGTCCATCGAATAGAATGGACGACTTCCAGCGATCCCCAAGTCACATAAACTTGGGATACCATCATCAACACTTAGATGATTGGCAGTTGGAGAAAGATCACGGGGCACTATATTCAAATGATGATTTATGGTGGCACTTAATTGAAATGGTGAGCATTTTACACCAAAACAAACATTTGTATGACGATAAGTTATTGACTTACCCGAGTTTACACTATCAGATGCACTAAGTAGAAGGTTTGGCACTTTTTCCAAACATTGATTCGGAGACGATAATCCCTTCTGTTTACAACTTGCATCATACACAAGCCTTTCCGGCATTCGCCGCACTGGGTCGGGGGGGATGAAGTCGGCTGAGGGGGTCGCTACTTCGACCGGGAAGGAATCGTCTCGGATTCGAATAGCATCTTCATCTGTCGTCGAGACCTTCAATACTGGGACGGGGGGGATGGGGGCGGATGAGTGGGTCACAACCGCGGCCGGGAATGAATCTCCTCGGATTCGAAGGGCATCTCCATTTCTCGACGAGATCGTCAATTCTTTTAGATGTATTGTAGCTCGGACACGGCAAGCTATAAGCTCCTCTTCATGGACTTCGGCAGCGTAATATTCTTGATTGAAGTCTTCTTGGCTGCATCCCGCTTCCTGACTCTGCAGGAGTTCCAGGAACACAACGTCTAGGGCAAAGAGTTTTTTGGCTTTTTCTTCTAGCTGATTTAAAGCTATTTGGACATTCACGGCTTCAGCCATTTCCGTTATAAGCTCACGTAAGAGCTTAACGGCCTTTGTGAATGAACCTCGCACGGCTGTGCGTCTTTGTTTGAGAGATTGCATTGTCTCTTTTTCCTCGAGTCCCTGTTCGGGCGCCATAATTTTGTAAATGCAAATGCAAACCTACCAGGTTCGATGCATTTCCTGTAGTTCGGAAGACTCAAGGAGAAGAGACATCTTTTAAAAACTTAACTAGTTTTATTTTCATTCCCAAACAATACTTTTTGTGGAGGAGCTGATTTTTATCCAACCATACTCAATGGCGGCCTAGTGCTCTCTGTTCGAATTCCGAACCGAAACTTCTCAAGTGGAAGATGCCACATTCCAAACCCAAATGGGGCCTCTCAGCACAGTGAATCATGCCCCAAGTGGGCCGGTTTGCAACACCATTCTTAATTATCGCTTTTTTTTACATAAAATACTAATATTTTATCAGTCCAAAAGATTACCATCGAAATTTTCAAACTATGACGCTGTCTAAAACTCTAAAATACCACACATTCTGCATAAAACTCTAAACGATCCCCCGTACAAAATGCAAGCTCTGAATTCCAAGTACGTAAACACGATTACTTTCATTCGCGACAGATTAGAATACTAATTCCTTAATGGAGCCGACATGAATGAGCGGCGACACTTGGAATGTCATGAACTTGACTCGACATCAACACTCGGCTCTTATTAATCCTTGATTAACCCACAAACAGGCCGCGAGTATCTCAGATGGTATCTGAGTTATTGCAGATATCTGAGATAGAAAGAGCATTGCGGTGTGTCATAAGATTGTAATTTCGATAATTAGGTGATTATTTGCAGCATTTTGCCATCTGTCCTTTGAATTTATATATAGCCATTGTGTAAAGTTATTGTTCATGTTTAATTCGATAATGGGTTAATTTGTTTTTTATTTAAGTCATCTTGTGTGTATGGGGGTCAAGGTCCTTATATCTGTGTTAATATTACAATGCAAAAAAATAACTGTTTCATTGCTCTTACACTGTTAACAATAGGTACTCAAAAATATGTAAAATGTACTCATTTTTTAGTTCATTCGATGCTTATCATGGCTCCGAATATATAAGTTTCATGTTTGAAAAAGACATATATTTCGCTGTTTTTATTCATTGTCCTCAAATATGAGTACAATGAATAAAAACAGCAGTCTCTTACTTACATAGGCTGCCTTCATATATTACTTTCAATATATATCAACAATTACAACTAGGACTTATCGAGAATCGAACCCAGATCCTAAGACACCGCAGTCCAGTTCCTTATCCGTTGCACTACCAGCGTGATGTGAAGAAGTTATAAACAGGAGACTTGTTAAAAGGACTTGTAAAAAACCCCAAATCCTCAGGCCCCGTATCCCCGTTCCTTATCCGTTGTATTGCCAGGTCGATGTAAAGAAGTTATACACAGAAGAAATGTTAAAAAGATATGTCGAAAGAATGGGAAGTAAGATAATTGATTGGTAATAAATCTGTTTCTATTTAAGCAATCGACATCAAATAATGTGAAAAACCATCATCTGAACAACTATTTTTAGTTCGTCAGGTCGCTTTGTGAAGATGTCTTGAACAGAAGCTGAGATCAGGAATGTTAAATCACACTGTTCATTTTGGCGAAAGTACGGTAACTTAAATTTGAGTACGTCATTGCTCATTTGCGATGCAATTGTACTTAAAGAAAAACGAGTAGGTTCAGGTACTCATTTTTAAATACCTTTTTTTACAATGTATTTTTTCCAATTTTTAGATGTTTTACATTATTAAGCTTTTTATTATTATTATTTAAGCATTGTGTTAGAATAATTTTTTAAGACTTTGGAATTTCGCCTTCTATTTTAAATCTATATACGTGTAATACTTTCTAAATCAATGTCCAAACGTATTTTGACTACTTCTTTGAAGAAGCGGTAATTTATAGTTCCTTAATTATAACGTCCACTTTTTAAAATTTCAAATGCGAAACTGTTTCTTGTTAATTTATCTGATATTTTTATAATTTAGAAATAAAATAAGCAATAAAATTATTTGTAAAAAAAGTGTTAAAAAAATAAGGTCTTTAAGGGTGATAAAAGTAAATATTTGAGTATTTGTAGATATAATAATTTTAGTTTTCTATAAAAGATGGAAAGTTTAGTTTCAAAGATTAATTTAAATATTTGAATTTAAAGAAATTATTTAAGATTTTGAATAAAGTTTTGTATCATTATTTAAGCTAATTGTAACATTACATAACTAATACAATATGCATTTGAAGCTCTTGAACTGTTTTCAAACTTGAGTTAGTGACTTGCAACTCACAAGTTATAAATTTAAACTTAAAGTTATTTTTAAAAAGAAGTTATACATAGAAATTTTTTTCTTACTTTTACCCCCTTAATGCTTACTGCACGATAGTTTCCTTTAAAAAAATCGTTTAAAGGTCAAAATATTCTATATTCAATCAGTGCCGTTACACAAAAAATATTTTGGGGGAAACAAGAAATGTCCCAACTTAACGATTCGAAAATCCCAACTCAGCAACTCTGAAAATTCCTAGTTACAACTTATCGACATTTTTCATCTTTTTTTATATATAAATTAGGTAATATTATACAGCTGTCTCACAAGCATAAATTTGTTGCTCCCACGTTTCAATGCAGTATCCATTCTGAGGTCTAATTTAAATGTAATCATACAAGTTGGGCAATTTCTAATCTTCCCTACCTTTCATTTGCTAATAATATTTATTTTTATCAAGCATAATTTTTCCCAACTCGATGATTTTTAGAAGTTGTAATTCCAAAATTTTAGAGTTTCCCGATTATTAGGGAGCCTTATTAGGGAAATTAGGTAATATTAGACAGCTGTCTCACAAGCATAAATTTGTTGCTCCCACATTTCAATGCAGTATCCATTCTGAGGTCTAATTTAAATGTAATCATACAAGTTGGGCAATTTCTAATCTTCCCTACCTTTCATTTGCTAATAATATTTATTTTTATCAAGCATAATTTTTCCCAACTCGATGATTTTTAGAAGTTGTAATTCCAAAATTTTAGGGTTTCCCGATTATTAGGGAGCCCCCCCCCCCCCAACCCCCCGGTGTGACGGGCCTGTATTCAATATTAAAGTTATTCAAAAAAAGTATTTAAATTTTTAGATACTACAAAAAAAATCTCAGTTTGGGGACCTCGAATTCGAAAAAAAATCCGATCACCATATTAACAAAGGGAATTCAAACTACTGATCCCGCGCGGTATCTCTTTTTGTCTCTTTTTGAGGTCAGTATTTCCCGAATCACTCTAGAAATCATTTTCCACACACTTTCCACCTCATCTTCGTTTCTCTTCCCTTCCTAACCCACTCTCCTACCTTCTGTTTCCACTTACTTAACCGGAACCGCAGCGAACCCCGTCCTTGGCCCACTGATGTGACGTCACCAACATTGGTCCACGTCATGAACGCCGAGTCTCGCTTGAAACTTCCCAGCCCTCGCTTTCACGTACGGCAGCTATTTCGTAGCAGACGTCATTGCATTTTCCTTTTTACTCTTTGGCTATTGTCTATAGTTATAAAAGAAAGAGAGTTCATGTGTCAGCCATAAAAAACCTACTTCTTTTACATATAGGTGTCTATAGGTATACAGGTGTCTGCAACTTTATACAAAGGTACTATCAGAACCTACTCTAAGCAAAATTACCCAATAGACCAATTATCCAATAGATAAAATCACCTGCCTTTAAGCCATGTTGAAGATATTGCTTGATTTTTTTAATTTCAAAACACACCACCAATATGCCTGTACTATTTTAATTGGAATTGTTACTTAAACTGAAGTTATTATTTCAATTAATAAATTTTTAATTGAAATTATTATTTAAATTGAATTTTTTTAATTGAAATTATTATTTAAATTGAAATTATTTATAAATAATATTTAATGTTATTTCAATTCAAATTATTATTTAAATTGAATTTTTTTATTTGAAATGATAATTTAAATTGAATTTTTTTAATTGAAATTATTATTTAAATTGAAATTATTTATAAATAATATTTAATGTTATTTCAATTGAAATGATCATTTCAATGGAAATTATTTATAAATAATAATCAATGTAATTTCAATTAAAATTATTTTTTAAATTGAAATTATTATTTAAATTTAATTTATTTTTTTAATTAAATGTGTTATTTGAATTAAATTTATTATTTAAACTGAATTTTTTACTTAAATGAGATTTATTATTTAAATTTAATTTATTAGTTCAATTGAAATTCTTACTTAAATTGAAATTACTACTTAAATTGAAATTATTATTTCAATTGAAATTATTATTTCAATTGAAATTATTATTTCAATTGAAATTATTACTTAAATTGAAATTATTACTTAAATTGAAATTATTATTTCAATTGAATTTATTATTGCGATTGAAATTAATATTTAAATTGAAATTATTATTTCAATTGAATTTCTTTAGAAATTTGTATACATATTAAAGTAGTACTTACTTTTAAATAAATAGGCATATATTATTAAAGAAATTTCATTTAACAAATTTTAAACATTCTTAAACTTTAAAATGTTGAGAAATTTTATGAAAAAATAATAAAAATAATAATCGAATGTCAATGATAATCAATTGTCGTAAATAAAAAAATAATTAAAACTTTGACTAAACCATATGTTAAAGAACGTAAAAAGATTTCAACGTTTCTCTCTAAAAAAGATTGTAAAATTACCATTGTTTTACAAAAACGTATTCACTTAGTTATTGGAAGCATAATAGAATATTTTTATTTAATTCTGAGTTGTTTTTAAATAATTGTATTAATTATTTTTCTAAGGTAAGCTATCTCGATTCAATAGACGGGTAAAATGAGTTTTTTTATAGGATTCATAGAATGTATCGTGTAAAAACAATTATAAAAATTTTTTTAGTCAACCTTTAAAAACTCAGTATATTTGATTATTATCGGAGTGTTTTTGTAACAGTGTATTTATTCTAAAAGCAAGCTGTGTATTACACCATTTTGAAAAAGTCTACTTTGTTTGTTATTTATTATATTTAAAAACAAACACCTGAGAAAAAAAAATTTAATTCAGAAAACTATGTTGTATTTACGATTAATTTTTATTTGTTCTGCAGACGGTTTTTTATTTAATTTAAAACATTCTGTCTCACTTGTAATAAAACAAACAAAGGCGTATATTTTTTTTATCGAAATATATTCTTTTGTTTAATTGTTAACAGTTTAATTCAGAAAAGAACAGGACTGTAACTTCATTATATTAACAAATAAACAGTGTTAAATATATTACAATAAATTCTTGTCGTTTACAAGCTTTGAAATTTATGTTTTTGTAGAATAACTTCACTTTTTCTATAGATCGTTAAATTTTTAAAAATTCCTAGTTATTTAGCCATTATTAGCGTTATAAAACCCATTTTCCCACTGTGCAAAATATCAAGAGAAAAAAGCTAAATAAATTGAAATTGTTTCTAATATTTTCTTTGGAATGTATTAAAAGGTTTCTGATTTATTCAAAACTCTGGAATGTTGGTAAATAATTCAACTTTTCTAGTTTTTGTACAGAAAATTTCATGCATCAAAATATTGATTTTTTTTTAATACTCAAACAATTCGACTGTTAGACTTGAACTAATTTAACCAGAAATGAAACTTTTTTGATAAAATGTACTCCATTAAAAATATTATTTTTTTAAGAAAAGGACGAAGTCTAAACATATGTTTAACGGAGAAAAAAAATTAGTCATTTAATACTTAATTTCAAAACATCCATTTCATCTACCTTTCCCTAGTTTCTGAGAACATGGCCTTCAATGGAGTGGTCGAAATTGAGTAGTCGTTAAATTTATAAGCAGTTGGGGCAGTCGTAAACTTTTTGAGAAATTGGGCAGTCGTAAAGCTTTTGAGAAATCAAGTAGTCGTAAATTTTCTAAGAAATTGGGCAATCGTAAACCTTTTGAACAGTCGGACAATCGTAAACATTCTGAGCTATTGGACAGTCGTAAACTTTCTGAGCAGTTGGGCAGTCGGTAAATATTCTGAACAATTAGGCAGTCATAAACCTTCTGAGCAGTCGGTAATTTTCTGAGCAATTAGGCAGTCATAAACTTTCTGAGCAGTTGGACAGTCGTGAACCTTCTGAGAAATCGGGCACTCGGAAAATTTTCTAAGAAAATAGGCAGTCATAAACTTTATGAGCAGTTGGGAAGTCGTGAACTTTTTGAGGAATTGGGCTGTCGTAAAGCTTCTGAGAAAACGGACTGTCGTAAATTTTCTGAGCAGTTGTGCAGTCGTAAATATTCTGAACAATTAGGCAGTCCTAAGCCTTCTTAGCAGTCGGAAAATTTCTAAGCAATTAGGCAGTCATAAACTTTCTGAGCAGTTTCGCAGTCGTAAACCTTCTGAAAAATCGGGCAGTCGGAAATTTTCTAAGCAAATAGGCAGTCATAAATTTGCTGAGCAGTTGGGCATTCGTAAACTTTTTGAGGTATTGGGCTGTCGTAAAGCTTCTGAGAAATTGGGCAGTTGTAAAGCATCTGAGAAATCGGGCAGTCGTAAACTTTCTGAGCAGTTGCGCAGTCGTAAATATTCTGAACAATTAAGCAGTCATAAACCTTCTGATTAGTCGGAAATTTTCTAAGCAATTAGGCAATCATAAACTTTCTGAGCAGTTGGGCAGCCGTAAATTTTCTGAGAAATTGAGCAGTCGTAAATTTTCTGAGAAAACGGACAGTCTTAAACCTTCTGAGAAATCGGGCAGTCGTAAATTTCCTCAGCAATTAGGCAGTCTTAAACCTTCTGAGCAATTGGGCATTTGTATACTTTTTGAGCAATTGGGCATTTGTAAACTTTTTGAGCAATCGGGCAGTTATAATTTGTGTTTGAAATAGACCCTGGTGGACAATAAAGTTTCCCTTTTAAGACATCGGCACTCATTCTAAAATACAAACCTTCAACCTTTGATTCATCGCCTTGATACATGCTGTAATTTGCGATTTCTACTTAAATGGAACTGGACCTCAAAATTAACACTCTTACTAATGGCACAATTGAACTCTGCCACTCATATTCTCATTGTTCAACACCACCTATTATAAGGAAATTATTATCTGGGAGAAAATTGTTTTTTAGTATTCTTCTCTGTCCTTTACCTTCGTGTTTCACAACATCGAGATTCGCTGGCCTTGCCTTGAGCCGACCTTTGGGCCATGATGCCACTGTTTAGCAACTCTCTTCACACTAAACATTTGCCCTGGAGACTTGTAATCTATTGAATGAATGGAAGTTGGTAAATTGATGGATTAAATGGTTGGATTTGGTGTTAACTTACAGCGATTATCAGTGTCAAATGAACCTTTTAACTTTCTGTTGTTTTGTATGTAATGTAAATTAATGTTTTCGGGGAGAAGTTTTATGCCGGGTTGCTTTGGTGTCTCTACAAGTTTTTATGTCCCTTGAGTCCACAATAGTGGTTTCATATTTTGTGCCTCAGTATGCGTGATTGAACGATATACAGGATGTCAGTTTCATTTAGCACTAATAGTCGACTTTCCCACGAATGCTCAGCCGATCTGGGACCTTAAAGTCCCAGACTCTCCTCTTCTGAGCCCCATCATAAAACAGTTGAATGCAGGGCCAGACTTCGTGGAGACTTGGTGTGCTGTAAAGATAAATTATGTGCTTCTTCCGTCCACCGACAGCCAATGAAAGTGTTAGGTTAGGGGCCCAATAAAAGTCAAGCCGACAACATAGAGATTACCTTAACTGACCAATGGACACGTGTCTCTGCAAAAGGGGCGGACTTTGCGTCAAACAATACTATCTGTTGGGCAATCCCGGGGAGATTGATCATATATCGCTGAAAACTTTCAGACTAAAGTTCCAGAAAACCTCTTTCTCTCTCCGATTATGTTTTGCGGAATAATTTTTAATAAGGGGAGAACATTTCAGAAATCTACATAGAAAAATTATTCCAACCATTAATTGATGAATGGATTGTAAATTGATGGATTAAATAGTTGGTTTGGTGTTATCTTAGAGCGATTATCATTGCCAAATGAAAGGAATAATTTCTAATGCGTTAAAAATAATAGATCGTGTAATTAAAAATAATATTTGTGGAAACATTTGACAAGTTGTTACACTCTCAGAAATAACCCACCCATTTTTGAGAATTCCGTCAAAAGTCATTTTAGTTTTATTGACAATCGTTTCGTCTTTGAATCACGTGTCTTTTGACAAAACATGAATCCTCAAACTCTGAACTAAAGTTACTTACTCATATTCCTTTTTTTTGGACCTTTTCTGTGTCATCAGCCCATGTTTGGTTCTTATACTTATATTGTCAAAATTCAAATGAGACTTCTTGGCCGTGTGGATAGAGTGCTTGACTCTTTAGCAAGAGGTCCTCGGTTCGAGTCAGCTTGCCATATTATTATATAATTTAAAATCGTCCTAATTTTTGGATATCAATCGGTGAATTCATTTTTAAATCATAATTTTTCGGGGGAAAACTCCAAATTACTACTTCGCTGCGAAACCAATGTTAATGAACAATTTCTAAATGTTCAATTTTATTGTAAAATAATCTCTGTATCATCCCCAATCCAGATTGTATCATTTTCCAATTCTCACGATATTCCCACAAAACAGCAATCATCAGATTAAAGTCTAAGGTATCTCGTGTCCTACTAGTTCCAAGGATGTGAAGCAACTAACAATCCCTCCAGAACTGCCGCTCTACATCCATTGTTTCGAAATCTCGCTTTCGGTTGGTACAATGCCCACCCCCGTCAGTGCACAATGGAACAGACCCTCCTACTGAAGCCGATGCCATTCATGAAAGTAGAAACTTTGAGTTCGTAAAATGCGTAATTTGGAGATTCGGGTTGCTTTCTTCTGTTGAAATCGTGTTCAAGTATGGGAAATAAGAAGAGCAATTCTTTATATGAAGTATTCAAAGGGGAAAACACTGATCTAACTGTATCTTACAAGAAATTTCCCAACTTTACGATTCTAAATTCCCAACCTAACTATTCAAAATTCCCAACTTAAGAAGGCCGAAAATTCTCGGTTTCAACTTACCGGCATTTTTCATCGTTTTTTTTTATATATATTAGGTAATATTAAATAGCATCTCATAAGCATTGTCTAATTTAAATGTAATCTTAATATACGCGGGGACAACCTAAATTGAGCATAAAGCAATTGAAAATTTATCCATATCATAGCTTCCGCTTCAGGTTCAACTTAGGTTGTCCCCGAGTATAGTTGGGTAATTTTTAACCTTCCATAGCTTTCATTTGCTAATAATATTAATTTTCTTCATGCATAAATTTTCTCAACTCGGGGATTTTAAAAACTTGAGATTTCCAAGTTTTAGAGTTTATTGGGGGGGGGGGGGGAATTCCCCCAAAACCCCCCTGGTGCGACGGACCCCTGATTGAAGGTTACGAAATAGTATCCCACCTCGTATAAACAGTACCTCTTTTTTTGTGTATTGTTCATGTTCAGGATAAAAATGCTGAATTGTAATGCTTTTGGCTATTATTTTTTTAATTTTCCGTTGAAATCCATGTTGAATGCATGTATTCTTTAAAATCCATTTGAACCAATAATAAGTGGATAAGCAACATAAAGAAAATCTATATTTTTGAAGATATACAAATTGGTTCTATATGTAGAAAAAATAAAATATCTAAACACATTTAACATATCTATAACGGATTCGTTTATGGAGATTAATATAAAGCCCTTTTCTGGCGAATGTTTGGTTCTAGTACGTATATTGTCTCATTTTTGACGAAATAAATTTCGTTAATCAAGCGACAAAATGAATTTCCTCAGTTTGATGAAATATGTAATCTGTGAATATAGCAGGCGTCTTTTTCGTCAAAAATGACGACATTTTCATCAATTATGAGAGTGCATCTTTGAGGCCGCTTTTACATTTAACGACACGACACCGATAAATCGTATACTATTTCAGCGGCACGATATCGGGGTTCGCAAAATACACATACGAAGCCGGGCGCTTTTTCACTAGCCGATACGATAACGATATTGTCGTTGCCGATCAGACGACGCAATTTATCGGAACGTTTTATCGTGGGCACGCGCCTTCAATACTTCATCGTGACGACATTTTGAGTTTGTTTCCGAAAAACTTGTTGCCGTCTGCTATAGTCTACTGTGTTTTTTCTTATTTATATTATTACAATGGCTTTTAAGTTCGATATTGTGAACTTGTGTGAATTAGTGGAAGTAAAGACCTGTATTTGGGATAAGCGAGATCAATTTTACAACAAGATTGTTCGAGAAAAGGCATGGGAGGCAATATTTAGTCAAACTGTCGCCAATAGCCCACTGTGCAGCTCTCGTGGTTAACTCTAGCTTTTTGTAGACGTTCAAATAAAACATAAAAATCTCCTTCAACATGTCTTGCTTTGATGATATCATGCACCCAGAAGCGTTTTGTTATTGATCTCTTCTTTCTCCTTAAATACAGCAAATACAACAATCGCAGTTTGTTATAATGTAATTTGTTGCGATGCGCCCCATCGGGAATAGACTTGCTCTCGGCAACAGACGAACACGCACTGGATGTAAAAATTGTCGTTTTCGCGAACGATATAGGTGCAATGAAAAACTGACCATCAGACGATACGATAAAACGTTGTGTCGTCCCTTCGCGATTGTTCACGATTTATCGGTGTCGTGTCGTTAAATGTAAAAGCGGCCTGACACTGTGCGACGTTGATTAACCAACTGACCAATCCATGAGGCATATCTTGAACATTGATAAGGTAAAGAATGAGAAATCCTTCAGAAGATGGGAAAACAATCCTCATTAATTACTTCCAGTTACTCATTGAGGCAAACCATCTTCTTCAGACGAAAAAGAACCATTCTCTGAACGGTCGCTGTGGAACCTATAAGAATCGTGATGATTCAACCCCAGTAAAATCTCTCCCGCGCTTCTTTCTTGAACAAAATACATTTAATCACGCGTTTCACTCACTGATCTCTAAATGTAACTTCTGGATAGGGCAAGGAATTTTGTTGACTTGAAGCCGATGTAGAGGTAGCCATGGTATGCCCAACTTTCTTTGCTACCGCAAAATTTCGTATATTTTTCATGTTAAAATAAGCCGACGTGTGCTGCTTTTGGCTGAGGTTTTTTTCTATTTTCTTTTTAAACCCATTTTAAATGTAATCTGCTATTAAAATAGAAAGTCATTTGCAAGTCAAAGTCGAAGTAGATAAAAAGCAAGAGCAAAAACTATTTGTTTGACAATACAAAAAATAATTCTATAAGAAGAAAATATAATATTTATATACACTTAATATTTCTACAATGCTATGGTAATAAAAAACTCCATTAAATCATTTAAAAAAATATTGGGGCCAGCATGGGTGCTTTCAATTGGCTTCAACGCGCCCATAGAGGAAACAAGATTTGAGCCTTCCAGCAGTTACAGTTAGAGTTCAATGGTTTCACTATCCCATTGGTCGTGGTGTGGAAATTCAGCGATTTGAAGAATGTGATGCCCGATGTACGAATTTCCAAAGACAGTGTCTTTCTGTCGGAAAAGATCCCGAACTGTTCCCTTTCGTCTCGAATTTTTTCCAGCTCTGGTGCGACGTTAATTAACCAACCCACCAATCCTTGAGGCACAACCTGGGCATTGATAACGTTAAGAATAAGGAATCCTTCACTGTCTTCCAGAAGATGGGAAAACAATCGTCCTTAATTACTTTCAGTTACTCATTTAGGCAAACGATCGTCTGCGGACGAAAGATTCTTTTCGGTCACTGAGGGGAACTCGTAAGAATCGTGATGATTCAACCCCAGTCAGATCTCTCTCCCGCACTTCTTTCTTGAACAAAACCGATTTAATCGCGCATTACCGTTCTTATTTCTCTTATTTTCCGCCATAACAAGGAATGACCGTGAGAGGTTCTTACTATCCCACGTTGCGTGATTAAGAAAGGCGCCGTGCCCACACTCCTCGCTTTTTGAAGGCCAGCGTCCTCAGAGTGATTCCCGTCGATCAGAACCTGCAAGGCTGACCTCTCTGGTGTTGAGATTCAATATCTCCCAAGCAAAAAAAAAACAACCGTGTTACCGTTGTACGTTTGGGATCTTTGAAGAGGTCGACCTTTCTAATTTGAATGACTTACAACACTTTATTACAAACACTATGACGAGTATTCAATTGTCTCTACGTTAGGTTGGTTAAATTGCGTCGTACTAAAGCTACACAGTGGGCTATTTTCAATAGCGTACGCATAAAATGTGTATGGGGGGGGTGACACTTCCACCCATCTTTAATAGCAGAATATTTTTTTTAATTATCAAGTATATGTAATTTATCTTGTGACTCTTATTTCTCTTGATTCATTCCCCAATCACTTCCCTTTTCCAATAATGATCTTTTAAATTACACCCATGCATTTGTACATTCCATTATTCTAAGTTATATCTTTAAAACCCCGGTTTCACATCCATATATGGTCACTAGAATCCGTGAGAACTGAAACTTCCTCTCCCAATGGCAACTTCTCTTTCGCAATCCGAATTCACAGCATTTGTAACGTAACCTGCAATGATGTAGGATGTATCTCTGTATCCTCGGCTTTTTAGCTGCCATCCCTAATAAAAGCAGGATAAGCTAATTTGAAAACTAACAATACGGATCCTAAACTGTATCACAAAATTCTTCAGCATAATTTTCTTATATAAAACGTATTTTCTCTACAGACCATGAAGGGGTTCTGACCCCGGAAATCTTCCCCCCCCCTCCCTTGCGTACGTCACTAGGTATGGTGTGACGGTTTGAGGTCTATCTCGAATGGGAAAAGTAGCGGGAACACTGCCGCGTATTATTGTAACCATGGTCAGATGATGAGCACAACTCCTGAGCCGGCAACTGACGCAACCTCAATAGGCGTCAATACATTAGACCATGATTAGATATAACGTGAACTAGTCCATTTATACATACCGGTGGTAATTGTGGATATTTTCCAGACGACTTTTTTTTAGTAACGAATATGGCTACCTACCCTCTGATCACAAGATCGCTACTACAACTTATCAAGTCGGCTTAGATATTCGAACTCGCAATCCTCCTATTACTAGCTGGAACACTTTACCACTGATTCGCTGTGTCTTGGGTGTATGGTTAGTAATAATGTAAACACCCAAGGATAGTGGAGACTATATATATAAAAGGTGTGCTGGTACTCGCTCTTGCTGGTGGAGGGCGGGGAAAAGGATTCTTTTGACGTCATAGTGACGCCTTCCTCCGCCTTTAACTGTCTGTGGGCGTGTCTAATGCTCTCGACAGTCGTTTTAAGAGTAATTGTCGCTATTGTCAAGGAGTACTTAATTTAACAAGAATTCTTGTTTTTAACTAATCATGAATTTATTTAAAAGAAAACAGTTAAAATTTGCTTCAAAAAACAATTTGAATCGATTTCCAAAGTCGTTTCGTTATGCTAATTAAAAATTAAATCACCAGTCGTTACTCACGGGGATCGAACCTAAGTAGCAATGCTTGAAACATACAGCCAATGAGAATGATCAAAAACTCACAGTAAGGCGGAGCTAAAATGACGTCAAAAGAACTCTTTCCTTGCCCCTTTCAAAAAGCGAAACACGAGCACACCTTATATATATATATATATATGGTCTTCACTATCCTTGGTAAACACCCAACTAAAATCATTATTCCTTTCTTGCAGCCAGGGCAGACGACATCGCCCCTGTTTACATTCCGACTGCCCCGAGGGCGGAAGCACTGACAGCCGCCGAGGACATCGACTCCGACGCGGCTCTGCCAACCGTCACCGTCCGGGGATTCCTCAACTTCCGCACCACCGTCGACGGCACCGTCATCGTCTTCACACCGGCATCCGCGGAACCGCCCATCGAACAACCAAGCCCCTCCTCCACGTTCCTGGCCCCGCCTCCCAGCGCCGCCCCCATCAGTCCGAGGAACGATGACATACAACATTTGACGTACTCGGGGGGCGTGGACCCAGGGGCGGAGCTTGAGAACGAGGCCCACACCCCTGATGACGACAGGCAAGGTTTTAGGCAGAGGTATTTGTTGGCTATAATATTGCATGGTGAGAATGTGTGTGAGTTTTCCTCGAAAACTACTTGACCGATTTAGGTATTCCTTCCCCTTTGGTTTAAGAGTCGTGTCTTTTCATTATTCCCCCCAAAACATTCATATGTGTGACCATTACTAGAAAGCCGGAGAGCAGGGTTGCTATTGCAGTATGTTTAACTACAGTTGTTTCTATAACAGCCGCCACGTATAATTCGGCTCTGGCTAAATAACCTCTGTGACGTCACTTTCTTTGCATGGTTTGGACAAGCCGATTGGTCAACGAACCGAAACTTGTTTGACGATTCACTTGAACCAGTATTGATGGTCGTTATCCAACCGCCAATTAACCGAAACCAGGCTTTAACATAATTCAGTCTACGCATATTCTTGAAATGGTTAGACAGTATTTACTACATCTTCAGTTTATACATTTACACATTTTACGAAAAAATATACATAGATGAATCATTAATATTTAACCATGTATTTTAACAACAGTGTGACTATGCAGTTCAAAGGAGTTTTAGGCACTGTATAAACTGAAAATGGTCTTAATGTAATAATAATTCATCATTTACAAAAGAAAAATGGTTACTATCCAAACGCCAGCAGAAATCTTGCGCCGCTGTCTAACGGCCTCTGTAGAAACTAACAATTTTACCTAATTCTGGGAGTGGATCAAAGACTCCAAAAGTCCTTTTTAGTTTTTGAAAGAAGCCTTCAATCGCCTACATTCCTTTACAAAGAGCTATTGACCAAAGTGTTTGTATCCAGTCTAAAATTTCATTCAATCGTTTTCGGCACCTCTTGTAAAATTTGTGAAAATGAATATGTCTGGTTTTGAAACTAGACGGCTCATATGTGTGTTATATGTAAATACTTCTGAAGAATTAATGTGTAAATATGTGTTGTAAATTCGTGTTTTATAAGCATGTATTATATTAGTGTAATTTATGAATGAACTTCTTTATCCTCGCATAAGCGCAAAACTGCATGTTTCCCGACAGTGAGGGTATGTATTGTTGAGCTTTTGTGTCGTATGTATGATAGTATGCATATGCAATTTTGTATATAAGTATGTATGCATTTATGTATGTAAGTATATATGCAATTATGTATGTTATTTTGTGTGAAAGTTTATGTAGTGTATGTGACTTTCTTTAAACTTTGTTAACGTATAAGCTTTAACTGCTTGTTTCACTACTTCGCCAGAAATAGAGTGTAAATATTTGAGTTTTATGTTAGTATATGTGCAGAGTGATCCAAAAGTAACAGAAAAGATAAAAGTTGAGTAATTCGGAAAGTATAGACAATAGCACAATGCGGTTTTCACAGATATGCACAGAAAAACATGGGATTTTTTTTAAAGAGCAACAAAAATTATTTTCAGAATTTTTACATTTTCCTCCGATAGATGTCGATTTATTTGTGTTAGTACAATTGCACAATTTGCAGTGCAGTTATAATTACAAATGTTCAATGTATTGGAAGTCATTCATGAAAACGTCTGTCAGACGTGTTACAATATTCTGTAGATAATTGAAGAGAATTTCACTGCTATTCCTGGGCCGTACGCACTGATCTCTAACTGTAACTTCTGGATAGGGCAAGACATTTTGTTGACTTGAAGTCGATATGTAGGCTGCCATGAAGTGCCCCACTTTTCTTGATACCGCAATATTTCGTATATTTTTCATGTTGAAATACGTCGATATATATAGCTTTTGACTAAGATTTTTTTATTTTATTTTTAAACCCATTTTAAATGCAATCTGCAATTAAAATAGGAAGTCCTTCGCAAGTCAAAGTAGAAGTAGTTAAATAGCAAGAGCAAAAACTATTTGTTTGGCAATATAAAAATTAATTCTATTAGAAGAAAATATAATATTTAATTACATTTAATATTTCTACAATGCTATGGTAATTAAAAATACCACTAAATCACTTTAAAACAATGTTGGGGCACAGCATGGCAGCCTTCAATTGGTTTCAACGCGCCCATAGAGGAAACAAGGTTTGAGCCTTCCAGCAGTTACAGTTAGAGTCCAGTGGCCGTACCACTATATACCTGTCTTGGCTTACATAGCGACATGCAGCAGATCTGATACAAATACAGTGCCACCTGTTGGTAATAAATACAACTATCCTGGCCTTAAAAATGTTTGGTTATTTAAAAAAATCGATATAATTCTGTCCATTTTTGAGAATGCTTAAACTTGCTACTGTCTATACTTTTCAAATTATTAAATTTTCACATTTTTGGGGATCTTATTGTACCACTCTGTAAATATAAACATGTGTACTGACAAACGCGATGAATATTTATTCGTTCTTAAAATTGAAAAAGGTATATTTTTTTGGTATTCTAATGTGTCAATGTAACTTTCTTCAATTTTAAGACACTTTTAAAAAAATCCCTGTATGTTTTTGTGCACCAAGTATAAAGGGATAAAAAAGGGACAAACTATAATTTTATGTTCTTCTCCTTTACAGATAGTAATATGCGTAACTGATATGATTGTGGGTATAAAATAAAAGTTTATCTCATTAAACTCGGGTGTAAATTTATTTTTAATGTTAGCCGGCAGATGGCAGCACCAGCTTTTCAGTGTTCTTTATCAAACTGACAATATTTTTCAGACATTCCTATTCTACTTAATACAATAGGTAAAAAATGCTGATTACTACTAACCAGTAATTTTAAAATTTAGAAAAAACATAATAAATATAATGCAATGTGAAAGTTGCTCGGAGAATATGTATTTTTAATTTTAATATAATTCTATAACGTATAAGTTATTAACTTTTGCATTTTTTTTCTAAATTCATACTTTTTTCGGTAAAATATAAAAATTTGAGGTTATGTTAATGATAAGTTTTAATATGCGAATCATTAAGAATTTTTTAATCATGTTTTAATATTTTTTTAGATTTCCATAAATAAAATTTAAATTATTTTACTTTGGAATCTTTACAGAGTAATTCAATTTCTATATATATTTGATGTAAACTTTTTCGCTTTCCCCACAAGTTATTGTCGTTCGGTCCTAATGTTTACACCGTTCTGTCAATTAACTTAAGTTAGTTGTTAGACTGATTAGAATATAAAACTATCAAAAGATACGAAAAAAAAAACTTCAGATTTTATAATGGATAATAAAAAAACTGCAGGTTTTATAAGGGATAATGAAAAGGACTGTAAGTTTTATAATATATAATAAAAAAAACTGTAGGTTTTATAATGGATACTAAAACAAAAAAAAATGCATATTTATTTTATTTTTTTAATTTTCCTGCATAAAACCTTTAATAAATATTCATTTTTCCTTTCAATAATTTTATTAATTCAAAATTAAAGGGGTTTTTGCTGGTGTTTTAAAAGTTTTTTTATTTTACAATTTTTATAAAGGCTTTATGCTGACTTTTTTTCCTGATAATGATATTCTACCCAGTTATGATATCTGCGACTTCGCTATTTTCCTGGGCGACTAGTTATTAAAATTATTTTACAAAATTACATTTTTTTAATACCTTTTAAAAAGCTAACGCCACTGATTATTTCCATTTATAAACACAGCAATCAGAATTAATTTTTCGACCCACCCTCTAACCCCATGTCCCCTTCCAGGCACCTCAAGCTGGGATACGGCAGCGACCTAGGCGGCACCACCCCCCACTCCCCCGACGACGAACTCCGTCAGGACCTGCAGAAACCAGGAGGGGGTGCCACTCCCCAGCTACCCCAGTACCCCACCGGCCTGGTGACGGTGCTGGGGGGTACCCACGTGAAGGACGGCGCCACCACCGTCTTCGAGACCAAGGTCATCGGGACCTACATCGAGGGGAAGTACGCGCAGATCCTGCAGAGCACCTCCCAGATCATCTTTCCGGCGAGGGGTGCTTCGGACGATCTGCTGCTGTCCACCCCGAAGTTGGTGGTCAGCCCGACCAAGTCGTCGCAGAAGTTGTCGGTGGCGAGCGCCGGGCCCAATCAGATTGCCGTGGAGGGGTCGGAGAGTCGTCTGAAATCTCTGGAGGGGGTGGGAAAGGAGTATAGGTCGACCACTCCGGAGAGGTAGGGATATTTTGGGGTTGTCCTCTTCTTGCAAGTATTAAAGTTGTCCTTATGTTCTGAAGTACAATCGGAATTGACCTTACGATGTGTCGACCGATCTGAAGTATTTACATACTAAATGCAATCCTTAAAATGTAATTTAAACTCTTAAAATTCAGCAAATTCTAAATTAAAATAACGAATATCATTTTTAAATAGTTCACAAAAAAACGAATAGATGGCAGCACGTCACTAACCATTGGTTCATATTGGCTGCAATTAACTTCGAGAAATTTTAATATCTAAATCACTCTGGAAATCGATTCAAATTGTTTTTTGAAGCAAATTTTAACTGTTTTCTTTTAAATAAATTCATGATTAGTTACAAACAAGAATTCTTAATAAATTAAGTTTGCTCTGTAGACCTTAAAACGACTGTAAAAACGAGAGCATTAGACACGCCCACGGAAGGCGAAAGTAGACGTCACTATGACGTTAAATAGTTGCTTTCCCCGCCTTCCGTCAGACAACGCGAGTACGAGCACACCTTATATATATACAGTCTTCACTATCCTTGCTGAAGTATTTGTTATAAATATTAAACAGTAGCTGTTTGGCCCACCGTTACAGTTGAACCTATTAAGGCATATGAATTTTTTTTAATAAAAAGTGGTGCAGATTGAGAATCAAACACGTGACCTCTAGTTCCAAAATCCGGCGTGCTGCCGACTAAGATACAAAGGGACGTTCTGGATCTTGGGTATATTTTTAAAATGTTTCTGTATAATAGTTTAAAGAATCTTTTTATAAAAACACACTACGGCATTTTACAAACTCGAGTCTCAGATAGGTCCATCGCACCAGGGGGGAGCCCGACCCACAATGTGTGACCCCGCTGTATATAAATTAAAAATGATGTTAATATTAATACTTCTAATATGCTTTTTGTTCATACTACTAATGTCTTCAAAACCAGTTTTGTTTTAGAAGCCGCTGGAAAACGACTCAGCAATTTTGCTCAAAATACAATTCTTTAAATACTCTACTGTACAAAAAGTTGGCTGTTGGCTTAAAAGTTGAATTTATGCAACGTAAACTTCCTTTTTCAAGTTCGTCCTATATAACACATTAAAAGCCATTAAAAAATATCGATCCAGTAATTTAAGAGGTGAAGGTACAAAGTTGAACAATTATTTTATTTTACTAATTTTCTACTTGTTATTATTGATATATTTTCATATTTGTAATGAAAAATCTACTTTTGGGGTTTACTTGTAGCAATCTAAAAATTTAAAATAACAAAAATTAAAGGTATATTTTTTTTATAAACTATTGTAAGTAAAAACATAATTCTTTCTGAAATACAAATTAGATAGAATATGAGATTTGTGAAACTAACAAAATTTCTATATGAGTATGGATATATATATATATATATATATATATATATATATATATATATATATATATATATATATATATATATATATATATATATATATATATATATATATAAGATTATTTTTTAAAATTGTTTATGTTTTACATATTGTATATGCCATATAATTTGCAACTCAAAAATATTTTAGTGCATTCAGCTGCTTTTATATCAGGAGTACTCAGTATCCAATAAACCCTCAATCGAACCATGCTTGACAAAAGTTAAGCTGCAGCGATCTTGCAATCGGAGGTTTCCCAGATTAGCTGCTGAATTACAAATATCCAAAAATATCCTCAATTGCCATCGGCGTGCGTACGGGACTGGTGTACTTTAAATCTGATCGGAGTCCAATGTCCTGACGCTTGAGGTTGCTTCGGGTTCCAGCTAAGGTGTTGTTCTCGTCATCTGACCATGGTTTTCCTGGCTTTTCCTTCGAGATGAAAACCGTCGTCAATAGCCCACTGTACAGCTCTAATGCGACGATAATCAACAACCAATAAACCCTCTTTAATTATATTTCCATATACACTTTACCAACTGAAAACACTTCCATCCATTCCCAGCAGCAAGGAAGATCCGTCCCCCTTCGACAAACTACCAGGAGGACGAGGGACGGACGAACCCGTCCGAGCCAACACCGTCCTCCAGTCGTCCTTCGAGCTGCCCGTCCACCACCGGTCCTCCGCCACCCGCCCCACTCAGTCCCTGCTGGAGAAGTCCCGGACGACCTCCGTCCTGCGGCTGTCCCGCCGGTTCCGTCCCACCCTGGCCACCGACGTCCCCCCGGAGGACGAGAACACGGTGCCGGAGTCCCAGAATGCGCAGAGACTGCCTCCGAGATTCCGGTACATGTTGCCCCGGAGGAACACTCCCACGGTGAGTTGAGGGTTGTCCAAAAAAATTAATACATTTAAAATACAAATTAAATTTAGAATATAAAGAAATGTTTTCTTAGTATTGACATGTTGTATATTCTGCTAGTGTAATATCAAAAACCATCTTATTATGCTTTATAATTTTAATTGAATTTAAATTTATATACTTTTAATTGAATCTGAATTTATATACTTTTAATTGAATAATTTATAAACTTTTAATTGAATCTAAATTTATATATTTTTAATTGAATCTGAATTTATATACTTTTAATTGAATCTGAATTTATATACTTTTAATTGAATCTGAATTTATATACTTTGTATTGAATCTGAATTTATATACTTTTAATTGAATAATTTATATACTTTTAATTGAATAATTTATAAACTTTTAATTGAATATACTTTAATTGAGCAGGGCGTAGGTTCGGTGGGCCCTTTAAGAGGGGTCCACATGGCTCCCCGGCTTTAGTAGCTCAAACAATTACTTGAAGAAGACCCTAATCCCAAATACTAATATTTATTATTTTTATTAATGAATTCAGAAATATCATTATTTTTAAATTATTATAACATCTCTGTCTGAACAATAATAAAAAATAAAATTATAAAATATGATTTTGTCTTTTCGCGTTTTTTAAGCCGAAATATGCTTTTTTTTGTAATCACTGCTCCATCCTCAATTTTTAATATTTAATTATTTTTAATTGATTAAATAACGTCAGAGTATATGCATACTACAGACGTATGGAGAGATTTTTTCAAATTTTAGTTTTAATTGTTTTCAAAAACTTATTTTGAGTTCGGAACTAGGCAGGTGATAAAAGGGAAATAATCATGTAAAACAACACATGTTCTCTTTCTTTTACTGCTCTGAAATTTTGTATGCACCTTCTTAAATATGTATAGCATTGTGTTATGCAAAAAAAAAATATTAGCATTTTTTTCGGAATTTGGGACTCGGGTCTCCCTTAATATTGATTTTTTACTATTTTTATAAGCAATTTTTCCAAAAACGTTAGAATTTCAATGTTTTAAAATAAATAATAAACTTTATTTGCAATGTTTATTTTTTCTATTTTTCAAAAAACAGAGGACTTTTTCAAAAACGCAGAGAACTTTTTTGCTAATCTTTAAAACATAAAATTTTGGATAATATTATTTCACATCCCAATTAACATTTACTACCAGGGAGAATTTTTTTGCTAATCTTTTAAACATAAAAATTTGGATAATATTATTTTACATCCCAATTAACATTTACTACAAGGGGGAACTTTTTTGCTAATCTTTTAAACATAAAAATTTGGATAATATTATTTTACATCCCAATTAACATTTACTACTAGGGCTCCTTTAGGAATAAACTGATTTTGAAAAAGTGTCCAAGATGAGTGACCGTACTGAAAGGATCCCGGGCTTTGTAAACGCTATTAAAAAGAACAGCCACTCAAAACCCGTATAAATAAAAACTCTAATCCAAGGAAACAACTAGTGAAACAATGCACTGAGATATTTTTTTTAATTATGTCATACAGTTAAAACACAAATATTAAATGTCCTCAGGCCTATTCACATTGCGTGGAGTTCCATCTGCAGTGTTATCTTTGTCATCTGACCATGGTTCGAAATTACGTGGTCTTTCCTTCGGAATATAGCCCGAATTATCACCCATATCACTGTTAAATCAACCAACAAAATCCCCAATCCGCAACTGAAAAAGTTAAAATATATTCTCCTTTTCCCAGGTCCGACTGAACCGCTTCAAGGTGAAACTCACCGTCCGCAACGACGACGCTAGCGACCTCGTCACCCCGCAGGACAGCCACCCCTTCGACCCCGAAGACGAGCTCCTCGAGGAATACGACCCCTCCAACCCCGTCGACCCCGCGCGGGTCGTCTACGAGAAGACCACCATCACCAGCGAGGTCACCCTCCACGTGGGACGCAGGAAATCGGTGAGGACCCTCACCATCACCACCAGCGTCCCAAAGACGAGACACGCCCACCCGTCCGACGCGCTCGTCGACGCCCACGACATCTCCCCGGCCAACAACAACGCCATCTTCGCGACCATCGGCCACGCCCTCCCCGGAGGACACGCCCAACTCGGCGACGAAGACCTCGCCTCCCACGTGGTGGTCACCAGGACCTACACCACCACCGAGAGAATGCTGAAGACGTCCGTCGTTCCCGTGCTGGAGAACGACACCACCTCGTACCACACGGTCACCGAAAGCTTCTTCATACTGAAACTGATCACCGGCTACAAGACGATGCCGGCTGCGGACATGACCACCATCAACACCGATATCCCAGAAACCGAGTTCGACGAGTCCCCCGAGCAACTGGCCGGGTTGCTGGACGGGGCTGTGCAGCTTCAACCGTCCCAGGCGGTTCGTCACCAGCAGATAATTCAGACCCCTGTCCCCAATGGGCTGTTACAAGCCTCTGGAAGCGGACGGGAACAAGCCGTCGTGCCTTACAACGATCACACCCCTCGTGGTAGTAGAGCCGATAACGATCTATCCAACTCGTTAATGTCCTTAGGGGCTGCTCTCCAGCAAAACCCTCTGGCCGCTGTATACCTGGGTCTCCAGCAGCTCAACAAACAGGCCACTCTGTACTCCACCATCACCAAGACGTCCACCTACATCCACACCGACACAATCTACAGCACAAGAGTGGTGAGCATCTACGACGGTAGGAGGACGCGCACCAGGACTCTGTCCGAGTCGGTGTCCACCACGGAGAAAACGATGACGTCGCTGACCACGACGGTGGAGCCCTACCTCAACACCCAGCTGTTCCCCCAGAACCAGCTGCAGCAGCTGCTCGGCGGAGGCGGGTCGCCCCAGCTGCTGGCTCCGCCTCCTCAATACTCCACCGTCACGTCCACCTACACGACGGTCACCACGGCGACGAGCCTGAGCACCCGGGTGTACACGCTCGTCTACAACGCGCTCAGCACCAAGCTCAGGACGGTGACCAGCACTTCGCTGTACGAGACCACCATCACCGCCACGATGACCAGCGAAGTGCCCGTCACCATCACAGCACCCCCTGGCGGAGTGTTTCCATTTCTGGGCTGATGATTTACTTTTTAAATTATAGAAAGATAAGAGAGAACAAAAATCACATATCACTTACCTCATATTTACAAAAATGTTGGAAAAAAAATCTGGGATTGTGATCCGAGATTCTGCAAGATCTTTGAAGGACGTTTTAACGTCGAACACTTTCTCCAAAGGACACTTCAAACTCTCGGACCCCCGGAGATTTATAGACAATTTCTGCATTTGAGCAGTTAAAGCATCAACGTCCGAAATTCAGTTTATGACTCAAGTCCTTTCAATTACTAAAAAATAATTGATTGTACCTTAGTTGGATTTACACCACGCTAGAGCTGAGTAACGAGTGTGAGTGGTAGTCGAGATTCTATCCCGAACAAATAAGCAAAAGCACTGTCATTTTGAATATAACAAAACAACTTTATCTTCCAAGACTTCTACAACGGATAAGAAGACATGTTAAACAAGACGCATTGTGTACCAGCTTTCTATCCATGACGTATATTTAGTTACGCTTTCAAGAATTAATCTCGAAACCTTCTGATTATATCTCCAGTATTGTTTCATAAGTGCCACAGTTTCTAATTGAAAAATGGTCAATGTTCGCTCGTTGAATCATTGTATGTAACTTGATATAGGTCAGCAATGTTTCTGTTTCCAATGAAAAAACGGTCAATGTTGTCTCGCTAAATCGTTGTCTGTTACCTGATGCAGGTCAGCAATGAGGCAGTTCCCAACAGGAAACAAATCAATGTTCCCTCATCGGATTATTCATTGTCTGTAACTTGATGCAGGTCAGAAATGCAACAGTTACTAAAGAGTAAACGGCCAATGTTATCTCGTTGAATCATTGTCTGTTACCTGATGCAGGTCAGCAATGCTGCAGTTTCCAACAGGAAAAAACGACCAATGTTCCCACATTGGTCGTTGTCTGTAACTTAATACAGGTCAGATATGCAACAGTTTTCAAAGAGAAAATGGTCAGTGTTATCTCGTTGAATCATTGTCCGTTACCTGATGCAGATCAGAAATGCTGCAGTTTCCAACAGGAAAAAACGACCAATGTTCCCTCATTTGATCATTGTCTGTAACTCGATACAGGTCAGAAATGCTACATTTTTCAAAGAGAAAACGGTCAATTTTATCTCGTTGTCTGTAACCTAATACAGGTCAGCAATGCTACGGTTACCAATTTTGAAAAAACGATCAACGTTCCGTCGTTGAATTGTTATCGAGGAATCTGATGGTCAGCTGTGCTTCAGTTTCCAATGGGGAAAAAACGTCAATGTTCCATCGCTGAATCATTCTCTGCTACCTGATACTCGTCAGAAATGCTACAGTTTCGCATGAAACAATGGACAATTGGTCAATTCGACTTACTCATGCATTGTAAGTTACAACAGAAAAACATCTGAGCTTTAGTTATTGTGTGGTTAATTAATTGACATAAATCTAAACTTATTTTGGACATTGATCTTCAATACATGATTTTTTACCAGCTTTAAACAAATCACGAACATAGTGGATGTACAATATTTTGCTCAATCAAATACGACTGGCTACTAACAGAAAGTAGTGTGTAAATATGATTATTTAACTTCGTATCAATTAACACGACTTTCAATTCTGCTTCAACTAAGATTGGAATGGGTCTTGCAGATTGCGTTCCATTAGCAACGCTAATTAAAGACTATAAAATGGTTGTTGTTTTTTGAGAATATGGTAACCTGAAACCTACTTCGGACGCAATCTGCATATTCCCGATTGGAACGCCCTCTCATCTCATTTATGAATTTTCTGAAAACTCATTTGCGTTTGGGATACTTGAAGTCGAGAAAATATTTAAAGTAGAAAGTTTCTGTTGTTATAAATGAAATCCAGCAGCGTGTAAGCTTTCTTAAGATCATGGAATCATAAGGTTACAGAGTTCTCATACAAAAAAATAGATAGGCAAACACGTGACCGTTAATGGCGATTTACCATTGGACAATAAAGCAGGTACTTAGAATTTACTGCAACTGCCATATTCGGCAATTTAAATACAGTTTTAACTAGTTTGTTAGTGAAGTAAAATTTTATATATTTCAATTCCATCGTTAAGATTAACTTAATATGTACAAATGTTCCGTATTAATTACAATATTTAAATTTAAATGTGTAAAATATTGAAGAAATTAAAACTTTTTAATATGGATTTTGATTTCGAGTTTTTTGTTAGTTGGTTGTCTGTGACATTAACCGGATGACAAACAACGCCATGTTGGCCCAAATACCCTACAATCACAATCTGAAATACAAAACCTTATTATAGAGGATGCATAATCAGGTAGCTTTACAAAGATGGCTCCAAGGAGGAAAGAAACAGCTGGAGGTTATTTGGCGAGATTTCACGGGAAGTAAGATGGCAACCTTAAAGTAGGCACAAACAAACCCAGTATGTTGTCAACGAGAACTGCGTTATTTAGAATACGAATTTTAAAGTATAAAAACTCAAAATATAACCGTTTGTGTAGTTGTGAGATGCAGTACAAGTTCCAAATCACAAAAGGATGCCATTATTTCCACTTCATAGGTAAATTAAATTATAAAATAAATTATCGCCAAGTACTGGCACGAAATAGTGCTTTGTAATGACGCCAAATACTTCGCCAGTACCTACTTTTTCATCGATTGCCTACTTCACATTGCAAACCGTTTTTGGACTTGAGGGCACCTCCACCTTCTTCTTTCCTCATTGAATGGCTCTTGTCACGCCCAACCGCTGTCACGTGATTGCTGCTCTTATACATTAAACGAGAACTGTTGCTATGACAACTGAATGATAGCAGAAAAGTGGAAATGATGCAGATATAAATTTATTAAAACGTACTGGCACTAGAAATGTACGTAAAGCGGTGCAATATGAACTTATATATCTTGCTGGATTGAAGAGATTGAGTGAAAACAATTAAAGCTTTATAATGGAACAGCAGTGCTGATTGAAGGAAGTACACCTGGATTGCACAGGTGTGAGGTAAAAAATGACATTTCTCATACTTTTATACGAGTAAAGAGTATTTAATTAAAGTATCGAGTATGAGAATCATTCCAAGTTTTTTACATATAAGAAGTGTCAAACGTAAACCAGACTTAACCGTAGGGCATCATAAAACCTCTGTACATATTTAGTTTTGTACTAAAAGTTTTTTTCAATAAAATATTTCTTTAAATCATTGTATATTTATTGTTGCATAACTCAAATTTATTAGATAGTATCAACTTAAAATAATAAAAATAATACATTCCAAGATAGGTTATAGGTAAAGACGTCCTTAACCCAAGTATTTGTAATACTTTAAAACGGAAAGAAATTTTTCTGAACATTTAGAAATATGAAGTTTGCAATAGAACTGTTATTAAACAAAAGAAAGAGGAAAGAATTGCCTAATTTATTTTAAGCTATTCAAAAATTTAAAAACTCCATATAAATATAAAAGTTTTAAAAAACAACGACAGGTTTGAGCCCTCCTCATCATAACAATGTTGATAAAGTTCAGCTCTGGCTAAATGGCGGTTGTGACGTCCCATTGTTTACAGGTTTTAGATAAGCCCATTGGTTAATTCGACCAAACTCATTTGTTTATTCGCTGGAACCAGCTGAAAGAGGCGTTACCCATTCGAAATTTAGTCACAACTAGACTATACAGTTTAGTATGTCAGTGAAAACGAAAGTGTATATACTTATCAAAGATAAGTCAAGAAAATATTTTCTGTAAATATATATAATTTAGCATTTGTATTTATAAACTAAAGAATGAGATTGACAAACTGTCGTTACAGATTTAAAATAAAAAATTCGATAATTTACTTTTTAAATTATTTGTTTTTAAATATATATATATATATATATATATATATATATATATATATATATATATATTTAAGTGACTGTCAGTGCAGTAGCTAACTTAAGTGAGTTTCAGTGCAGTAACTAGCTCAAGTGACTATCAGTGCAATAACTGACTTAAGTGACTATTTGCGCAGTAACTGACTTAAAGGACCATCAGGGTAGTAACTAACTTAATTGACTATCAAAATGTTTTCATGTGTTTAAATGTATGTTAAATGTATAAGTCAGAGACCAAAAATAATTAAATTTTTGATTCTGATGTCTTCTTTTTTACCCATTTGTTGGGTAAATTTGTGTCCATATCAGTACCATACCATAGTGACCACATTAAACAATCCAATACCTGAGTGGCCACATTAAACAGTCCCATACTAGAAAGTAGCCCCATTGACGTGAGAGCCCGTTGTGCAGCTGTAGTGCAATGTTCAACCAACCCACTTTCAAACGAAGCTAATTAAAGAATACTACGCATTTCATATATCCCAGCAGTATAAACCAATTTTTGCGATATAAAATAGAAGTTACGGTTATAAATAACTCAGAAATAAAATCGAACACCAGTTATTTTATTTACTTACAATTATGCGGTTTATTTACTCGATTAAAAGGAGCACTAACAGTTAAGTTTAAGTGTTTAAACAGTAACTTTCCGCTCTCTCGAACACAATAAAAAACTCGAAAAAATTCTTCCTGAACTCAATCAACGTTTTATGAACTTAAAGGTCGACAATTTTTATGTGGGAAAAGAGTCATTTCTTCCAAGAAAAGTGTATTTGCAGAGTTTTTATATTGTTAAATGCTTGAGATTTAAAGGAATTACTCATCCAATTATTGATTTACGGTATTGTTTATTGTATTGAATTAGTAGCAGGTGACTGTCACGTAACTATATAAGCTGTAAGAGGCAAGGGTAAGGGGTATTAGTGGCTTCACAAATCCGCTTTAAATCAACAATGAAGTTCATTATTCTTGCTCTTTGTGGGGCTTTGCTGATTAGTGCAAGCTTTGCTGGTAAGTATATGTGAATCATTACTAATCGGGAACAATGAATTAACTAATTCGTCCCGGTGATCTCAAATTCAAACCACATATTTACAAATTTGCAGGATGAGACACAGCGGTTTCCATAGTAACCAAATACATGAATAGGAAGCGCTGTAAAAAAGTGCTTAAATATGAGTATATGAACGTACTCGTTTTTCTTTTAGTACAATTGCATAGTAAATGAGCAATGAAGTACTCAAATTTAAGTAATCGTACTTTCGCAAAAATGACTAGGTTTTTTTTTTTGTAATTTCGAACATCTTTTTCTGAACAATAATCAAAAAACAATAATAATATTTTTTTTAAAAAAACTTGTTTTTGATTTTTTCCGTATTTTAAGCTTAAATAAACTTTTTTTAAAAAACCCATCTTCCTTCAATTTTTAACATTTATAAAAAAGTTTAAATTGATTCAATAACGTCAAAGTATATACTTCAGATGTATGAATAGAGTTTTCCAGATATGTCTTATAATTGTGATCAATAACTTATTTTAAGTTCACAACCTAAAAAAAATATTCAAATTGTTATGTTCATTTATTCGTAAAAAAATAATTTATAACTTAATTTTAAAAAGCTATTCATACGTTTATAAGACAAATAATAATGCTTCGAAAACGATTAACAGTTTAGTTTTAAGTAATTTTTTAACAAAGCCGTGGCATTTTAAATGTGACCAAAAATTTTTAGAAATAGAAAAGTGAAACAAGTGGTATGTGTATTTTGAAAGCGTAAAAATATTATGCAAAAGTTTCGTAATTAGTTACAAATGTTGCCGACAGGTGGCGCTGTACGCTGGAATAGTCATGGATTGGCCTCCATATTCACCCGATCTTATTCTCTGCTATTATTTTTTGTACGGAACGTTAAAGGACAGTTTTCCAGAACAATTCTGCATCACTGGACGAGATTTCTTGGACAGTTGATACGTGAGGCACGTTGGTCCAGTGGCGGCCCGTGGTCGAAAATGTTAGTGCAGCCGAAACCATGTGAATCTCTTCATTATTATTCACTACTCAAATCAAAGTTTCCCTTCAATTTTTACGAAATGATAACATGCGAAAAAAATAGAAAACACTTACTTCTGAATTAATTTTGAAAATTAAAGCAATCGTCCTTTCTTTTAAGCATGCGAAATGGTCAATTTTAATATTAACTTAAATAACGAAACAACAGCAGGACCATAATGGTCCTGAAACAACAGCACACACATTTACCACGATCTGATTGAATGGAGTTTTTCCCCTCCTGAATTGTGCATTACGGTAACAGGCTTGCTATTTATCGGAGATATTGTTTACTCCCGTAGAAATTTCATTTTCAATTCTCATCTTTATTTAAGAAAATTTGTAAAATATCTGATTTTAGTTTTAAAATAAACTAATAAATTTAGGTGCAACCCGGCTGTACTTGCTGTAATGCACGAGCCTCCACTTCGTTGGTCCATTTCTGTTTACACTCTACAAAGAGTCAATGAAAATTTCACTCTGCTGAGAAAGTTGTCTATTTTTAATCGACTGTTATGTGATTGCAATAATTGCTAAGGACAAAGTGATTGAACCAATTTCTCTGACTCCGTACTGCGACTACAGCATACAGCGCCACCTGTCGCCAACATTTCTAACTGATTTTGAAACTTCTATCGGATTTTTACGGCTTTCAAAATATGCATACAACTTGTTTAACTTTTTTTATCGATCTCCGTTTTCCGAGTTATTTAAAGGGAATGTGCTGTTTGCGATGAACAAAAATTGATTAATATTTTGTGCTTAAAAAAAGAAGCAATACTATCAATTCAATTGGAATGAAATTTTGTATACACATGGTTAAAACAGTATTTAACAAGATTCAATCAAAATATATTCTGCATGTAGCATACTTTTTATGAATAAAATAATCGTTTTAAAAAAATAGAAAACCGACTTAAGGAAAATGCGCTAAAAAGTAAAAACTAATGTTTAATTTTACGGCCAAGTTGAAAAAAAAATTGAATTATTTAATATCAATTTTAAACTTATTAAAACTTTTCGAAATTGATTTTTGTAAATTGGCACATACTTGAAAAAGTTGTAATAAGTATAAAATTGATTTTAAAAAATTAAATTTTTTCAACTTGATCGTGAAATTAAAAATTATTTTTTACTTTTTAGCGCATTTCCCTTAGTCGGTTTTCCTTATTTTAAAAAAAAAATTACTATATTTTTCTCTTTTTAGTTTTTAATTTAGCAGGCGGCTTCGCCCTCTATTTTAATTCACCAAGAAATTCAAGTAGCAACTTGCGCTTAACAATGTATATTACAACAATCCCTTACAATGCCAATAAATGATGGTTAAACAAAATGTCATTGTTGTACAACTTCTGTTAAACAATGAAAATATTTTGAAATCGGATAAATTGTTTAAAAAAACTCCGGTTAATCGACATTTCTGGATATATAACAGCCGGATAACCGATTATTTTTTTTGCGGATTTTGCTGAAGTGGATTTTCTTCCATCCAACAAAAAAAGAATTTTCGAAATCGGACAATATTTTTTTTAACTGTCCGGTTAATTGAGAATTCCGGATAGTTAAATGCCGGATAACAGATTTTTTTTTTTCAAATGGCTCCCAGGAAAAACATATAACTTAATTTTTTTTTAATTTAATTTTTATATAACTTAATTTTTATATAACTTAATTTTTTTATATAACTTAATTTATTTATATAACTTAGTTTTTTATATAAGTTAATTTTTTATATACTTACATTTTTAAAAAACTTAATTTTTTATATAACTTAATTTTTTTCAAAAACTTTGTATCAAACGATAGGTAATGATATCATAAACCCAAAATCTATAAACTAAATCTATAACACCGTCCCCATAATTTTAAAATCAGGTAATCCTTTGTGGAACACCCTGTAATTACAGAGTTCGTTTCCAGATGACGTCTGCACAGGGTTCCGAAAACCCGGAAATATCAACGCCTGCGACAAGAGATGCGACACTGGGAACAAGGAGCCGCCCACCTGCCACCAGGACAACTACGACTACACGGGATGCGCCTGCATACCCGGCTACATTTCTGTCGACGACAACAGGTACAGAGTGAAGGAGTGCGTGAAACCAGAAGACTGTCCGCCGTGAGGGACAACAAAAGGTGAGAACACATTGTAAAAAACAGGAACTTAAAAATGAGTACCTGAACATACTCAATTTTTTTTGCGTACAATTGCATCGTAAATAAGAGATGACGTACTCAAATTTAAGAAACCGTACTGTCTAAAAAAAGGTGCTAAAAATGAGTACCTGAAAGTACTCGTTTTTTTTAGTACAATTGCATCGTAAACAAGCGATGACGTACTCAAATTTAAGAAACCGTACTATCTCAAAAAAAAGGTGCTTAAAAATGAGTACCTGAACGTACTCGTTTTGCTTTGAGTACAGTTGAATCGTAAATGAGTGATGACGTACTCAAATTTAAGTAACCGTACTATCTCAAAAAAGGTACTACTTAAAAATCAGTACCTGAAACGTACTCGTTCTTCTTTGAGTACAATTACATCGTAAATAAGCTATGACGTACTCAAATTTAAGAAACCGTACTATCTAAAAAGAAGTACTCAAAAATGAGTACCTGAACGAACTCGTTTTTTTTTTGTACAATTGCATCGTAAATAAGCGATGACATACTAAAATTTACGAAACCGTACTATCTCAAAAAAGGTACTACTTAAAAATCAGTACCTGAAACGTACTCGTTCTTCTTTGAGTACAATTACATCGTAAATAAGCTATGACGTACTCAAATTTAAGAAACCGTACTATCTAAAAAGAAGTACTCAAAAATGAGTACCTGAACGAACTCGTTTTTTTTTTGTACAATTGCATCGTAAATAAGCGATGACATACTAAAATTTACGAAACCGTACTATCTGAAAAAAGGTACTACTTAAAAATCAGTACCTGAAACGTACTCGTTCTTCTTTGAGTACAATTACATCGTAAATAAGCTATGACGTACTCAAATTTAAGAAACCGTACTATCTAAAAAGAAGTACTCAAAAATGAGTACCTGAAAGTACTCGTTTTTTTTAGTACAATTGCATCGTAAACAAGCGATGACATACTAAAATTTACGAAACCGTACTATCTCAAAAAAGGTACTACTTAAAAATCAGTACCTGAAACGTACTCGTTCTTCTTTGAGTACAATTACATCGTAAATAAGCTATGACGTACTCAAATTTAAGAAACCGTACTATCTAAAAAGAAGTACTCAAAAATGAGTACCTGAAAGAACTCGGTTTTTTGTACAATTGCATCGTAAATAAGCGATGACATACTAAAATTTACGAAACCGTACTATCTCAAAAAAGGTACTACTTAAAAATCAGTACCTGAAACGTACTCGTTCTTCTTTGAGTACAATTACATCGTAAATAAGCTATGACGTACTCAAATTTAAGAAACCGTACTATCTAAAAAGAAGTACTCAAAAATGAGTACCTGAACGAACTCGGTTTTTTGTACAATTGCATCGTAAATAAGCGATGACATACTAAAATTTACGAAACCGTACTATCTCAAAAAAGGTACTTACAAATGGGTAATTGAACGTACTCGTTTTTGTTTGAGTACAGTTGCATCGTAAATAAGCTATGACGTACTCAAATTTAAGAAACCGTACTATCTAAAAAGAAGTACTCAAAAATGAGTACCTGAACGAACTCGGTTTTTTGTACAATTGCATCGTAAATAAGCGATGACATACTAAAATTTACGAAACCGTACTATCTCAAAAAAGGTACTACTTAAAAATCAGTACCTGAAACGTACTCGTTCTTCTTTGAGTACAATTACATCGTAAATAAGCTATGACGTACTCAAATTTAAGAAACCGTACTATCTAAAAAGAAGTACTCAAAAATGAGTACCTGAACGAACTCGGTTTTTTGTACAATTGCATCGTACATAAGCGATGACATACTAAAATTTACGAAACCGTACTATCTCAAAAAAGGTACTTACAAATGGGTACCTGAACGTACTCGTTTTTGTTTGAGTACAGTTGCATCGTAAATAAGCTATGACGTACTCAAATTTAAGAAACCGTACTATCTAAAAAGAAGTACTCAAAAATGAGTACCTGAACGAACTCGGTTTTTTGTACAATTGCATCGTAAATAAGCGATGACATACTAAAATTTACGAAACCGTACTATCTCAAAAAAGGTACTTACAAATGGGTACCTGAACGTACTCGTTTTTGTTTGAGTACAGTTGCATCGTAAATAAGCTATGACGTACTCAAATTTAAGAAACCGTACTATCTAAAAAGAAGTACTCAAAAACAGTGGCGGCGATTGGGTGCTGAAAGTGGGGGGGGCAAGATAAAGGGGAAACAAGAATGAAACAAGCGATGACGTACTCAAATGTAAGTAATTGTACTTTCGCTAAAATGAGAAGTGGATTAATTATTGCTCATCTGAGCTTCTGTTCAAGCCATCTGAACAAAGCGACCTGACGAACTTAAAATAGTTGTTCAGAAGATGCACTGTTAAAAATAGGTACTTAAAAATAAATCAAATGTAATCATTTTTGATTACATTCAATGCTTATCATAGCTCCAAATACATAAGTTTCATTTTTGAAAAAAGACATGTAATCAAAATTGTGTAAAATGAATATAAAGATATCTACATAGCTTGCCTTCATAAATCACTACCAATAAATTACAACCAGGACATACCGGGAATCGAACGCAATCCGTCTACTTGATGTCGTCGGCACCGCAGTCCTTAGGGCCTTAAGGTCCCAGGGCCTTATCCGTTGTGCTACCAGAGAGATGGGAAGAAGTTGTAAACAGAAATAATGTAAAAACCCGATCATCAGGCACCGCAGCTCAATGCCTTGTTTGTAACACTACCAGGGCGACACGAAGAAGCTGTCAAACGAATAAATGTTAAAAAGGAGTGTCAGAAGAATGGGGAGTAAGATAATTGAGTCGTAATAACTCGGTTTCCATTTACTCAATCGACATCAAATTATGTGGGAAACCATCTTCTGAACAACTATTTTAAGTTTGCCAGGTCACTTTGTTCAGATGGCTTGATCACAAGCTGATATTTTCAATATTAAACCATACTGCTCATTTTTGAGAAAGTACGATTACTTACATTTGAGTACGCCATCGCTCATTTACGATGCAATGCTACTCAAACAAAAACGAGTACATCCGTTCATGTACTCCTTTTTAAGCACATTTTTTTTTACTGTGTACACTTTTAAAAAAAGCTACTTAAAACCGAATACCTAAACATACTTGTTTTTCTTTGAGTACAATTACATCGTAAATGAGCGTAAACTCAAATTGAACTAACCGTAAACTCAAATTGAAATAACCGTACTTTTTCAAAAATAATCAGTGTGATTTAATATTGCTAATGTCGGCTTCAGATCAACCCATATTAACAAAGCGACCTGACAGACTTAAAATAGTTGTGCAGAAAAAAAAATTCCTCATTATTTGATGTCGATTGCTTAAATAGAAACTGAATATTCACAACTGAATGATATTTCCATGCTATTGCCAAATTTTCTATCATCGGCAATAGTGAACGGAAAAATATTTTTCTTTAAATGAACGATTTATAAAATTTTCTATATAGTATATTAAAAATGTATTTACTTTCAATTGTAAATTTCGTTATCTATTTCAATGCTTACAAACTCAAAATATTTTTATTTCTAAGAATTTCCCCCTCTTTATTTTTTTTAGGTTATTCTTCATATTTCTATGATAATTCTCCAGGTGAAGATTCTGATTTATTCCCAAGAAAACAAACTCTGAATGTAATCAATAAAAGGTTGTTTTTTGTTAAATTTATTTCCATATGAATATGTGCCAAAATGTACATTCACTTTGAACAAAACGTTAAACTATCTGAGCAGGTCAGGCGCAAAACCAACTTTATCCATCAAATCCAAATGTTCAGTATTTAAAAAAAAAACTTTTTCAAATTATTTTTTATAGTTAAGATTAAAATTTTTATTTGTTTCTTATCTTAGTAATCCTACGAATCATTTGAAAAAGACAAACAGATTAAAAAATTAACCAATATTGAGTGATTTTCTATTTTTGTTTGAATAAAATTGCTTTTTCACGAACATGGCAGGATAAAGTTGGTTCTGCACCAACCGATGAAAACTTAGGCATATTTCATCACTGTGCTAATTTTTAAAGTTTCTGCAATAGTCTAACGTTAGGTAATGAACATCCATTAATTTGCCTTATATAGAGTTATATAGGGTAAGGTGGGGGAAAATGTGTAATGGTGTAAAAGGGGTTTTGTTTAATTAAAAATATTGAATTACACAACGTCAAACTTACGTTTTGATTTCGTTTTTTTTTTAATTTACTTTGTTAATCTTTATATATATTTCTCTTACGCGGTGATTGAAAAACGCTGTTCTTCTGTACGCTGAGCGGCAACAGTTAGTTTGTTTACGAAATTCTGTTGTGCCCGTATTTTTATTTTGCCATTATGTAAGCCATTTTTGAAGATTAGCCCCTTCAATTCATTAGTAAATAATTATTTTGTTGATATCAGCTTAAATTAGGAAGAATATAAACCCTATTACATTAAAAATAGAAGTTTTGAAAAACGCTGTTCTAAACTTTACATGAGCGGAACATTGACGTGGCGCCATCTGTTGGCAATTTTGATAACTAGATTTCTATGGCCTTTATTTTTATGACGTATTAACTTAGTTGCGTACACACTTCTGGTAGGCAAGAGTATGGTAAACTTAACGTCAATTATGCCAAAACAAACTACCAATAATGTTAAAAATTAAACTAAAACGCAGGATAGGTGTGAAAATAACGTGGAAAATAATAAATAATGGTAGAAATAAAATAATAAGTAATGGCTTGCCAGTGGTTCCATTGTTTTCATCTGTAGTTTAAAAGAAACTAAATTAAATGATTTTATATTGATTTACATGGCGAAAAAATGTATTGATGCCAAGATGAATTATAATTTAAATTTAGTTTTAACGTTTAAAGTTTTTGGTAATATAATTAAAAAAAGTATTGTTACTAGGACACATTGTTATTGTGTCCTACCTTTTAGCGAGCGAAGCGAGAAGTGGTTTGCGGAGCCAACCTATGAGGATTGCGTAGCAATCCTCCGGGGGTTGGCGGAGCGTTAGCGGAGCCTCCTAGTAAAGTATATTTTAGCAAAAAAATACATTTCAGGGTGTGTTGATTGAAGTCCAAATGTCGATTTGTTTGAGTATACAAACAAGAAATTGTGATAGTTTGGTACATGAAAACTTCTGTATATAAACTAGAAAAGTCGAATTATATACGAATATTCCTGGGTACATTTTACAAAAATATGAATTTTAATAACTATGAACTATAAAAATAAAATTGGATAAAGTTGATTTTGAGCCGGTTCTCCTCTTAGACTCTGAGACAAAAGTTTAAGTTTTAGCAGTGACCAACTAAAATACCCGTTCTGAACGATGAATCGTCTAAAAGCAGAACATCTTTTATTTTATTTGGCATAACCATAAAGATAATTTAACTTAATTTTTTTTAATCTAGGTTTCCTCGTAACAGTTTCTATTACCCATTTACATTACTACGATGTAGATGCAATCGTCCTTTATGGGGTTAACTATTGTTTTATAAATTTGTCCATAGATGGCAGCATCACAATTTGAAGCTTTGTACTTATCTTCTAACTCGGATGTTCTCAAACTTTTTAACTCGCGCGCTCCATAGGCGGCGCCACTAGAGGGACTGAAGAGGACTATAGTTCCCTGTTGGGGAAAATAATGAAGTTCGTCGGGGGAAAAGTCTTATTTTAATTGTTAAAACAATATTATTGTGAAACGTTGAATCAAATTTGCTTCTTTAATGAAATGATTCTGGATCGTTATCCTGACACACCTAACTCTCGACAAACCAAAGGTCGAAAAAGTGGACGAAAGTTTATGCTCGGACAAGCATATCCGATGAGTGCGAGATGGATCCCCAAAATGGGCGATTTGGCGACCAAAATATATTCGTCATGTATAAAGAAAGGATTCGTGGGCATTATATATGATCAGTACCGTTACACAAAAACTATTCTGGCGATTAAACAAGAATTTTCCCAACTTAACGATTCGAAATTCTCAACTTAACAGTGCTGAAAATTCCCAGTTCCAACTTATCGACATTCTTATACTGACCCCGAATCGTGGTCAATAGTCCCCTTTGCAACTCTAGTTTGACGTTAATGATAATTCGACAAACAAAAATTCGACAATGTCGTAAACATGATAAACCAAATTCTAAATCAAAATTTGTTATAAAATCTTCACTATTTATTTTATTATTTTATGGCATTTTTCATGGTACCAAAGAAAAATCAATTGCATTAAAAATATGAAGGAAAATACTTGAATGAATTCGAAGTGTTCATATTTGAAAATAAATTTGTATTATTTAAAATTTAAATTCTCTAAATATTTCACTTTTAAATTCCTGGCGCCATCGCTGGTTTAGTGGACCTAATTGTAGAAAAGGACGCGAACAAGACGTTATTACAGAGGAAGCGAAAAAATTTATTTAGTATTAAATTAAGAATACCGCTAATCTAAAGAAGATCCATTAGAAAACAATGGTCAAGGAGAAACGTTTTGTCGTCTTGTCTTCCGAAATCGCGCAAAGCACTTTAGTGGTGCCACCTATATTCGTATGGAGATACTAAGTTATTACAAACTGGATATAGGTGCTGCCATCTAGTGAAAGAAAATAAATATATAATAACGAAATAGATATCTCTCTCATAAATTCAAATTCTTTTAAATTTAAAGTAACAAAAAATATTGCCTTTATTAAGATAGTTTATTAGTCTTCTTTTTAAAATATTCATAACTATCAATTTTAAACTTTGTTTACATATTTATTGATTTTAGTTTACTAGTAAAAAATCGGACCACTTCATTTTAAATATTTTATAAATTCTAGTGTTTATTTTATGTGTCATAAAATTTGTCAAGATAATAAAAACTGGTTGCATAATAGAATTAATATGATGCATCTTTGAATTCTTTTGACTCGATTCTTACATTTTTTTAATTATTAGTTTAATTATAGATGGAAAATGAATTTTATAATCACAATGAAAAAACAATTAGCTAATAAATTTAATAGCAAACATGCGGCTTTTTTATCAACACAACAATGAAAAGTCATATTTTAGAAATAATATAATTCATTAAAAAGCATTTTACTGCTTCAAAATCCAAACTTTTTGTATGCTTTGTATGGATTTAAACTAGTATATATGCACATAATATCCCAAAAAAAATTAAACTATACTCAGGGACAACCTAAGTTGAACGTGAAGTGGAAGCTATGATATGTATAAATATTCAATTGCTTAAGGCTCAACTTAGGTTGTCAACGAGTATAGTGCAACTTCCAAGCTAAGCATGCAACGTCGTGGGGTGGGGGGGGGGGGGGGGGGTATATGCAAGCAAAATATCAGCTTTCTTTGGTAGTGTATCAAGGGGGGAAACCATAGAGTAATGATACAAATAGAGGAATAAAAATGCTGATTTCCGTGTGTCCATCATTGAAACCACGTGATAGGTGGAAATGCCAATTCACTCATGCGACAATATTACTTGGAGGCCTTGGCGACTTTAAGAACTAAGCGAGATCGAAGTATTGTAATATGGTTTTGTGTTTAATTTTGTATTTAAATATCGTTTTTTTTTAACGAGTGGCACAATATAAGGGAGTTTAACAGATATATTAAGGAGATTTTTCTTACTTTGTAGTTTTGAAATAATTGCGTTACGTTTTTATGTAAAAAAATTACCATAAGCGAAGTTCTTTCAATTGTTATTTTGTATACTTCAATAAGAAAATATGAACAATAAAACCTGAGAAATATAAAGAGTTTTGCTTCTTCGAGTATTGAACACAAATAAAATATTTTCGTTTCGTTAATGAAGAAGAAATATTTAGCGCATATTGTTTGAAAATAAGTAAATACGTACATATATGTTAAAAAGTTGAATACCGACAGAACTCCTTATCACCAAAAAAGAAGAAAGTGAGCCAAATTTGAAACTCCTGCAGATGTCTGAACGCCAAATGTGGCAGCGCCATAACCACGTGATGTGGGTTTTTCTTTTCAATATTGACACCGCGGCCTTACGAGAGTCTGGTATTGAAGGCGCTCTCTATTTAATATTACAACTCTCTGGAAAAAACACTTAAAAAACAATTGCAGTAGAAATTCTTCATTTACTGTTCTATCCAAGCATGAGAAATGCCATTGTTTGGCAGAGGCTTAAACTATTTTCCTTAAAAACACAAAAAAAGAATTTATTAAAACGTATTACAAGGACAAAACGCCTTAACAGGAGTTCACTCAGAAGCCGAGAAATAAGCAGAAAATATTTAAATAAATCATACACAAAATCGAAACTAGTCAATACTTAAATATCCGCCAAATGCCGTTACCCTTGATTGGAAATCGAAACCACTTTAGTTATTTATTGGCGGAAATGACAATGGATACGGTTCAAATAAGGCCAAACTGAAATCGCCACTCGTTGAAACAAGCATTGGAGACTGGCGCAAGGTAAATCCGCCAAAGGATTAGTTGAAATTAACAAAGCGAATCAAATGTTTGGTCCCAAAGCAAGGTTGTTAAAAGCGTACGTTCGATCGTTACTTTGGATACTAATGCTCTAGTATTTTCTGCTGCTAAAAATTTTACTAAATCAGCATTTCGAAAATATAGGAATCAATTAGAATATATTGATCAATTAGAATATATTGATCAATTTGAATATATTGATCAATTTGAATATATTGATCAATTAGAATATATTGATCAATTTGAATATATTGATCAATTTGAATATATTGATCAATTTGAATATATTGATCAATTTGAATACATTGATCAATTTGAATACATTGATCAATTTGAATATATTGATCAATTTGAATATATTGATCAATTTGAATATATTGATCAATTTGAATATATTGATCAATTTGAATATATTGATCAATTTGAATATATTGATCAATTTGAATATATTGATCAATTTGAATATATTGATCAATTTGAATATATTGATCAATTTGAATATATTGATCAATTTGAATATATTGATCAATTTGAATATATTGATCAATTTGAATATATTGATCAATTTGAATATATTGATCAATTTGAATATATTGATCAATTTGAATATATTGATCAATTTGAATATATTGATCAATTTGAATATATTGATCAATTTGAATATATTGATCAATTTGAATATATTGATCAATTAGAATATATTGATCAATTTGAATATATTGATCAATTAGAATATACAAGAATCAATTAGAATATGCAAGAATCAATTAGAATATACAAGAATCAATTAGAATATACAAGAATCAATTAGAATATACAAGAATCAATTAGAATATACAAGAATCAATTAGAATATATAAGAATAGGGGAGAATGTGTAAGAATCAATTAGAATCAATTACAGTGTATTAGAATATATAGGAATGAATTATAATGTATAAAAATTGGGATATAGTGTAAAATATATCAGAATCAATTAGAATATATAAAAATGAATTCTAATGTATAAGAATGAGATGTAGAATATAAAGGAATTAATTATAATGTATAAGATTTGGGAGTAGAATATATAGGAATCATTTAGAATACATTAGAATCAGGTAGAATGTATAGGAATCAAATACAATATATAGGAACTAATTATAATGTATAAGAATTAGGTGTAGAATATATATCGGAATCAATTAGAATATATTAAAATCAGGTAGAAAATATAGGAATGAATTATAAATGTATAGAATTAGGTAGAATATATAAGAATCATTTAGAATATATTTTAATCAGCGATAATGTGTAGGAATTATTTTGATATATAAGCATTAATTATAATGTATAAGAATTAGGTAAAAGATACAAGAATCAATTAAAATATATTAGAATAAGGTAGAATATATAGAATCAAATAGAATATATAGGAACTAATTATAATGTATAAGGATTAAGTGTAGAATATATAGGAATCAATTAGAATATATTAAAATCATATAGAAAATATAGGAATGAATTATAAATGCATAGAATTATGTATAATATATAGGAATCAATTAGAATGTATTTTAATCAGAGATAATGTGTAGGAATTAATTAGAATATATAAGAATTAATTATAACGTATAAGAATTAGGTAAAATATACAAAAATCCATTAGAATATAAGAATCAAAGAATATGTTTAGGAGTCAATTAGAATATATAGGAATTAATTAAAATATATAGTAATCAAATAGAATTGTATAGTATTAATTAGAATATATAGGATATAATTATAGTATATAGAAATCAATTAGAATATATAGGAATTAATTAGAGTATAGAGGAATTAATTGGAATATATAAGAATCAATTAGAATATTCAGGAATCGACATTAATAAAATATAGGAATCAACATTTAGATAATATAGGAATCATAATTTTAAATATATGAAAAAATCATTTAGAAAAAATTAGAATCCTAATTTAGAAAATATAGGTATCAACGTTTATAAAATACAGGAATCGAGATTTAGAAAATACATTGAAATAATTTTTGTACTGGAACTGGGAAAAATATTATAATTCTTGACACAGATTTAGATGACGCATTAAGCAAATCAAATTCCACAGAATTCCAATTAAAGTATTGAAAAAGAAATAACATAATATTTTGATAAGTGCCGTTATGGAAATTTCTGTGCATTTTTCGCTTCGAAATGTGAAGAAATCCCAACTGGTAATCCAATTTTAATATAAAATTTTTTAATGTACTTTTCAAATGTTGATTCCTGTGCTTTCTAAACGAGGCCACCTTTAGGGGTGTGCGACGTGAGCCACCTCACAGGGCCCGTGCTTTTTTAGGTAGAGGATAAAAAGGGCCCCCTACTAAATTTCCAGAGAATCCCGCGACTGCTAAGGGCGGCCCGGCCCATAGATTAATGGCCCGGCCCTTTTTCTAAAGCACATATCAGCGGTGTTTTTTAGCAAATAGGAAACCTGTGCTTTTATGAACCTTGACGATAAACATAGTTATATTTTTTAATCCGAAACATAACCATCAATCGATTTGTGGAATTCATAAAGCATCGAGAGGTCATAGGGATTGTTCCTGTAATCCTCTTTCTAAGGAAGTGAAGAATTACGATGGAATGCCACAAGTGTGTTGATGGAGGCATTTAGACACCCTGAACTTGCTACAGGAAAGTTTATTCATCTCTCCGCAATTGTTAGCTGTAACTAACTGATTTAAAAAATTTTAGTTGCAACTTCTGAAGTAAATTTACAAAACACCAGCGGCGTGACGGTTTTCATTGGATTTAATTATAAAACAATCTTTTCTTTTTTAAAAAAAAATAAGGTAACCCGACTTTAAAAAATAATGCGCTAAAAAGTAAAAAATAATTTTTTATTTTAAAATTAAATTGAAAAAATTTAATTAGTAATAAATATTAATTTTATACTTATTTCAACGTTTTGAAATCGGCACCAAAATGTAGGTAATTTTTTTGTAAATTGGCACCAACTTCAAAAAGTTGTAATAAGTATAAAATTGATACTAAATAATTTTAAAAAAATTCAACTCGTTGGTAAAATTAAAAATTATTTTTTACTTTTTAGCGCATTTTTCTTAAAGTAGATTTTTTTTTTAAATAGGTTATTTTATTTTTCACTTTTTAGTTTTTAATTTAGCAAAAGTTTTCGGCACCTGCTGTTATTCACCAGGAAAGTAAAATTGTTACTCAAATATAAACGTCATGGATAGTATATTTTGAGAATATTCGGTTTAATAAAAGCTGGGCAAACGAAATTTCATTGCCCTACAACCTTTTTTAAACAAAAGAAATATTTTGAAATCGGAGAAAAAAAAATGTTAAGTCCGGTTAATCGATATTTCCCGATATATAACGGCCGGATAACCGATTTTTTTTTAATTTTCCAAAAGTAGATTTGTCATTATCAACAAAAATTAATTTTTGAAATCGGACAATATTTTTTTCAAACAGTCCTGTTAATTGAGAATTCCGGATAGTTAAATACCGAATAACCGGATTTTTTTTCCAGAGGTGTTAAAGTGAGACATCCCTTATCCAACAACAAAAGAATTTCCTAAATATTTGAATTAGAACATACATCTTGCGCGAACATACATTTAAAAAAAATACATAACAGTCAGATTGATAACCTCTCTCCCTTTGGCGCGCTTTGGCGGTTTTTGGCGGCGACTGAAAAGCACCCGCCTACATTTAATAATATAACTATATTTCTTATAACGTTTTATGATAACTTTCCGTCAGTAAAAAAATTACTTGGGAATCAGAAATTACTTAAAGAAGACCCAGTACCCAAAAAATTTAAAATTTCAATATATTTTTATTTGCCAAAATTATAGTTTGAAATATTTCTTATAAAATTCTAGAATTGTGCCTATGTTATTTAATGAGTTTTTGAGATTTTATGCTGGATTGACATGTATGTTTTTCAAGGAACGAAAACTTTAAATCGATTTTACTTTCTTCTCACAGTTTGGATTTCATCGATATGAATTCGATTCCCGGTGAGTCTTGGTTGTAATTGTTGATATTTAGGGGTACTCCCCCCCCCCCCCCACACACACACACACAGACACACAATTTCCACAACCAAACATGAACGGACATTCTTTAAAATTTATTACTCAAACTCATATCAAAATCGATCAATTTTAATATTAATTTAATTAAAGAAACACAAACTTATCGTAAACTAAGAGATTCTTCGAAATTCTCGTTTTCCTCCACCCCGCCCCGCCGATTCCCGCACGAACCAATTATTTAATCGAAACCCCAAGTACAACAGTCGAAAAAATCCTTTTTGGCTACATTTATGTCGTCATATCCTCCATTTCAGCGTGTAGAGGAAGTCATACTACGTAAGGTTGCCATGACAACGATGCAGCCGATTTCGAACTTCGCTTTTTGACTGCAGTTTTGATTGAATGGAGTTTTTCCCCTCCTGAATTTGTGCATTACGGCAACAGGTTTGCTAGATTTTTTTTACTTACCGTTGAAACTTCATCTCTTCATTTCCAATTATAATCTTCATTTAAGAAAATGAGTAAAATATATAATTTTAGTTTTAAAATACACTAATAAAATTAAGTACAGCCCGGCTGTACTTGCTGAAGTGTACCAGCCGCCACTGTTATGAAGGCAGCCTAGGTACGCAAGCAACTGCTATTTTTATCCATTTTTGAGTACATGTCTTTTTCAAAATTGAAACTTATATATTCGGAGCTATGATAAGCATCGAATATAATCAAAAATGACTACATTTTACTTATTTACACAAACATGTACTTCCACGTACTTAGTTTTAACAGTGTACAATGACAAAACTATATCCTTAGGTTTTGATCATACATAAAAAAGTGACACGTTTAAAGTGAGACGTCTCGATTTCATACTTGACAAACACAAATAACGATAGAGATAATCGTCACCCTAAAAGCTCGCGCGCGTTTATCGCGCCCGTGTAGAACGTTCTTTCAGCAAAACAAAGACCAGTCTCTTTTAGTAAACGTGAAATACGAAATGATGGAGCTAACTAAACAATTATTAAATCCCATATATCTTTTTTAACCACTACCTGGCCGCTATTCAAACAAAGCTGATGGAACCTTCGAGCCTTTACTTCTCCATCAAAAAGGTTTGGGCAAATAACAACTGCGCGCGTCATGACACTAAATAATGTTATTAGTTTGGGCAAGCAGTCAGTCTGCATTCTAAAGGAATTCTAGAGAAAACTGAAAAAGGAATCGCCAAAGAGAAAATGAGCACGTTTCAATTGAGCTGTGAAACCTGTTTTAAATAGACTCCCTTTAGAATTGAAAAAGATATTGGCTTGCTTGAGATATGGATACGAGATTACATGGAATGTCATTTTCATTGTCATTACACGGTTAAAAGTAGGTACTCAAAAATAAGTACAAATGTTCTCACTGCCGTCACACAAAATGTTTGGGGGGGGGGGGTGCGAATCAAGAAATTTCCGAACTTTACGATTCTAAATTCCCAACTTAACTATTCGAAATTCCGAACTTAACAGTGTGAAAATTCTAAGTTTCAACTTATCGGCATTTTTCATTGTTTTTTATATATATTAGGTAATCTAAAACGGGCTCTCACAAGCAGGCCCGTCGCACCGGGGGGGGGGGGTTGAGGGACTCCGACCCCCCAATAATCATTAAACCCTGAAAGTTGGAAATTTCAACTTCTAAAAACCCCGAGTTGGGAAAATTTATGACTGAAGAAAATTAATATGATTAACAAATAAACACTAGGGAAGATTAGAAATTGCCCAAATTGTAATATTATATTTAAATTAGGCCTCAGAACGAACACTGCATTGGAATATGGGTGCAACACATCAATGCTTGTGAGACAACTGTTTAAATTACCTAAAATATATATAAAAAAAACAAGAAAAATGTCGATAAATTGGAACTGGGAATTTTTAGCGCTGTTGAGTTGGGAATTTCAAATATTTGAGTTGAGAATTTTGAATCGTTTAGTTGGGAAACTTCTTGTTTCAACCCCCCCCCCCCCCCCCCCCCCCCCCAAAAAATATTTTTTGTGTAATGGCACTGCTCACAATCATTGTCCAATTTAAATGTAATCAATCTTACTAGTTGGGTAGTTTCTAATCTCCATAGCTTTCATTTGATAATAATATTAATTTTCTTCATGCATAAATTTTCCCAACTCGGCGACTTTAAAAACTTGAATTCCCCAACTTTTAGGGTTTCCAGATTAATGACCCCCCTCTCCTCCCCCCCCCCCCCCCCCCCCATCTCAAACCCCCCTGGTGCGATGGGCCTGAATGTACTCCTTTTTGAGTACATTCGCCGATTGTCATAGCTCCGAATACATAAGTTTTATTTTTCAAAAAGACATGTACTCAAAAATGAGTAAAAATGAATAAAAAGAGCAATTGTTTGCCGGCCTTCATAAATCACTTTCAATAACTATCAATAATTACAACCAAGACTTACCGTGAATCGAACCCAGATCCACAGGCCTTAGTTAAAAAATAAAATATAATTTTTAATTTTACGAACAAGTTGAAAAAATTGAGTTATTTAACATTAATGTTATACTTATTTCAACGTTTTGAAATCGGCACAAAATGTAGGTATGTTTTTTTGTAAATTGGCACCAACCTCAAAAAGTTGCAATAAGTATAAAATATACATTAAGTAATTCAACTTCTTCAAATTGTTTGTAAAAATTATTTTTTACTTTTTAGCGCATTTTTCTTAAAGTCTATTTCCCTTTTTTTGAAAAGATTATTTTATTTTTTCTTTTTTTTTGTTTTTAATTTAGCAAGGGGCTTCCCCTACTATTATTAACCAAAAAATTCAAATTGTTGCTCACATTTTTCCAGGTCCAGGAATCAGTTTAATAAATTCCGGTTAAACAAAACTATATTGTCTCAGCAATGTATATTGTAAAGCAATCCTTATGCATATTAATAAATGCCGGATGTCATTGTTATACAATCTTTATTCAACAATGAAAATATTTTGAAATAGGAGAAACCGTTTCTTTAACGATCTTAACCGGATTTTGAAATCAGATCTTTAAAAAAAAGTCCGATTAATCGATATTTCCGGATAAACAAAAGCCGGATAACCAATTTATTTTTAATTTTTTACCTAAGTGGATTTGTCTCTATCCAACAAAAATATAACTTTAAAAATCGGACAATATTTTTTTTTTAAACTGTCCGGTTAATTGAGAATTCCGGATAGTTAAATGCCGGATAACCTGATATATTTTTTAAGGTAGCCAAGTAAGACACCCCTTATCCAACAAAAAAATAATTTTCCAAATATCTCAATTAAAACAGAAATCTTGCACCAACATACATAAAAAAAATTAAATTAAATACATAACAGTCGAATTGATAACTCCATCCTTTTGGCGCGCTTCTAAAGTTGGTTGGCGCGCTTCTAAAGTTGATTGGCGGGCTTCTAAAGTGGGTTGGCGCGCTTCTAAAGTGGGTTGGCGCACTTTTAAAGTTAGTTGGGGCGCTTCTAAAGTTAGTTGGCGCGCTTCTAAAGTTAGAAGGCGCGCTTCTAAAGTTGGTTGGTGCGCTTCTAAAGTTGGTAGGCGAGATTCTAAAGTTAGTTGGCGCGCTTCTAAAGTTGGTAGGCGCGCTTCTAAAGTTGGTTGGCGCGCTTCTAAAGTCGGTTGGCGCGCTTCTAAAGTTGGTTGGCAAGCTTCTAAAGTCGGTTGGCGAGCTTCTAAAGTTAGTTGGCGCGCTTCTAAAGTTGGTAGGCGCGCTTCTAAAGTTGGTTGGCGCGGTTTCATGTCGGTTGAAAAGAAAAACTTCTATAGAATTGCACAGTGGCTCCAACGACCACTTAGAACAATCTCACGGACCACCAGTAGTCCGCGAACCACGGGTTAGGAACCACTGGTATACACCGATAAAACACTTTTACCCAACACTTTTGACATGATAACCAACGTCATTCCACCTGTCAAAATTCTACACGAAAACAATAACTTTAGAAATAAGTACACAATTTCCCCAACAGCAGACACATCCATTTTTTCATATCAGGACCTATCAATCAAAATCAATCTTGCATGCATACGCGCAATTACATATTTACATTACACGATCACTTAAGACACAATACATCTGCGTAACAATAGAATGTTATGTCTAGCCTATGCGTGTGTTATGATAGGCGTGTTTACACGCTTATTTTTATGCTTCTGTTTTTAGAATATATGTCAAATGTGTTGGCGAGACGGAACTATGCATACAGAACTAGTGAGCATATCTATATTCAGATAACGCTCACTTGAATGAGAGATTTGCAATACCACGCAATGGGTCCAGGATCGAATCCCGGATAAGACATGCAGGCACGTAGGTAAGGGGGTGGTTCAGGGGGTTCAAACCCCTCCCTTTGAAAGTCAAGAAGACAAAAATTAAAAATCGAATTACTGTAAAAATACTTTAAAAATCTAGAAAAATTTTACTTTCTCGTAAAGTTAGTATTTTCTGGGGGTCCTGGCCCAGAAAACAGTTTTCAAAGGCCTTCAAAAACATGTTTTGAGGCAAATTTTTATCTTAAACTAAGCTTAACATGACATCATCGGGTTCATTATATAGCATTTGTATTTCGGCGACAAAGGGAAAAGATCGTCAAACGAGGCCGTATACACAAGATACTTCAAAACCATATTCTAAACAGTAATTCTAAAAACTTAAATTTATTCTCTAAATTTATTTCATAATTAGGTAGCGGTATTTACTGATTTTAAAATTAGGTAATGACTAATATTGGTAACGATTTCATGAAAAATAAATGCTATTACGATATTTATCTGCCAACGTATTCCTGTTTACTTAAAAAATAATAAGTTCTTTTTAAAAAAAACTGAGCGGGAGGGGATTTTTTGGTGTGAGCGGGCAGGGGGGGGGGGGGGTCGTTGATTTTGGGGGAATTAAGTTACTTAAAAATTAATCCGTTGCTCAGTCATTGAACCCCTCCCATAAAAAATCTATACCTACGTGTCTGAAGACATGGTTGTATGTAAAATGTCATGTAATTAGATGAAAATCTGTTTTGCATTATGTGAATAAAGTTATTGTTATTATTTTTTTTAAAAATACATAACAGTCGAATTGATAACCTCTCGACTTGGCGCGCGATTAGGCGGTTTTAATTTAAAGTTTCTGGTGGTTTTATTTTGGAGTTTTGGTTGGCGCGCTGTTCAGTCGGTTAAAAAGCTTGATTTCAATCAGCAATTTTTTTTATCTGAGTTATTATACAGCTCAATTATCTTACTTCCCATTCTTTTGGCACACGTTTTTTAAAACATTTCTTCTGTTTAAATCGTCTCTGGTATTTCAACGAATAAAACACTGGACTACTGAGATCTGGGCTCGATTTCTTTTAGACTTCGTTGTAATTGTCGATATTTATGAAAGTGATTAATGAAGCAGCCTATGTATAGGCAAGCATCTACTTATTTTTTTTGCATTGTACTCATTTTTGAGTACATGTCTTTTTCAAAATTTAAACTTATGTATTCGGAAAACATTACAAGCATCGAATGTACTCAAAAATGAGTATATTTTACTTATTTTCCGAGTACCAATTTTTACAGTGTACAGAATATTGAAATTTGTCACAATGTTTCGAACAAGGGAATTTGGAACGGCCACTAAAGTTTTTAATTCAATTTAAAAAGGACATATTTTTTTTAATTGGGTAAAACGAAACAGAAAGCGAGGTGGAGAGGACGCTTTAAATGGCGTAAAACGTCTTCGGTTGCAGTTAAAAAATCCCCAAAATGGACTTTTGCAGTTTCGTTGGAAAACAGCCCAGCAAAAAATTTCAGCACGAAACCTTCATCAAAATTGTCAAATTGAAGGTTTTTTGAAGGTTTTATGAAGGATATTAAAACAAAAAACTGCAGTTTTTTTTAAGTTTTTAATTTTTCTGCATAAAACCTTTAAAATATCTGTATTTTCCCTTCGAGATTAAAAATTGAAGGTTTTTGGCAGGTTTTTATGGCGGTTTTATGCAGTTTTTATGAAGGATATTGAAACAAAAACCTTTAATTTTATAGATCTTCAAAAAAAATGCAGTTTTCCTGCTTAAAACCTTTAATTTCAAAATTTTGATGAAGGTTTTCTGCTGACTTTTTTTGCTGGGAGCTTCAATCGGATATAGACATGCCGTCGCCTAGTCCTCCATACTCTTTCCTCCATAAAGAGGTGAGGGTCCTCCAGCTATAAAAACCAAAAACGTGAGAGGGGGGATCATTCTAGAAAGGGATAAGAAAGAGTGCCGAAACTTGATCAAAAAACCCAACATAAAAATCGCAGGGGTTCCGCAGAGTCGTAGGAATTTCGCCCGGAGCTTTTCGTTTACAGTCCATTCCTACCTGTGGTGTGGTTGCTCTTGGAATGAAGGAAGGATTCACTGAAAAAAAAATTACTTAAAAATGAGTATCTGAACATACTCGTTTTCCTTTTAGTACAATTGCATCGCAAATGGGCGATGACGTACTCAAATTTAAGTAACAGTACTTTCTCAAAATCAGCAGCATGATTTAATATTGCTAATTTTAGCTTCTGTTTAAACCATCTTAACAAAGCGACCTGACACACTTAAAATAGTTGTTCAAAAGATGGTTTTCCACATTATTTGAGGTCGATTACTTAAATGAAAATTTAGTAAGATAATTGAGTTATTACAACTCAATTATCTTACTTTCCATGTGCTCAAAAATGAGTATAATGAGTAAACATAAATAAAAATGCCTGCATACATAGGCTACCTTCATACTTTCAATAACTATCAACAGTTACCGGAAATTGAACCAATATCTTCAGGCACCGCAGCCCAATGCCTTATGCGCTAAACTATCAGGGCGACACGAAGAAGCTGTAAAACGAATAAATGTTAAACAGGTCTACCAAAAGAATGGGAAGTTAGATAATTGAGTTCTCAGTTTCCGTTTAAGCGATGGACATCAAATATTGTGGAAAACCATCTTCTGGACAATAATTTTAGGTTTTTCATGTCGCTGTGTTAAGATGACTTGAATAGAAGCCCAAATCCACAACTCAAATTCGAGAAAGTACGGTTGCTTAAATTTGAGTACGTAATCGCTCATTTGCGATGCAACTGTATTCAAAGAAAAACGGGTAGGTAGAGTTTAGGTACTCATATTTAAGTACCTTTTTTTACAGTGCTGTTTCAAAACCAGAAGATCCATACGTTCGTAAAATCGTTTTTCTGTATTTTTTTACAAGTTCTCAATGCATTATATCACATTTCAAAACTGCATTGACTACAAGTAATGCCGGATTTACCACTAGGCAGACTGAACAGCTGCCTAAGGCCGCAGGTTCAGGGGGGCCGCAAGCTAGAGAATTTTTTTACGTTAGTATATGTATATTTTTTTACAGAAGTTTGGCTTTTGCATGGCTTTTAATATTTTGAAAATGTTTGCTAATTGAAATCATGCAATTTTCTTTTTAATTTCATTGTACAAATTTGACATGAAGCTACTTCTGAAGTACAGTTAAACTTCAATTACCCGGATCAATTGAGATCCATATCGGATAATCAAATATCCGGGTAACAGAATAATTCACAAATTCGAGGGTAATAGAATAGTTTTCTCATTTAAGCATAATTGTCAAAAAAGTTATTGCGCCACAGCAATTTTTGATCGCCAACTTTTAATTATCTAAAACATAATTAATTTATTTTAAAAGTATTTCATTGTTGTCAAGATCTCACGATTTTATAACAATGTATTTTGATAATAATGGATATACTTTTTTTTTAATTGGCGATTAAAAAAATAGCTTCTAAAACCATTATAAACAGAAAACAAAACGAAATTTGAAAATTCCAAGCTTTAGGTGCACAATTACAGATTGAATAGTATCTACATATAAATTTTCACACTTTTCCGAGGAGTGAAAGATAGTGTTTTGCGTGTCACAGGCACTCAGGCATTTTCTTTTATTATTATAAATATTAAATATAATTTTTAAAAAGCACTCAATTCATTTCGAAAGTCTCAACTCCACAACTTGTTGTTGAAACTCAATTACACAACCAAACCATTTTCTTTTCGTGTGGGTTTATGTGGAAAACATATCCAAAAAGGATGTCAAGTCAATGATCCGCCTTTGGAAGAGACTTTTTTAATTATTCCACTCCGTGTCAAAAATCATTAGTGCCCTATTTTAATAATGACTGTCATGTGTGACAATTCCCTGTTCTGAATTAAAGTGTTCCGTAAAAAATAACATTGTTATGATTAAAATAGTATCATGATACAAGGTCGTCAAAGAACTCGTTTAAAATGATGCATTACCAAACTATGAGTGTTGCATAAATCATTCCTATCCAAATAGATATTTGTTTTGAAAATTAAGAACCCAATGGTTAAGTAATTCCAAAAAAATACATTCCGAATAATAAGAAAACATGCAATCCTGTTTCTGGACAAATTAAATAAATTATATTTTCCAAAATATTTCAAAACAATGGAATTTTATATAAAAACTTGAAAGTCAGCTGTGAAATTATTCGTATAAAAGCTATTTAGAACAAATTGAGCTGAAAAAATTATATCATAATTACAAACGATTTTAAATTCGTATTATAAAATATTATTTATTCTAGAATATAATTTAATTTCGGAAGACAAAAAAAAATGTAAGTCTCGCAATAAATAAATATCAAATAAAACATTCTTATTTGATGTGTTGTTTATAATAAATAGTATGCGAGAAAATTTCATCATTTATTAATAATACAGTCCGAAATAGAAGACAGAGCAATTAGATAGTTTCTTCAATTAAAACAGCTGTGACAGCTGTGAAACAATGGAATCGAAGTTATGCAAGATCTGGTGTCAAGAATAAATGAAATAAGATAAATAATCTTTTTTTTTTTTTTCATTTGTGAAAAACAAAATTGACAGACGATATTTTTTATACCGTATATGAAACACTTGCGTTTGTTTACCCGATTATTGATGATGGTGTCTATTCTAAAAGAAAAATTAGACATATTTCAATTAATATCCAAACGATGCGAAAACTGAAATAAGTAGTTTCACAAAACAATTCTATTCGAATCACTAAGCCGAATAAGAAGATACCATGATCGTGTTCCATTTCGTTCCAATTGCTTGGTTTTTCAAATGAAAATGAAGTGAAAAGAAGATGAAAGTCATTTTTGGCGGAAAACAAAAGTGAAA